>JAIOJX010000006.1:24000586-24530586 GCA_022376925.1 Tragulus kanchil | reverse complement strand
AGAATGGGCTAGACCAGGAGAGACACAGGAGTCCCCGGAGGGTAAGCAGGGACTAGGAGTCTCAAGGGACCTGACTGCTGGCCGGCCCTCCTCCCAGGCCCCCTCTGCCCTGCCTCTGGGCATCTCCCTTCAACATCATTCCAGTCCTTTGGCAAGTGGGGAAACTCAGTCCCAGAGCACTGGAGCCAGTCGGGAGTCAGCTCTACAAATCCCAGGGTCCAGCCACTGTGATTGCCTATCTTCCTGGGGGAAATGATTGACTCTGGGGGTGTTCATGTTCAGCTGCTCAGTTGTATCTGACTCTGCGACCCCATGGACGGCAGCACACCAGGCCTCCCTGTCCTGCACCATCTCCTGGAGTTTGCTCAAAACCATGACCGTTCCCATGGCTGCTGTCGGGTTGTGGCGCCCGGCTCGTCCTGGCTGAGCTTCTTAGTGAGGTGTGCTCCCTCCAAGCCCATCCACCTGTGTTCACCTCTGTGATGCCATCCAACCATCTCATCCTCTGCTCCCCCTTCTGTCCTCAGTCTTCCCCAGCATCAGGGTCTTTTCCAATGAGTCTGCTCTTCACATCAGGGGGCGTGAATGGGATTCTTTCCTATCAGTCCCTCCTCATGAGAATCCCCCTTCTGATGGCTTTCTTTCCAGAATTAACTCCTACCCTGGCACTTTGACAAACCTGTTGACTGGCCATTTCATTCACTGTACTAAAATGCCGCCCTTCGCCCCAGTGTGTCTTGACTCTTTCTTAAAGTTAACCAGTAATGGGTCTTTTTGTTGTCCCATTTCTGTGTGAGGAACCCTTCCGACAATTCTCACTGAGAGATCACTTGTGATTTGTTTCCTTTTCCTTTGGGGTCTGCAGAAAACCTTTCATGTTCCTTTGTGTCCAGGGACCTTCACCCGGCCCTCCTCCCCCATGCCTCCAACGATCTAAGCTGCCTCGCTTTTCACAGGGTCCCTGATGCTACTCTTAGCTAATGCCTTCACATCCCTTCTCTGGCAATAATATGGGCCAGGAGAATCAGGGCTCCTCCACAAGGTGTACTTTTAGGAGACTGTTGGGAACAGCAGCAGGCAGAGCAGAGATAATTACATTTAAAGTTTGTTACTCGTTTGTGTACTTTTCTTCCTTTGTGTGGAGTTTTCCCCCCAGAAGATGGGCCTGATAAACAGCAGAAAGCCTACAGAACCAATTAGCTGGAAAAGAAATGACAATAAAAGTCACACAGAATAAAGTCTTCTGTCAGCACCCATTTAAGTAAAACAGGTTTACGAGTTGCAGCAGAGAACTAACCGTTTGATTTGCCGAAAGCCAAGAGGATTTTCAACGCCTTAGAATGAGACAGTCTTTTATTTTGCCTTTCGCTTCATATCTTAAACCACCATCCCCCACCCCAAAGCAAGACCTAACTGCAGTAATTTCCCCATCTGGGTCAAAGGTATTCGTGGGGAAGTCCCAATACCAGGCCCTCGGGCTCTCTGGAAAGGTCTGCAGTTTGCAGCCTGGGAGTCTGCTCTGTTGTACAAACCTCTCCATGTCATCTCTCCTAATTTGTGCACTTAATTGACAGCTTGTTAACAGTTCATTAGGAACACTGAAAACCATGTGGTAAAAACAGATCTATCTCATGGTGAGGATGTGGTCCCTTCTTCTTAACCACTGTTGATTGCATTTCAGCACAATCAAAATAACATGGCAAAAACAACCCACTGCCCCCTTTCAAAGCGAGAATGTTCCATCCCTCCCTTCCAGACCCCTCAGGACGCTGTGTCATCTCCTGACTGGGGCTCTGTTCCAGCGGAGTGGGCGCCCGTCAGCCTGTGATGGGGGCACACACAAAGGTTCTTGGTGGCCAACGAGGGAGGACTCATCCATCTGTGAAGACAAAATTGGTCACTTTTAAAGGCTCCAGGGATTACAGGCCCCCTCTGATCTCCCTACTTCCCACTCACTGTTCCTCTGGGTCTCTCCGGACTTTAAATATTGTCTTTGTGGAAGTTTCTGGTAGGGCCACTTAAAACCCACAATTCTATCCTGTAATCCTATGTAATCTTTCCAGAGGAAATTATCTTTTCATCGTCATGGCTCTGTTGCTTTCTGCTTCCTTCTGTTATGTAGGATCACGTCGTGCTGGCCCTACTTCTATGTGCCCTCTTGCCCTGAACATCTATAAACGCATGTCTCCTCCATCTCTGGATACCCAGCACTGGGCAACCCAGAGTTGATTTGTTCAGATGATTGGGTTCAGGTCATATTTAAGCACTCTTGAGTCCTCAACCCCTCTACTTCACCATCATCCCTGTCACCACCTGCTCCACCTTAGTCCATCCACCTAGAAAAATGACTTTAGCATACCTGGAATTCAGTCTTTAGACTGAATCTGGGTGTTACAACAGGCAGGCTTCTACAAAATAAATTCAATCTAATTTCATTGCATCCAATATTGACTGAGTGCCTGCTGCGTTCCAGGACTTGGGTACACGGTGGTGAACAGAACAGACACAGTTCCTGCCCATATGGATGTCACTGGTTATTAATTATAGTAATTGCTATAGATTACAAATGTAGGAGGAACGTTCCATCTTTCAAATGAATGTGATATTTTAAAGACCCCTGGAGCAGAACTATACCAAGGGACGCTCGAGTGTCAAACCTCTCCATGTCATCTCTCCTAATTTGTGCACTTAATTGACAGCTTGTTAACAGTTCATTAGGAACACTGAAAACCATGTGGTAAAAACAGATCTATCTCATGGTGAGGATGTGGTCCCTTCTTCTTAACCACTGTTGATTGCATTTCAGCACAATCAAAATAACATGGCAAAAACAACCCACTGCCCCCTTTCAAAGCGAGAATGTTCCATCCCTCCCTTCCAGACCCCTCAGGACGCTGTGTCATCTCCTGACTGGGGCTCTGTTCCAGCGGAGTGGGCGCCCGTCAGCCTGTGATGGGGGCACACACAAAGGTTCTTGGTGGCCAACGAGGGAGGACTCATCCATCTGTGAAGACAAAATTGGTCACTTTTAAAGGCTCCAGGGATTACAGGCCCCCTCTGATCTCCCTACTTCCCACTCACTGTTCCTCTGGGTCTCTCCGGACTTTAAATATTGTCTTTGTGGAAGTTTCTGGTAGGGCCACTTAAAACCCACAATTCTATCCTGTAATCCTATGTAATCTTTCCAGAGGAAATTATCTTTTCATCGTCATGGCTCTGTTGCTTTCTGCTTCCTTCTGTTATGTAGGATCACGTCGTGCTGGCCCTACTTCTATGTGCCCTCTTGCCCTGAACATCTATAAACGCATGTCTCCTCCATCTCTGGATACCCAGCACTGGGCAACCCAGAGTTGATTTGTTCAGATGATTGGGTTCAGGTCATATTTAAGCACTCTTGAGTCCTCAACCCCTCTACTTCACCATCATCCCTGTCACCACCTGCTCCACCTTAGTCCATCCACCTAGAAAAATGACTTTAGCATACCTGGAATTCAGTCTTTAGACTGAATCTGGGTGTTACAACAGGCAGGCTTCTACAAAATAAATTCAATCTAATTTCATTGCATCCAATATTGACTGAGTGCCTGCTGCGTTCCAGGACTTGGGTACACGGTGGTGAACAGAACAGACACAGTTCCTGCCCATATGGATGTCACTGGTTATTAATTATAGTAATTGCTATAGATTACAAATGTAGGAGGAACGTTCCATCTTTCAAATGAATGTGATATTTTAAAGACCCCTGGAGCAGAACTATACCAAGGGACGCTCGAGTGTCAAGAATGATTCTTTCTCAAAGTGCAGCCCTTTGCATGTTGAAATCATTCTTTTTCAAAGTACTGCCTTTTCCACGGAGACACTCCCCCGTCAAGTTCCACCCTTTGTGTGTACAGTTACCTTCTTGTCACCAGAAGGAGTAGGCACAGTAAGCCATGAGTTTAAGGAAAAAATGGAAGAACCCTTCACAGAAATTTCACATCTCAAGCGTCTTTCAATTCTTTTACTAGAGGTTGAAAGATGTGCCAACCTTATGCTTGACCAGGCTTTATTTGTATAATCATAGGGTAGTTATTAATAGCTGATAGCCCTTAAGCTTTGCTCATAAAATCTTTCCGTACTGTTTAATTCTTACAAAGCATGTATGTCTTAATATTACTGGATTATATTTAAGATTTCATGAGAGCAGTCTGGGGGACATCCCATCCAGGATGGGTTACTTGTTTTTTTAAAAACATTGTACTGGGAGCTGTTTCGCCAGCCAGAGGTCATGACAGTTTCTCTGGAAGGGTTGATGTTAATTTTGTGTGACGTGGTTGAAGCTACTAGAGAATTCAGAGATTCCACAGTTGAAGCTCCACACATCAGGCAAGATCAACTAACAGCCTCCGGCACATCTTATTGATTGTGGTGGACATGTGTTGGGGACTCTCCCATATGTACCCCCAGCTTCTCACACCGAGGGACTTCGATTTTTCTTTAGGGGACTGTTCTCCCTTCTCTTCAATATGGGTTTGGGTGGAATGAACCCACCTCCAGCTCCTGGGATGGGCCCTGATTGGCCTAAGCCAGCTAGGAAAGCCAGCAGTCTCTTGCAGTGATTGGCTCAGAAACAGACATGTGACCTAGTTCTGGCCAATGGCAGAGGACGATCCTAGGATCAGTGGGAGCTTGGGAGGAGGCTTGTTCTCTTCCACTGGATGTGAGGTGAGCTGCTGATGAAGGCACTCCGAGATGTCAAGGTGGTTTCCTGCAGCTCCTAGAGACCCCTGTGTGACACCTGAAGCTTATGTCCACATGGAAGAATACGGAATGCAGAAAGTGTGAAGTCAGGTCGTTGGTGAAACTGATGAAGCCTCGCCTGAAACTGAGGACCTCTGGGTCTTCTGGCTCTGTGGGCTGATAAAGCACTCGTGCCCTTTTCTCATTGTTTACAGGAGTTAATTTGAGTTGGTTATTCGATCACTTGGAGCTGGAGAGCTTCTAACTGATAACTTTATTCATATCCAGAGTGCATTGTATACCAGAATAAGCTGTTCAGAGATCACGAGTGGAATGGAATTTAGTCAGAGACACAAGTAGTGAAAGCCTTTGGGTAGGGTAACTCAGCTATGTACCTTTCAACGGGCTCTTTTTACACCTTGTGAAAAAGTAGCTCTAGCAGGAATCTCAAGGAGGGCAGCACTGTCTGGGGTCAGGCAGTCTGGTGCTGACTGTGCCAAGCAACGGCTGCGATTCACTCTTCTGTGTCTGTTCCATGTCCTGGCACAGAGGTGTTGAAGGGTGGCCTAAGGACATTCACCCAGAAAGCTCCGGAACTCTCTCCCCAAATAAGGGTTGGGTATAGATTCTGAATCTGAACTTCACTTTACGTGGAGAAGTGGTTAGAGAGAATGGGAACATCTTACAACTCCCGTAGACTAGAAGCCTCTGCAGCTGTACTGTCCAGTACAGGGGAACTAGTACCAGTGGCCACCAAGGAATGTGGTTAGTCTCAATTGAGATGTGCTGAAAGTGTCAGATACATGTGGGTATTTTGAAGGGGTAATACAAAAATAGTAAAGTATTTCATTTATAATTGTTGATATTAATTACACGTTGAAATTATAATATTTTTATATGTTAGACTATACAAAATATACTATTCACTTTAATCTCACTTGTTTCTTTGTACCTGTGGCTACTAATGTGGAAAATGTAACCTTACCTATGTGGCTTATGGTATATTTCTATTTGTGTCTCTCTCCAGGAGAAAGAGCATTCCATTTGCTTTGTGTGTCAGTGTTTGACCCAGAGAGAGTTCTTCATGCTGTTTTTAAGTGGATGACTCATGACTGAAATCTTGCTGTTGAGAGCCCCAACAGCAGACTCCCACTGTCTGTGTTACACTGTGTTGGTGGCCTTTGTGTGGGTACTGTACACTAACCTCATGGGATCCCAAGGAAGGCTCAGGCTGAGAGTCAAAGGCTGTCACCCCTATGATGATGATGACCACCCTAGAGGCCAGGAGAGAGGGGGCCGCAGACTGTGAAGGGGCCTTGGAAACTGGAGGAAGGAGTCCTGTCTGTCCCTGACCTCGCCTCTTTGGAGCTAGACAAAGTGGACTCTAGGTATGCCTGAGGACACTCATGGAGTGGGAACAGGGAGTGTGGCTTCAACCACATAGAGGTGGGTGAACACAAGCGAGGAAGGAGTCTTCGGACCAGTGGGGGATGAAAGAGCTCAGCTTCACAATCCAGATGATCCATATGTGTTACTCTGTGGATGTCCTTAAGCAAAGCCTCATCATGTCACTGCCTGGCCTTTGTTGAGTGGGGCCCACTGGTCCGAGCTGAGCTGAGCTGTGGTCTTAGTAGCAGAGCTGGGTGAGAAGGCCCCAGGAGAAGGAGAAGCCTGAGGCCCACTGCCCCTCTGTACACAGATGGACAGGCTGGTTGAGATTGAAATGGCAGTTGAGAACAGGCAGGTGCTTCACTTTGGGGTTTTCTGAAGCTGCCTACCTTTTAAAGTTGGTGTAGACAAGTGAGTGACCAGAGTCATTGTGTGCTCCTGGGAGCCATGTAGCCAAGGAGTTCCCCCATTTTGGACTCCCTAAAGAGGGATCAGAGTTTAATCCCTTCCCCGGCTTCTCCATTAACCCTGAAAGAGCTCAAGTGAATTGATGGCACAGGAGTTATCCTTTAGGGAAAACTGGTTTGGATAATGCTGCTAATTTTTGTCCAGATCTTACAGCTTTTCAGATGGTCGCCATTTTCCATGGTGCAGGACTGGAGAGTGATAGGTTTTAATTGCTTGGGGACTCTCAGGAAATCAGTCCCAACTATTTATTTTCAAAGTATGTCCCAAGATTAGATGTTTTCTGAAAAGATTCATGAAGTGGATTAGGGACATCAGTTTTCGTTGGGTTACAAACTGACTGAAATCTTGCTGTTGAGAGCCCCAACAGCAGACTCCCACTGTCTGTGTTACACTGTGTTGGTGGCCTTTGTGTGGGTACTGTACACTAACCTCATGGGATCCCAAGGAAGGCTCAGGCTGAGAGTCAAAGGCTGTCACCCCTATGATGATGATGACCACCCTAGAGGCCAGGAGAGAGGGGGCCGCAGACTGTGAAGGGGCCTTGGAAACTGGAGGAAGGAGTCCTGTCTGTCCCTGACCTCGCCTCTTTGGAGCTAGACAAAGTGGACTCTAGGTATGCCTGAGGACACTCATGGAGTGGGAACAGGGAGTGTGGCTTCAACCACATAGAGGTGGGTGAACACAAGCGAGGAAGGAGTCTTCGGACCAGTGGGGGATGAAAGAGCTCAGCTTCACAATCCAGATGATCCATATGTGTTACTCTGTGGATGTCCTTAAGCAAAGCCTCATCATGTCACTGCCTGGCCTTTGTTGAGTGGGGCCCACTGGTCCGAGCTGAGCTGAGCTGTGGTCTTAGTAGCAGAGCTGGGTGAGAAGGCCCCAGGAGAAGGAGAAGCCTGAGGCCCACTGCCCCTCTGTACACAGATGGACAGGCTGGTTGAGATTGAAATGGCAGTTGAGAACAGGCAGGTGCTTCACTTTGGGGTTTTCTGAAGCTGCCTACCTTTTAAAGTTGGTGTAGACAAGTGAGTGACCAGAGTCATTGTGTGCTCCTGGGAGCCATGTAGCCAAGGAGTTCCCCCATTTTGGACTCCTAAAGAGGGATCAGAGTTTAATCCCTTCCCCGGCTTCTCCATTAACCCTGAAAGAGCTCAAGTGAATTGATGGCACAGGAGTTATCCTTTAGGGAAAACTGGTTTGGATAATGCTGCTAATTTTTGTCCAGATCTTACAGCTTTTCAGATGGTCGCCATTTTCCATGGTGCAGGACTGGAGAGTGATAGGTTTTAATTGCTTGGGGACTCTCAGGAAATCAGTCCCAACTATTTATTTTCAAAGTATGTCCCAAGATTAGATGTTTTCTGAAAAAGATTCATGAAGTGGAGCTTGTCAGGAACATCAGTGTGATGGTGGCACGAAATGGCACAGGAACTCTGGAAATTCTGGGTAAGGGCCTAGTGTTTGCTCTTCAAGGAGAGCTGTGGCAACTTGCAGCTTTCAGGTTCACTGGCATATTCATCGAATCAAGATCTTTAAGAGTGACACTGAGAAAGATGGACAGTTTAATAAGGAGTTGGCATTGATTCTCAAGATCAAATCAAGCACTGCTGTCATTTTTTATTCGTGCCAAAAGACCTAAAATCAACCCTATGCCCCAAATTCATTTTAGAGGTCTACTCTTCTCTTGTGAAATACTGTCCATCTTCCTTATTTGGTGTTTTAGCCTCTGTCCTTTTCTCATTCAGCCTGTCAGATTTTTTTGCTTTAAAACTGGGTGAACACCCTTCCATTTCCACTGAAACCCGTTGAGACATCTCAACAACATCACTTTCTGGAATAAATGACCTTGTTTCCTGATCTTTGACTTACAGCCTCAGAACCTCAACTTACTTCTAAACGGATATGGTCTTGATCCCATCCTGACACTCTCTAAAAAAAAGTTTCCCCCACTTTCTAGTCTTGGTTGCTTATTAGTGCCTGTTTATTTGTTAAATATGAAGCATCAATCATACTGTCCAGGATGCAGGAATTGATCACCTGGGTCAGTTTTTAGCTGCAGTCCAAGAATTTCAGCACTCTTAAAAAAATTATTGCATTATAATCTTCTGTCTATAACTTCATAGTTTCTGCCTGTCACCACTAATAACATGTGGCTAGAAGTAGAAAATGTTTACTCTGTAGAGAATCTTTATATTTTACTCATATTTGTCCCTTACGTTGTTCTCCTCTTCCCTAAACCTCACTTAAATTGTTTAGGAGTTAATCATACTACATGTATTCATTTTTGAGAACTATGGTTGGGAATGAATTCTGGGCTTTTCTTAGTGATTCTTTTCTTGTATACTCTAAATGAGAATGGTTAGGGGTCTATTCAGATATTTAGTTGTAATTGATTAGAATTCAAAAATTTAGTGTAATGGAATTGATTAGACTCCACATTTACTCAGTTATTAGTTACATGACTGAACTTTAGTTGGTTTCTTTAGCTTTCTGAACCTGTTTCCACAGCTACTAAATAAGGATAATGGTATTTGCCTCATAGAACTACTCTGAGGTTTATATTAGCTTTGTATTAATACATTGAAAAAGTGAGATGATCAATAAAATTAGATCTTTTCACCCAACCTCTTAATGCTGTATTCATAGGAAACACTAAAATGAATTATAGTTATGTAATGATTTAAAAAAAAAAAGACTCCAGGCAGTCTTTAGAGAAATGATTTGTGAAATCTGCAAACTTCTGATTACTGAGTTGAGAAAAAGTTAAGAAAAAAAAAAAAAAGAGGCAGAAATCTTAGATATTCTTATGGAGTTGGCAGAGCATTTTGGATTGAGCTGTACATAAATTAAAATTTTTAATCAGAGTAAAATTGGAAATGGAATTTTTAGGAAAATTTGAAATGTTTAGGCAGAAACCAAACTACATACCATTTGGCAAGTTTGAAAATTTGAACAGACCTATGCTTACTCAAAACCAGTCCAGAATCATTACTTTGGAATGCCAAGATTCATTTCAGAGGTATCTGCAAATTTCCAATTGCATATCAAAAATAAAAGCTAATAGAGTGTTCATGACATGCTTATTTTAACAAAAGAAAGATCATATCAAACCCTCTTTTATATGGTAGTATCTGCCTGTATTGTACAAGGAACATTACTCCTGGTACCAGCTGCTCTCCACCGTGGGGTCTGTCTGTAGCGTGATAATGTCAAGGCAACCAAGCCCTGGTTGTGAAGGGATTAGGAAGGACTAGCGTTCTGTGATCCTTGGTGTGGTTCATATGCTTAGAGAAGGTTCATCCATTTTACCCAGGGGCAGCTTTTGTGGGGCTTGAAGTTTATCCATTTGGGAGAATTCATTTATAAGAAAAAAAAGAACACAAAATTAAGTCCATGATCTTGAAAGGGACCCCAGGGAGTGAAGGGCCCTGAAACTCCGGCTTCAGTAATCCTGTGTCTGTTCGCCCCTTCTCAGATCAGCGTGAAATGTACAAGGAGCTGAAATCCCAGAGACCACTGGGAAGTTGAGTTTAAAGCTGGGAATGGTTGATTGTCCTCATCTCCAGTGCTGAAGAGTTGTCAGAAAACTAGGAATCGCAAAGGTGAATTTGAGAGTGAACACCAAAAGTGTTTTCTAATTATCATTTGAGTTTCATTATACTGCACAAAATACCAGTGCTAAAGGCATTTTTAAGCTAATAGACATGCCAAGAATTACGTGCCACATAATTTGTTTTCGGTGTTCAATTTATCATCCTTCTATAGATGCATTTGAGTGTCATATGTTGGCTTTTAAAATAATTGGCAAACTGGCAAACTATGTGTAACATAATAGCATATCTCACTAAGATTGTGATTTCAGGGCTCATTGTGATGTCTGTCCTACTGGAAATGTTTTTGTAAAGGAGGGAGCGTAATTGTTCCTGAGAGTTCTGATAAACATCAGAAAGATGATTTTTAAAATTTCCATTCAAACTCAGGGTTGGGGATTTAATTTTTGCCTATTCTATAAATCTCATACTTAAATTGGTGTGTCCACTCTCATTGAGGTCTTTGAACTATTTCAACAATTTCAGTGGTGTTTCCCTTTGCAAACATTCCTTAAATAAAATCACACATGAATGCTGGAGTATGAAGATTCAGGCTTATTTTGAATACCCACATGGGATTTTAGAAATAACATGCATTTTTCTCTTCTTTGCATTTTCTTGGGGAAACACTTTTTAAATGCCCTGAAGCAGTTGCTTTGGCCCTCAGGGCAGAACAAGACAGTGGTTTCAGAGAACTATAAACTGTAAACTAGGCCGCCCCCTTTTCTCTCTTCCTTTGGCATCACTCCCTTTGGCCCTTCGCTTGTCTCAATTCTGTGGAACAGAAGCTTGCTCTGAACTACACCCCACCCCCATCCTGTTTTCCTCGCAGGCTGTCTGCGTACAACCATTGTAATGTACAATTAGCGCCGAAGCACATGCAGATAATAAGAGAATCATCATAAAAGCACTAAACAGAGCAAATAACATTTCAGGCTGGAATTAATCCCAAATACCTGGCACTCTGAGCCAGGAGGTACAGAAACCAGAAGCCAAGTAAGATCATACCCCGTTAGCTGTGGAGGCTGGGAAGTTGATTGTCCTCATCTCCAGTGCTGAAGAGTTGTCAGAAAACTAGGAATCGCAAAGGTGAATTTGAGAGTGAACACCAAAAGTGTTTTCTAATTATCATTTGAGTTTCATTATACTGCACAAAATACCAGTGCTAAAGGCATTTTTAAGCTAATAGACATGCCAAGAATTACGTGCCACATAATTTGTTTTCGGTGTTCAATTTATCATCCTTCTATAGATGCATTTGAGTGTCATATGTTGGCTTTTAAAATAATTGGCAAACTGGCAAACTATGTGTAACATAATAGCATATCTCACTAAGATTGTGATTTCAGGGCTCATTGTGATGTCTGTCCTACTGGAAATGTTTTTGTAAAGGAGGGAGCGTAATTGTTCCTGAGAGTTCTGATAAACATCAGAAAGATGATTTTTAAAATTTCCATTCAAACTCAGGGTTGGGGATTTAATTTTTGCCTATTCTATAAATCTCATACTTAAATTGGTGTGTCCACTCTCATTGAGGTCTTTGAACTATTTCAACAATTTCAGTGGTTTTTCCCCTTTGCAAACATTCCTTAAATAAAATCACACATGAATGCTGGAGTATGAAGATTCAGGCTTATTTTGAATACCCACATGGGATTTTAGAAATAACATGCATTTTTCTCTTCTTTGCATTTTCTTGGGGAAACACTTTTTAAATGCCCTGAAGCAGTTGCTTTGGCCCTCAGGGCAGAACAAGACAGTGGTTTCAGAGAACTATAAACTGTAAACTAGGCCGCCCCCTTTTCTCTCTTCCTTTGGCATCACTCCCTTTGGCCCTTCGCTTGTCTCAATTCTGTGGAACAGAAGCTTGCTCTGAACTACACCCCACCCCCATCCTGTTTTCCTCGCAGGCTGTCTGCGTACAACCATTGTAATGTACAATTAGCGCCGAAGCACATGCAGATAATAAGAGAATCATCATAAAAGCACTAAACAGAGCAAATAACATTTCAGGCTGGAATTAATCCCAAATACCTGGCACTCTGAGTCAGGGAGGTACAGAAACCCAGAAGCCAAGTAAGATCATACCCCCGTTAGCTGTGGAGGCTGGGAATTGTATGTAAGATATATATATTTATGCACACATAAAACTACCATGGTTGAATTCGGACAGTAATCAGGGCTGCGTGCAGTGAGCAAATACTGTGAATTTAGAGCTAAAACGAGCTGGGATGCAAAGGTAAGCCCTTTAGGTTTAATGTAGCATTAAAATGGTTCTTCTGGCCTAAGGATGCAAGAAAGACATGGAGATTATCTGGAAAGAATGAAACCTTCATGAGCTTTAGACCCTGAGGTCTTGGGCAGGACTTTCAACCAGGGTGCTGAGCTACAGTCTTGACCTTGGTTTGGCTGCTCCCATCTCTGCACATCCGTTTCCTCTGCAAGAAATGAAATAAAAATACTGTCTTGCATTGCTGAGCAACTTCTCTTAGTACTCAGCATCCTGAGATGATCTTTCTTGAAGAATCAAAACTCACCAGGTGGTGTTTCCTGGGCATGAAAGGCTGTTGCTGCTGTGCTAACCAATGAGTTCTTTTTTAATCATTGTAATAGCTAATAATTAAGTGCTTACTCTGAAGCGAGACAGAAGGGTTGCCCAGTTCACAAGGCAACACAGAGCCTGGACAGGAACCTATTTAGTCTGATTCTGATCTGAGGATGTCCTGTTCCTGGAGCTGCCTAACCAGGTCTCCTTCCCTCTGGAGGAGGAATGTGCCTTTTGGTCCCAGGAGGGGGTCTTTGATTAGGCCCTAGAGCCCCCTTGAGGAGTTATGTTCTTCAGCCTCTTCCCTCTCTTGTTCAAGCTAAGAGGCTGTGATGTGTGATAAGCCTGGGCTTGGGGATCCAAGTGGTTGGAAAGAGCAGGCACAATTTGTGTGCCTACAGGAGAGAGCGGATAAATCCAAGCACCTTGTTTTCCTGGAGACCAGAAATACTTAAAGTGGGCAAGGCAGCACTGGGGGCCAATACATAATTAAATAGATCTTAGCCTTTCTCATTTTGGGGTATACTTTCTAAGGCAGCGTGCAGAGCTGAAAGCTGATGATTTATTAATTACATTTTCCAGATGGAATGGCAGCCTAAGGGATGACTTTCTACCTAAAATAGACACTGAAAATGCAGGGATGCTCAAGACCTAGTAACCGACCTGAATATGTTCATCTTTGCAGCTAAACAGGGAAAGGCTGTTCCTTTTCCAAAAGGCTGGTTTTATACTATGGAGAAAATGGCTTTTGGTGAACAATCTCCAGCCTCAGAATTTTTAATTGTTATAGAATTCATTCACAGAGCTGGATGATATGAGCAACTTACTACTGCATTTAGATCAGAGTTGTTTTTTTTTTTTTAATTTTTGCCTCTTTTTGTTGATTTTTTATTTATTTTTATTTTTCGTCCGTCTTTATTCTTTGGCTTATGTGGGCCTCCCATTGCAGTGGCCTTTCTCAATGTAAAGCATTGGCTCTGGGCGCATACACTCAAGAGCAGTGGCTCATAATTGGACACACTGGTCCAGCTGCTCTGAGGCAGGTGGGAACTTTCCGGGTCAAGGATTGAACAGGTGCCTCTTGCACTGCAAGGGAGACTCTTTACCCCCTGGACCACCAGGGAAGCCCCCAGAGTTAATTTTTAACAGAGTGCAGTACGTGTGGGATAAGAATGGAGTTCTTCATTTTGATAGAAAAATTGTTTGAGATTGCATGATGTTGATACCTTAAATGCACAGAGAAACAGTTTTGCCTGAACAATTTTTAACCTATAGCTGGATCTGTATTTTTACACCCAAAGTAAATGGAGTTAGTTTGCAAAGCTTAAGTGTGTGTGTGTCTGTGTTTTGCATCCTTTCTAATCTCCTAATAAAGATTCTGAACTTCAGAAAACAAATCCCTGACTTACAGAGGTTGCTGGAAGTTATTATTTTTGTTTGTTCAACATGAAGATTGCTAACCCTCCAACGCATCACATTGTGTATGTGTTTTTCCCTCATGACATTAGGGTATTAGTCTTCAGTACAAAGTATACTTATTATCTCTTATTCCAGTTTTTGTGGTATTTATTTTAATAGCAGAAGAGGATTTGCTGATGCTTAAGAAAGAAAATAGAGGGAGAAAAGTTCTTATTACATAAAATGATGCTTTGCTTGCATAAAGAGGATTCTCTGGGGCTTAACTGGGGAAAAAACCAAACAGGAGGTAAATGTCCTAGATGTTTATAGGTTAAACATCCCATAAGTGTCTGAAGATCAGCCCTTCCTGGCAGCCTCGAGGTGGCTAATTGCTGAAGCCTCCAAACCGTTTGAGCGACTTTGTTTTCCCCGGGGATCGACACTCACAACAGGATAATGCTCACCCTGATAGAAGTGCCACAGTGGGGACTCGGCGTAATTTGCTGATATGATATCAAATATAGCATTAAAGGTAATTGCATTTTTCACTTGTAATATTTCATAGGTAATAATACAGTTGGAAATGGCACTTTTTTTTTTTTTTGGTAACCTGGTCATTTAAAACTTTTTGCTTTAATGGAGCCACAGTGAAGCTGATATATTTGATGGGTTGTTGTTTCTTAAACGAGTGCTCAGTTTATAAATCCATAAATGCAGTCATTAGTTCAACCATTTGACCAGGGTTAAAAGACTGAGAGTGGTAAACGGGAACTGTTTCAAAAGGTATCTTTTTAATTGCAGCAGCAGAGAAACAGGCAAGCATGAGAACCTCCTTTGCCAAGGGCAGCTGGTTCTCATAGAAACCCTGCCTGAAGAGACCAGAGACATGGGGTCCAGGTGCCCTTCTCCTACCCATGCTGTGTGACCTTATGCAAATTACTAAACTTCTCTGAGCTACTGGTCCAAAAAACAGTGCTGGCTGGACTGATCTTTTGCAGACCAGCCCAGTATTTATATCTATGATTCCAGAAAGAATTTAAAATTTATAATATTTATTAATTTAGGAGAACTTTTTCAGGGTTATGTTTTTAATCCTGGGTTTTATTTCACTACAGCGCTAAATTTTCTTATACATCATAGACCTTTGAAAATCAGCATTCACACAGTTTTCTTGGGACTGTTGAAATTTTGGCAGTGACTTCTGGTGAAAACGTTAGTGATTTAGCTTCACCGAAGAACCCTCCTCTTTCTGTTGGCCTGGGTGGGCCTGATGAGGAGTCTTAAAGGCCGCTCCTTTCTCAAGCCACACATGTCACAACTTTCTCATCCAAGCATTCATTCGGCAGATCTTCACAGAGTAGTTCTTCACTGCCGATGCTGTGTTAGGTTCTGAGCATACAGTAGTGAACAAGACCCAGCCCCTGCCCTCCTGTGGCTTTATCACAACAGGATATTGTTAATAATATGAAACAGAAACCCATTCAATAAAGCCAATGAAGGGAGTGTCTTTGAGGGGCACTAGGATGTCTCCTTAGAGAAGGAAATGGTAATCCACTCCAGTGTGCCTGCCTGGAAAATCCCACGAACGGAGAAACCCTGGTAGGCTACCATCCTTACGGTCACAAAGAGTTGGACATGACTTAGCAACTAACCCACCACCACCACCAGAATATCTCCTGCAAGAACTAGGTGTTGCACGGACTGGAACAAAGGGTTTGATAGCTTTCAGGATGCAGGCAGCTTTTGTCTCCGTTTTCTCTTTCTTTCTTCCTGGGGCTGAGTATCTCTCATCGCTGTGGCTCATTACCTCTATTCTTATCTTTGTTGACCATCTTCTCTACACACTCATCTGTTTACACAGCAGACCTACTGCTCACCTCTGTGCCGATTGTGCCGATTAGGAGAAGGAGCCCCTTCCAGACACACACCATGGCAGGCGGGGTTGCAGTGCTCACTTGCCTCTCCATTGGGTTCGCTTGTGCATGATTGAAACCCTGCAAATTACTAAACTTCTCTGAGCTACTGGTCCAAAAACAGTGCTGGCTGGACTGATCTTTGCAGACCAGCCCAGTATTTATATCTATGATTCCAGAAAGAATTTAAAATTTATAATATTTATTAATTTAGGAGAACTTTTTCAGGGTTATGTTTTTAATCCTGGGTTTTATTTCACTACAGCGCTAAATTTTCTTATACATCATAGACCTTTGAAAATCAGCATTCACACAGTTTTCTTGGGACTGTTGAAATTTTGGCAGTGACTTCTGGTGAAAACGTTAGTGATTTAGCTTCACCGAAGAACCCTCCTCTTTCTGTTGGCCTGGGTGGGCCTGATGAGGAGTCTTAAAGGCCGCTCCTTTCTCAAGCCACACATGTCACAACTTTCTCATCCAAGCATTCATTCGGCAGATCTTCACAGAGTAGTTCTTCACTGCCGATGCTGTGTTAGGTTCTGAGCATACAGTAGTGAACAAGACCCAGCCCCTGCCCTCCTGTGGCTTTATCACAACAGGATATTGTTAATAATATGAAACAGAAACCCATTCAATAAAGCCAATGAAGGGAGTGTCTTTGAGGGGCACTAGGATGTCTCCTTAGAGAAGGAAATGGTAATCCACTCCAGTGTGCCTGCCTGGAAAATCCCACGAACGGAGAAACCCTGGTAGGCTACCATCCTTACGGTCACAAAGAGTTGGACATGACTTAGCAACTAACCCACCACCACCACCAGAATATCTCCTGCAAGAACTAGGTGTTGCACGGACTGGAACAAAGGGTTTGATAGCTTTCAGGATGCAGGCAGCTTTTGTCTCCGTCTCTCTCTTTCTTTCTTCCTGGGGCTGAGTATCTCTCATCGCTGTGGCTCATTACCTCTATTCTTATCTTTGTTGACCATCTTCTCTACACACTCATCTGTTTACACAGCAGACCTACTGCTCACCTCTGTGCCGATTGTGCCGATTAGGAGAAGGAGCCCCTTCCAGACACACACCATGGCAGGCGGGGTTGCAGTGCTCACTTGCCTCTCCATTGGGTTCGCTTGTGCATGATGACCCTGCTTGCACACAGCCTTATCTCAGCAAACTCCAAATGGAATTTCAACTCCCAATTCCACATGACCTTATATCCAGGCTCCCAAAAGGTGAATAATCTGTGACTCAAGTCCCCCTTCCTCAGAAAGAAGTGAGCTGAGCCAGGTGTCCGTTCATCATGCAATGGGGCTGTCTTGGGTGGATAAGAAGCAGACCCATGATGAACAGGGCTGTGGGAGGAGACGCTGTAGGTCTCTGGGAGATACGCCTCTGCCTGGACTGGGGGCATTCCATAGAGGATGTCAGGGGTGCTTGGCACCTGAGTCAGACGGAACTGTGTGAGATGTTACATGTAATAGTCCTGGTCTTGCACCTAAAGTACACAGACCCAGCAGGTTTGGAAGAACAAGATGTTGGCTGATAATGATACCTGTGCTCCATCCCATATCAGAGTGCTTTAGAATATATTGTGAAAAGAGACGAAGAAGCTCATTATGTAATGATAAAGAGGTCAATCCTCACCACATGCGACTCCTATAATCTCGTCTGAGACTGAGACACAGGCTGTGGGCATTTTGTAGCTGCCCTCTTGCTGTATATCGTAGTTCTCCCTGGGTCACCAAGACGCACGGAAGCAGGAATAGAAGTCACAGGGGAAGGAACTTGCATTTGTTGAAGTGTAACTCTCAGAAACCTCTAACCAGAACTCCCAGTATCCTGTGTAAGAGAAACTCCTATGAATGGTATGGGCATTCATCGAGGTTTTTAGATGGTGATCTTTTTAAAGGTCTATTTTAGCTGTTGAAAAGTAACTGAGAAGATTCTGTCTGGGAAGTATTGCCTTCCAAAGAGAAATCTAAAAAGGATCAAGAAATGGTTGATTCACTCGTCTTCTTTCTTCCTGGGGCTGAGTATCTCTCATCGCTGTGGCTCATTACCTCTATTCTTATCTTTGTTGACCATCTTCTCTACACACTCATCTGTTTACACAGCAGACCTACTGCTCACCTCTGTGCCGATTGTGCCGATTAGGAGAAGGAGCCCCTTCCAGACACACACCATGGCAGGCGGGGTTGCAGTGCTCACTTGCCTCTCCATTGGGTTCGCTTGTGCATGATGACCCTGCTTGCACACAGCCTTATCTCAGCAAACTCCAAATGGAATTTCAACTCCCAATTCCACATGACCTTATATCCAGGCTCCCAAAAGGTGAATAATCTGTGACTCAAGTCCCCCTTCCTCAGAAAGAAGTGAGCTGAGCCAGGTGTCCGTTCATCATGCAATGGGGCTGTCTTGGGTGGATAAGAAGCAGACCCATGATGAACAGGGCTGTGGGAGGAGACGCTGTAGGTCTCTGGGAGATACGCCTCTGCCTGGACTGGGGGCATTCCATAGAGGATGTCAGGGGTGCTTGGCACCTGAGTCAGACGGAACTGTGTGAGATGTTACATGTAATAGTCCTGGTCTTGCACCTAAAGTACACAGACCCAGCAGGTTTGGAAGAACAAGATGTTGGCTGATAATGATACCTGTGCTCCATCCCATATCAGAGTGCTTTAGAATATATTGTGAAAAGAGACGAAGAAGCTCATTATGTAATGATAAAGAGGTCAATCCTCACCACATGCGACTCCTATAATCTCGTCTGAGACTGAGACACAGGCTGTGGGCATTTTGTAGCTGCCCTCTTGCTGTATATCGTAGTTCTCCCTGGGTCACCAAGACGCACGGAAGCAGGAATAGAAGTCACAGGGGAAGGAACTTGCATTTGTTGAAGTGTAACTCTCAGAAACCTCTAACCAGAACTCCCAGTATCCTGTGTAAGAGAAACTCCTATGAATGGTATGGGCATTCATCGAGGTTTTTAGATGGTGATCTTTTTAAAGGTCTATTTTAGCTGTTGAAAAGTAACTGAGAAGATTCTGTCTGGGAAGTATTGCCTCTTTCACTGTGGGTTGTCAGAGCATATTGCAAGATACCTGACATTTTTTGTCCAAAAGAGAAATCTAAAAAAGGATCAAGAAATGGTTGATTCATGTAGACGTGTTCCACCAAAAAGTTGACTTGGGTTAAAATAGCTCAGCGAGTTCATGGTTTGGGCCAGTATCTCTACTACAAACACATAAGGATACATAAAATATTAAAGTCGAAAACTGAAAAGGTGTAAAAGGCCTAGCTTAGAAATGAGCTAACTCTGTGGACAAGAAATACAAAATGAATGGTGAGGAATCCTGGGGACGATAGACTCTGGGTCTGGAAGTCAACAAAGATGAGTAGAAGATCCACTTCGGAGGGGTAAAAAATGGCATCAGTGCTCACTCGGCTGTACTCCCTCGGCCACACTCACTGCTACTTAAAGCTAGGGGCTAGTACTATTAACTCTTTGGGTCAGATAATTCTTTGCAGTGCTGTGGTTCAATGCATTGTAGGATGTTTAGCAACATCACTGGCCTTTACCTACTAGATGTCAGTGATAGTAACTACCTCCTTCCAGTTGCAACAGCCAGATATGTCTCCAGACACTCCCAGGTGTCTCCTGGGGGAAAAAAGTTAGTAAGCCCTGGTTGACAACCATGAAGCTATAAAAATGATAGGAGGTGGAGAACAGAGACCCTCCAGAGCAAGAATTTTTTTTTTTAAATTTTGGCCTTTTCCATTGGCCCTTCATCTGTCCATTTCCATCCATCCAAGCTCCCTGGCCTGCGTGGGCCCCCCATCGCAGCGGCCTCTCCCACGGCAGAGCACCAGCCCCGGGCGCACGCACTCCAGAGCACCGGCCCACAACTGGACACACTGGTCCAGCCGCTCCACGGCAGACGGGATCCTCCCATGCCAGGAATCGAACTGGTACCCCCCAGCACTGGATCACCAGGGAAGCCCCAGAGCAAGAATTAAACCAAGTCTCCTACTGTCTCATGACTGGATCTCTGTTTTCCCAACAACGCATGGAAATGGGTACCCTGAATGCCAAGAAAAGATCTGACTGGAGGTCACCTACATGGAGACGATTGCAAACTTGTAGACCAGGGGAAGCTGAAAAAGCAATGAGAGGCAAAACAAACCAATTAGTGAAATATAACTAATTACACATCTTGGAGGCAAAAACTATTTTATTTATATTTTTTATACCAAAGAAAAGATGAACTCTAGATTATACACAATTGAATAAAGAATTAGTAATGGAAAGATAGCCCTGAGGAAATGCTTCAGATATGGTATGGACAGGAAGGATATTTTCATGAAACAAAACAATCAACTTTTTAAAAGTTAAGAGACATAGAGGATAAATCAAGGACTATAGCATCAAAAGTGGTAGAAAGAGATAAAAATGAAGAAAGACATGACCTTTGGACAGGAAAAAGATATTGTGATTAGAATAGTATAACCACTTGGAGGTAAAAAATGGCATCAGTGCTCACTCGGCTGTACTCCCTCGGCCACACTCACTGCTACTTAAAGCTAGGGGCTAGTACTATTAACTCTTTGGGTCAGATAATTCTTTGCAGTGCTGTGGTTCAATGCATTGTAGGATGTTTAGCAACATCACTGGCCTTTACCTACTAGATGTCAGTGATAGTAACTACCTCCTTCCAGTTGCAACAGCCAGATATGTCTCCAGACACTCCCAGGTGTCTCCTGGGGGAAAAAAGTTAGTAAGCCCTGGTTGACAACCATGAAGCTATAAAAATGATAGGAGGTGGAGAACAGAGACCCTCCAGAGCAAGAATTTTTTTTTTTAAATTTTGGCCTTTTCCATTGGCCCTTCATCTGTCCATTTCCATCCATCCAAGCTCCCTGGCCTGCGTGGGCCCCCCATCGCAGCGGCCTCTCCCACGGCAGAGCACCAGCCCCGGGCGCACGCACTCCAGAGCACCGGCCCACAACTGGACACACTGGTCCAGCCGCTCCACGGCAGACGGGATCCTCCCATGCCAGGAATCGAACTGGTACCCCCCAGCACTGGATCACCAGGGAAGCCCCAGAGCAAGAATTAAACCAAGTCTCCTACTGTCTCATGACTGGATCTCTGTTTTCCCAACAACGCATGGAAATGGGTACCCTGAATGCCAAGAAAAGATCTGACTGGAGGTCACCTACATGGAGACGATTGCAAACTTGTAGACCAGGGAAGCTGAAAAAGCAATGAGAGGCAAAACAAACCAATTAGTGAAATATAACTAATTACACATCTTGGAGGCAAAAACTATTTTATTTATATTTTTTATACCAAAGAAAAGATGAACTCTAGATTATACACAATTGAATAAAGAATTAGTAATGGAAAGATAGCCCTGAGGAAATGCTTCAGATATGGTATGGACAGGAAGGATATTTTCATGAAACAAAACAATCAACTTTTTAAAAAGTTAAGAGACATAGAGGATAAATCAAGGACTATAGCATCAAAAATGGTAGAAAAAGAGTATCTGGCAAAAAATTGAAGAAAGACATGACCTCTTTAGGTTCTGAGTGCAGGCCAAATTCAAAGCAGTAAGTATAAAGAAAAAAATCATAGCTAGACACATTAAAGTAAAACTGTCATTCATAAAGTATAATTTCTTATTAACAATGGTTAAGGCCAGCAGATACTGCAGTTATGTATTTTAAGTATTGAAGAGCAATAACTGTCAACATAGAATTTTCCTACCCCACGAAACTGTTATTCTAGAGCAGCAGTCTGCAAACTTTTTCTGAAAAGGCCATACAGTAACTACTTTAAGCTTTGGTCCCTTTGCATGCTGGTATCTGTGTTGTGTCTGTGAGGAAGAAAGAAATACTGAGAAATTGGAAACTTTATAGTACAAATATACAGTTAAGTGGATAAGTTAAAATACTAAAGAACAGCCATTAGAAAAGTTTCTAAAAGAAATCAGAAAAAGAGTGGAAATAAGTCAAGAAAAACAGATTAGTGAACAGAAAAAAAAAAGGCGGGGGGAGGCAGAAACAATTCTGAAATTTAACTATTGCATTAAATAAAAGACTATTAGATTGGATTCCCTTGTAGCTCAGCTGGTCAAGAATCTGCCTGCAATGTGGCGTTTCCTGGGTCAAAAAGATCCCCTGGAGAAGGGAAGAGCTACCCATGCCAATATTCTCAGGCTTCCCTGATGACCCAGCTGGTAAAGAATCCTCTCACAATGCAGGAGACCTGGGTTCAATCCCTGGGGTGGGACACATCCCTTGGAGAAGGGAAAGGCTACCCACTCCAGAACTCTTGTCTGGAGATTTCCATGGCTTTTCCGTGGGTCCCAAAGACTAGGACACGACGGACTGACTTTCACTTCAGATTGGATAAATGAAATTAAAAAAACCACCTCGAAATCCAGCTAGATTCTGACCCCAAGTTTTAAAGAACCATCATAAATTGCATTGAGAAGGAAGGACTTTCAGATTATTCCTCTCCTCTAGTTAATGTTCAGTTCCTGCAAAAACTTAATTATCTTGTGTACTCAAGGGATAAATTCACCTAGTCCCTTCCCTGAACTGATAGTGCAAAAGTGAAAGAATTGGATTAGTAGACACCTAAACTCTTTTCAACTCTGAAGTTCAAGACTTGAGACTTTCCCTGATGTGACATCTTTGGGGGCAGAGCTTTGTGCTGGCATTCTGGGGAATCCGGGAAACAGCGGGTACTACTGACCACTTGATGGAGGCTGATCGTGTCACTTGACCATTTACCGTTTCTACCGCAGTCTCTGTTTTCACGTTGTCACTACCCTATGTGAAGGAGTCTTTTGCAGATGGACAGATGCTTGTTATTGCCCTACGCTTATAGGCAGCCTGGAGATTGACCTATGAGAAGCCGGAGAGGGCTTTTTACTCCTAATATGTTATGAAAGTTTGATCAGAGTGGGAATTTTCTGTCATGGGTGATTAGTATCAGCTCAGATTAATATTCACTTTCCCTAATTCAGTATGAAAAGTGCCAAGATAAGAACACTTTACTGGGAGACAGAGAGAGAATGCAGGATGATGGTACTCACAAGATCCAGGGGCTCCTTTTGGACAGAAGAGCAGCTTCTCCCACGCCTGTTTATTCTTTCCCAGAAAAGCTTAGCCTCCTTTTCTCTTTATTTCTGACTGTTGTGTAGCTCATTTGTTCCTTGCTTTCTCTCTCGCTGTCTTCCTTTGTGATCTGAGCATTTTTTCTTCCTGGTGGTAGACTGCTTTAACCCTTCTATCCTAATCATTTGTGCATCTACTGAAGGTTTTTCCTTTGTGGTCACTCTGAAGCTTACATAAATTATATTTGTAATATCCTATTCATATTTCAAGTTGATAACTTGATAGCATACCAAAACTTTACACTTTTGCTCCCCCCACCCTCTATTTGAAGTTACTAATGTTACGTTTATGTCTGTTTAATGTTGCAGTCTCAATAACAAATTATTATAGTTATAGTTGCTTTTTGGTATGTTTAATATGGCTTTAAAAATATATTTGTTTTGGGTCACTGGATTTGCTCATGGCCCACACACTGTCTGTGGAGTGTGCTTTCTCTGAATCTGAATAAATCCATTTCTTACCTATCAAAAAAAAAAAAATATATATATATATATATTTGTTTTGGGGCTTCCCTGGTGGTCCAGTGGGTAAAGAGTCCTCTTTGCAATGCAAGGGGCACCAGTTCGATCCCTGGCCTGGAAAGATCCCACGTGTCACAGAACGGCTGCACTGGTGTGTCCAATTATGAGCCAGCACTCTGGAGTGCACGCTCCCAGAGCCGGTGCTCTGCAACAGGAGAGGCCACTGCAGTGGGAGTCTTCCACAGGTCAAAGAATAAAGATGGATGGAAAAAATTAATAAATGAATAAAAGAGGCCAAAGTTTTAAAATATATATATTTGTTTTGAAACTTTTAAACAATAGTTATAAGTGAATTGTATACCACTATTACAATATTAGAGAATTTGACTTTTACTATGTATTTACTGTTACCAATGAGTTTTGTACATTTGTATGTATTATGATAATAATTAGCCTCTTTTTATTTCAGCCTGAAGACAGTACTCTTGGTTAATGACATTCTATTTTCAGTACTTTGAATAGATCATACCTCTTTCTCCTGGCCTGCACTGAAATCTGTTGTTAGCATTACTGGAGTTGGGGGCGGGGAGAACTCCCTTGTATGTGACTCATTTTCAAAACTGTTTTCAAAGTTCTCTGTCTTTGACTTTTGACAACTGAAAAAGAATGTGTCTCCAGTGTAATCCTTTTTGAGTTCAACCTGTTTGGTATGCTTTAGGCCTCTATGAATCTGGGTGTCCACTTATCTCCCCAGGTTTAGGAAGTTGTCAGCCATTATTGATTTAAATGGGCTTTCTGTCTCTTTTTTTGTCCATTTCTCTTGGAAGGCTTTACAAAAGTTTTTTTGATAACTTGATAGCATACCAAAACTTTACACTTTTGCTCCCCCCACCCTCTATTTGAAGTTACTAATGTTACGTTTATGTCTGTTTAATGTTGCAGTCTCAATAACAAATTATTATAGTTATAGTTGCTTTTTGGTATGTTTAATATGGCTTTAAAAATATATTTGTTTTGGGTCACTGGATTTGCTCATGGCCCACACACTGTCTGTGGAGTGTGCTTTCTCTGAATCTGAATAAATCCATTTCTTACCTATCAAAAAAAAAAAATATATATATATATATTTGTTTTGGGGCTTCCCTGGTGGTCCAGTGGGTAAAGAGTCCTCTTTGCAATGCAAGGGGCACCAGTTCGATCCCTGGCCTGGAAAGATCCCACGTGTCACAGAACGGCTGCACTGGTGTGTCCAATTATGAGCCAGCACTCTGGAGTGCACGCTCCCAGAGCCGGTGCTCTGCAACAGGAGAGGCCACTGCAGTGGGAGTCTTCCACAGGTCAAAGAATAAAGATGGATGGAAAAAATTAATAAATGAATAAAAGAGGCCAAAGTTTTAAAATATATATATTTGTTTTGAAACTTTTAAACAATAGTTATAAGTGAATTGTATACCACTATTACAATATTAGAGAATTTGACTTTTACTATGTATTTACTGTTACCAATGAGTTTTGTACATTTGTATGTATTATGATAATAATTAGCCTCTTTTTATTTCAGCCTGAAGACAGTACTCTTGGTTAATGACATTCTATTTTCAGTACTTTGAATAGATCATACCTCTTTCTCCTGGCCTGCACTGAAATCTGTTGTTAGCATTACTGGAGTTGGGGGCGGGGAGAACTCCCTTGTATGTGACTCATTTTCAAAACTGTTTTCAAAGTTCTCTGTCTTTGACTTTTGACAACTGAAAAAGAATGTGTCTCCAGTGTAATCCTTTTTGAGTTCAACCTGTTTGGTATGCTTTAGGCCTCTATGAATCTGGGTGTCCACTTATCTCCCCAGGTTTAGGAAGTTGTCAGCCATTATTGATTTAAATGGGCTTTCTGTCTCTTTTTGTCTTTCTCTTCTTCTTCTGAGATTCCCATATTTTTTCTCTTGAGGATATCCCAGAAGTCCCATAGGTTTTCTTCACTCGTTTTCATCCTTTTTCCTTCTTGGTCCTCTGACTGCATAATTTCAAATAACCTACCTTCTAGTTTACTGATTCTTTCTTCTAATTGGTCAAGTTTGATGCTGAAGCTATCTATTCAATTCTTAGTCATTGTTTTCTTCACTTCTAGAATTTCTGTTTGTTTGTTTTAATGGTGTCTATTTCTTTGCTGAACTTCTCATTTTGTTCATGTGTTGTTTTCCTAATTTTGTATGTTTGTCTTCAAGTTTTTATAGATCATTGAAGTTCTTCAAGAGATTGTTCTGAAGTCTTTGTCAGCCTGTTCATAGATCTCAGTTTCTTTAGAGTCAGTTATTAGAGCTTTATCAATTTTCTTTAGTGGGGTTGTATTTGCCTGATTTTTTGTGATCTTTGATTTTTCGCATTGGTGTCTATACACTTCCTTTTCCAATCTTTAAAGGTTCTCTTTGTCAGGGAAGGACAAAAAAAAACAAAAAAACTTTCTCTGATTCCCCTTCCCCTATCGTGCCTCTTTTTATTTTTATATTTATTTTCATCCATCTTTTATTCTTTGGCCTGTGTGGGCCTCCCACTACAGTGGCCTCTCTCATTGCAGAGCACCAGCTCTAGGCCCGTGGACTCCAGAGTGCTGGCTCGTAAATGGACACACCAGTCCAGCCTCTCTGCAGCACCTGGGATCTTCCCAGGCCAAGGATCGAACCAGTGCCCCCTTCACTGCAAGGTGGACTCTCTACCCACTGGACCACCAGGGAAGCCCTCAGGGAAAGACTTTAACCAGTTATCTCAGCTTGGCTTACTAGGCAGGTCAGATGGTAGCATATATGAGCAAGCGAAATTTGCCACCTGGGTCTCTGGCTGGGTGAGGCCACTGCCTATGGTTTGAGGTAAAGGAGGTGCCACTGGCTGGGTTCCACGTTTAGGTGGTCCTGTGGGCCGGGCTCCATATTCATGTCCACATAAAGTGGACTATTCGATTGAGTGAGACTGTTGGCTGTGCTCCATAGTCAGGTTGGACCACTAATTAGGCTCTATAATCACATCTCGTCTCAAACTGTGTTTCCTGCAAGGATGGTACCGCTGGTTGGACTCTGAGATTGGACAGGGATATGGACTGAGCTCTGAAACCTCTCCTGATCAGACGGAGTCTCAGACTGTACTTTCTAACTGGATGTGCTGATGGCTAGAATGTGTGTGTGCAGTCTCCAGCTCTATCCTGGGGATCAAAGAAAGGAGTCTCAGGACTTTCAACTGGATTCAGCTTTTAGAATTTCTGTTTGTTTGTTTTAATGGTGTCTATTTCTTTGCTGAACTTCTCATTTTGTTCATGTGTTGTTTTCCTAATTTTGTATGTTTGTCTTCAAGTTTTTATAGATCATTGAAGTTCTTCAAGAGATTGTTCTGAAGTCTTTGTCAGCCTGTTCATAGATCTCAGTTTCTTTAGAGTCAGTTATTAGAGCTTTATCAATTTTCTTTAGTGGGGTTGTATTTGCCTGATTTTTTGTGATCTTTGATTTTTCGCATTGGTGTCTATACACTTCCTTTTCCAATCTTTAAAGGTTCTCTTTGTCAGGGAAGGACAAAAAAAAACAAAAAAACTTTCTCTGATTCCCCTTCCCCTATCGTGCCTCTTTTTATTTTTATATTTATTTTCATCCATCTTTTATTCTTTGGCCTGTGTGGGCCTCCCACTACAGTGGCCTCTCTCATTGCAGAGCACCAGCTCTAGGCCCGTGGACTCCAGAGTGCTGGCTCGTAAATGGACACACCAGTCCAGCCTCTCTGCAGCACCTGGGATCTTCCCAGGCCAAGGATCGAACCAGTGCCCCCTTCACTGCAAGGTGGACTCTCTACCCACTGGACCACCAGGGAAGCCCTCAGGGAAAGACTTTAACCAGTTATCTCAGCTTGGCTTACTAGGCAGGTCAGATGGTAGCATATATGAGCAAGCGAAATTTGCCACCTGGGTCTCTGGCTGGGTGAGGCCACTGCCTATGGTTTGAGGTAAAGGAGGTGCCACTGGCTGGGTTCCACGTTTAGGTGGTCCTGTGGGCCGGGCTCCATATTCATGTCCACATAAAGTGGACTATTCGATTGAGTGAGACTGTTGGCTGTGCTCCATAGTCAGGTTGGACCACTAATTAGGCTCTATAATCACATCTCGTCTCAAACTGTGTTTCCTGCAAGGATGGTACCGCTGGTTGGACTCTGAGATTGGACAGGGATATGGACTGAGCTCTGAAACCTCTCCTGATCAGACGGAGTCTCAGACTGTACTTTCTAACTGGATGTGCTGATGGCTAGAATGTGTGTTCGGGTGCAGTCTCCAGCTCTATCCTGGGGTTCAGTGGGGCAAGAAATTCTGCTCTATAACAGGATGGGGGTCATTGCCAGGACTTCCTTCTTGCCTGTGGCTGCAGTCTGTATTCAGCAATTGGACAGGAACATAGGCAAGGCTCTCCTGTGGACCAGGGTTCCAAGACTGTGCAGAATGACTGTTTAGGCTCCCTGGTTATGCAATGAGGCTCTGCTTTGCATTTGAGTAGGGATTCTGGCTTGATTCTCTGCCAGATGGGGCTGTAGGGTTGCTCTGTACCTGCCCAGGTTCTCTGACCAGGCTTCCTAACTGAGCAGGAGTACAGCCTGCACTCAGCAGTATGGGCGGGCTAAGAGTTGCTTACCTGCTGGAAAGGGCTGTAGAATGGACTCCACAGCCACTATGGCTTGTTGGCAGGGGTCCCAAATCAGGCAGAACTGCTAGTTGAACTTTTTAGTCAATTAGGGCCACTGGTTTGACTCTGCAGATAGGCAGAACCACTGACTGGAATTTCCACCCAGGAACCACCACAAACTGGAAAGAGTCTGTAGAGAGCTGAGAACTGGTTGTGGTAGGCTGCATCCTCCTTTTCTATTTTTATCTGATTCCCCTGCGTCAATCCCTGCAGACTCCCCTACACATCCCTGTGAGGTGAGACCTGAGTAGACTTCCTGGAAGGCATCTCTCAAAGCTAGGGAAAGCTGGATGTTTGCCTTGGGTGTGTGTTTTCATAGTGCAGAAACTGTAGGCTTACAAGAGCCCTCTCACTGTGGTGATCTACCTTCTGATGAGGTCTCTGTAGTCTGAGGGTGGGGGTGGCGTGCATCAGCCTCATGACCAAGTATTAGGATTTGCACAGTAGTATCTTATCAATGGATAGTTGCTAGTGTGTCTTCTTGGGAGCAGGACAAAAGTTAAGAGTGACCTGTCTCACCATGACCCCCTTCTAGATTGTTTTCTCTCCTTGTAAAATTTCCTGAATTAGTTGAGCTATCCACCCAAAGCAAAGAGGCATGGAGGAATTCTTCCGCGTTTTTGTTCGTAAATAAATAGTAATAATACTGATACATAACATCCCTACATTGAGTGCCTGTCATGTGCCAGTTATTAAGTTATTAACAGCTATTAATTCATTGAATTCTTTCCATAATCTTTGTTATCCTACTAGATGTATGTGAAAGCAGAGGCTTAGAGCTGTTGTGGCTTACCCAAGCTTGCTCACCCAGCAAGCAGCAATATGGGACTCTAGCTCAGCAGGCATTACTTGGATTCAGCTATATAGAGCTCTGTTGCCCTGTTATGGATGAGAAGATTAATTGTTTTAGGATCTTATAGGCTCTAGATGGGATTTTTCAACCTTGGCACTATTGACATTTAAAGCCATATAATCCATTGTTGTGAGAGCTGTTCTGTATGTTACAGGATGTTTAGCAGCACCTCTGCCCTCTATCCTGTAGCTGCCAGAAGCACCTCACCCCCGTAACCCAAACTGTGAAAACCAAAACTGTCTCCAGAAATTGCCAGGTGTCATTGGGTGACAGTCTTGCCCAGTTAAGAACCATTGTTCTAGGGCTTCCCTGGTGGTCCAGTGGGTAGAGTCTGCCTGGCAGTGCAAGGGGCACTGGTTTGGTCCCTGGCACAGGAAGATCCCACATGTGGCAGAGTGATGGGACCTGTGTGTCCAATTATGAGCCAGCACTCTGAAGCGCATGCGCCCAGAGCCGGTGCTCTGCAACGAGAGAGGCCACTGTGATGGGTGGTCCACACAGGCCAAAAATAAGATAGATGAAAATAAATAAATTAAGGACCAATAAAAGAGGTCAAAATTAAAAAGAAAAAAAAAAAAAAAGGTTTACTTTCCAAAAAAAAAAACAAAAGAATCACTGTTCTAGACCCTCTCCCACCCCCTTCCATCCCACAGCCTGATGGAAGTCCATGTCCTTTTTGCCCCAATACATTTGATAGGGGCTGTTGTTTGCAGATATGGGTGTGACTTTAAGTTGTGTTTCCATTGAGGGGGGGCTTTCTGAGCCCTGAATATTTGCTTTGATAAAGGCCTTTGGACTTCTACTAGCCAGTGAGAAAGAACGTTTCCATCGTATTTCATGGCAGCCACACTAGATTGTCAGCTCCTTAAATAGTAATAATACTGATACATAACATCCCTACATTGAGTGCCTGTCATGTGCCAGTTATTAAGTTATTAACAGCTATTAATTCATTGAATTCTTTCCATAATCTTTGTTATCCTACTAGATGTATGTGAAAGCAGAGGCTTAGAGCTGTTGTGGCTTACCCAAGCTTGCTCACCCAGCAAGCAGCAATATGGGACTCTAGCTCAGCAGGCATTACTTGGATTCAGCTATATAGAGCTCTGTTGCCCTGTTATGGATGAGAAGATTAATTGTTTTAGGATCTTATAGGCTCTAGATGGGATTTTTCAACCTTGGCACTATTGACATTTAAAGCCATATAATCCATTGTTGTGAGAGCTGTTCTGTATGTTACAGGATGTTTAGCAGCACCTCTGCCCTCTATCCTGTAGCTGCCAGAAGCACCTCACCCCCGTAACCCAAACTGTGAAAACCAAAACTGTCTCCAGAAATTGCCAGGTGTCATTGGGTGACAGTCTTGCCCAGTTAAGAACCATTGTTCTAGGGCTTCCCTGGTGGTCCAGTGGGTAGAGTCTGCCTGGCAGTGCAAGGGGCACTGGTTTGGTCCCTGGCACAGGAAGATCCCACATGTGGCAGAGTGATGGGACCTGTGTGTCCAATTATGAGCCAGCACTCTGAAGCGCATGCGCCCAGAGCCGGTGCTCTGCAACGAGAGAGGCCACTGTGATGGGTGGTCCACACAGGCCAAAAATAAGATAGATGAAAATAAATAAATTAAGGACCAATAAAAGAGGTCAAAATTAAAAAGAAAAAAAAAAAAAAAGGTTTACTTTCCAAAAAAAAAAACAAAAGAATCACTGTTCTAGACCCTCTCCCACCCCCTTCCATCCCACAGCCTGATGGAAGTCCATGTCCTTTTTGCCCCAATACATTTGATAGGGGCTGTTGTTTGCAGATATGGGTGTGACTTTAAGTTGTGTTTCCATTGAGGGGGGGCTTTCTGAGCCCTGAATATTTGCTTTGATAAAGGCCTTTGGACTTCTACTAGCCAGTGAGAAAGAACGTTTCCATCGTATTTCATGGCAGCCACACTAGATTGTCAGCTCCCCTTCCCTGGGAACTGCAATAAGCCGACAGTCAGCCGTGTGCCTGGCCACAGCTGGGGGCTCAGGGTAGATATGGTATCCAACTGACCCAAGCAGTCCTGTGCTCCAGGAAGTGGGCAGTAGAACTAGGGTGAATCTCTCCTGGCAGCTAGAGCTGTGGCCGGCAGATATAGGAACTCTGGGGGCTATTTTCCTGCTCTGTGTACTTGCTGGTGTAGAACAGTGGTTCTCAGAGTTGGTGCACGGACCAGCAGTAGCAGCAGTTTATCTCCTGGGAGCTGATGAAAGAGGTGAAGTCTCAGGCCCCTCTTCAGACCTTCTGATTTAGCATCTCTGGGAGAGGAGCCCAGCAATGTGATTTTAACATGTCCTCCTGGTGATTCTGACACACACTAAGCCGGCATCAAGGGGAAGAGAGACCCATGGAATATGACTGTTGAGAGAGAAAGAGGGAACTTCTATGGATGAGGTCACTTGCCAGCTCTCGATTCCCGATGCCCAGCCACGTTCCTGACCTTGGCTTTGGTGAGATACTTATAGGTCCTAGCAATAAAACACACCGCGACTTACTGTTTTTGCCTTGAGTTGATTAAAGTTGGTTTCTTCTGTCTGCAATTGAAAAAATCCTTACTTATTTGCTTCATAATATGATTATATACAGTTCAAATAGAGAGGGAATTATGTGGAGTGATATCACTGCAGCTGCTCTGGAAAAGACTGTAATTTTATGAAGGGCTCTTGGAAATATTTAGAAGCTCCAGAGAAAACACTTCATGGTTTTTTCTTGTTGTAAAGAGAAAGTGTATATGTATGTGTGTATTTACTTTATAAAACATATCTATTGAAAAAAATAGATCTCTCTATTTTTTTAATTCCCCATCTCTTTTCTGTAGTTTCTGTTCTTCAGTGCAAAAGATTTGGTGTTTTCTTGACTTTTCTCTCATGTTTATCCTGGTGGCTTAGATGTAAAGAATCTGCTTGCAGTGCAGGAGACCTGGGTTTGATTCCTGAGTCGGGAAGATCTCCTAGAGAAGGCAATGGCTACCCATTCCCATATTCTTGCCTGGAGAATTCCATGGATAGAGGAGCCTGGTGGGCTACAGTCCATGGGGTTGCAAAGAGTCAGACATGACTGAGCAACTAACACTTTCATTTCCATATTTTACATTTTCAGCCTAGAATTAAGGTAAAATTCAGAAAGCTGACAGTTATGTATTCATTCCCACAAAGTGTCAGGTGTTTGGAGGATCCATCAGTCATGCTTCCCAAATAGTCTCCCATCAAAGTACTTACAGTTTTGGAGGAGAGAATGCAATGATCTCATCGTTGTACATTATAATACAGTGTGCTGAGTCTCACAAGTTCCACCCGAATTAGACTTGGAAATGCAATGAGATAGCCACCAGGTAGAAAAGGCAGGTGAGGCAGAACATTCAGTTTGTAGTCTGAAAGTGTCTCAAGGGAGGAATTTGATGTTTTATTGCTCACTCCATTTTTGATTCTGACTGACTTAGAAGACTGCAGTGTTGTATAAACACAGAAAACAAGGTAAAGACTTTTCTAATTTCTTAAAGCTTCTAGAAACTCTCTCTGTTATAGCTCGGGCAAGTCTTCCTCCTGAATATAATTTATTAACTGGACTTTCAATATGGCGTGGCTGAGCATAACTGGCCTTTTAAAGTCATCCTTGTGAGGAGAATAGACTGTGTGTTGGTTTATCTTGACGAGGAGAAAAATGAAAAGTATCAAGGGGAAAAATTCCCTATTAAATTTTATAATTATAATATGAAAATCCAGTTAATTTCTTTTATCATGGTGAGTCAGTAAAGACTGAAGTAGGTTCTCAGCCCTTTTGTTTCCAGAACAATCCCCTAGAGGCTTAGCGCTCTGTCATCCGAACGGGTTTGATTAAAGCGGGGAACCTCTATCTTCAGATTACTGCCCTCCGTCATTAGCATTACGTTATCTTGCTCTTCAGACTGATTTTTAATTTTTATGCTTGCAATTATAAATGATTTACAGGGACATTCATCGCCCAACCTGTCCTGAGTCATTAAATTCACCTAGGTTGAATGGCCTGATGTGCACCTGAAATTAACCAAATCAGTGACATTATCTTGCTGGATGTTTCAGAGGCTTTCGAAATAGAGAGGAGACTCCATTCTCTCTCTCAACTTCTTGGCTTAATGGGAAAATATTTTTAATTGATAAAAGAGGTAATTAGCCAAGGCTAAGAGGTGCACACTAATTGTACAGTATATCTTGCAGCCTTCGTTTGGCCACGGTTTCTGAAATCGAAGGGAAGACGATCCAAATATAGATCTGGCTATAGGCACATGGGGCTAATTTGAAGGAGTTTAGTCTTCCCTCGATCAAGTCCAGGGAAAGAACTGTTCTAGTACTTACTGGCTGCCTACTGCGTGTCAGAAACGGCAGCGCTCACAGCAGTCCTGCTGGTCCTCTCGATGTGCTGTTTTGGATTGTCTTGATAGAAGGACTGAACGCTTACTTGAGCTGGCTTAGATCACAAAGAACATCCAGGAGCCAAGTTACTGTTCTCATCCCTCGTCTCTCTTTCTTACAGCCTCTGTTTAACCCTCAAAGCTCTCTCTCTTCTCCGATAGCATCCTCCGCTCATCTGATGTGTGCCTGGGCCCAAATGACTGTTCCAGCTCCATTCACGAGGGCCTTTCACCTCAAGCATCCTCCCCTGGCTCAGCAGCCATCTCCGTCCTTCTTAGCTGAAATTCTCTGTAGAGTATCAGTGGTTTCTTATCAGTTAATGGGTGTTCTGCCCTTGTGTGAAGAATACGTCCCTTTTATGCTATGATGAAAAGGGATGGAAGTTATGGGCACAGTAGGAAGGTGAGGTTAATAATATCTTTTCAGTTCATCTTGAAACCAGGTGTGGAACTTCTCTGGTGGTCCAGTGGTTAAGACGCCACGCTTCCAAGGCAGGGGCCTGGGATTGATTCCTGGTCAGGGAAACAGAACCCACATGCCGCAACTAAAAAGAGAAAATCCCAGAAGAGGAAGCTGGCTGGTAGGTATTGTTATTTGTGAGAGTTCACACAGCCAGCAAGTGTCAAGAGTGAGGAATTGGAGGGGGATTTACAGGGACATTCATCGCCCAACCTGTCCTGAGTCATTAAATTCACCTAGGTTGAATGGCCTGATGTGCACCTGAAATTAACCAAATCAGTGACATTATCTTGCTGGATGTTTCAGAGGCTTTCGAAATAGAGAGGAGACTCCATTCTCTCTCTCAACTTCTTGGCTTAATGGGAAAATATTTTTAATTGATAAAAGAGGTAATTAGCCAAGGCTAAGAGGTGCACACTAATTGTACAGTATATCTTGCAGCCTTCGTTTGGCCACGGTTTCTGAAATCGAAGGGAAGACGATCCAAATATAGATCTGGCTATAGGCACATGGGGCTAATTTGAAGGAGTTTAGTCTTCCCTCGATCAAGTCCAGGGAAAGAACTGTTCTAGTACTTACTGGCTGCCTACTGCGTGTCAGAAACGGCAGCGCTCACAGCAGTCCTGCTGGTCCTCTCGATGTGCTGTTTTGGATTGTCTTGATAGAAGGACTGAACGCTTACTTGAGCTGGCTTAGATCACAAAGAACATCCAGGAGCCAAGTTACTGTTCTCATCCCTCGTCTCTCTTTCTTACAGCCTCTGTTTAACCCTCAAAGCTCTCTCTCTTCTCCGATAGCATCCTCCGCTCATCTGATGTGTGCCTGGGCCCAAATGACTGTTCCAGCTCCATTCACGAGGGCCTTTCACCTCAAGCATCCTCCCCTGGCTCAGCAGCCATCTCCGTCCTTCTTAGCTGAAATTCTCTGTAGAGTATCAGTGGTTTCTTATCAGTTAATGGGTGTTCTGCCCTTGTGTGAAGAATACGTCCCTTTTATGCTATGATGAAAAGGGATGGAAGTTATGGGCACAGTAGGAAGGTGAGGTTAATAATATCTTTTCAGTTCATCTTGAAACCAGGTGTGGAACTTCTCTGGTGGTCCAGTGGTTAAGACGCCACGCTTCCAAGGCAGGGGCCTGGGATTGATTCCTGGTCAGGGAAACAGAACCCACATGCCGCAACTAAAAAGAGAAAATCCCAGAAGAGGGAAGCTGGCTGGTAGGTATTGTTATTTGTGAGAGTTCACACAGCCAGCAAGTGTCAAGAGTGAGGAATTAGGGACACGCTGGGACTGACTCTGCAGCTTCCCAGGTGGTGTTAGTGGTAAAGAATCTGCTTGCCAATGCAGGAGACACCAAATTCTCGGGTTCAATCCCTGGGGGGGCTTCCTTGGTGAGTCAGACAGTAAAGGATCCATCTGCGTTATAGGAGACACAGGTTTTATCCCTGGTTTGGGAAGATTCCCTGGAGAAGGGAATGACTACCTACCCAGTGTTCCTGCCTGGAGAACTCTATGGACAGACGAGCCTGGTGGGCTGCCGTCCACGGGGATGCAAATTGTCAGACACAACTGAGTGACAAACACACACACTGGGGCTGACTCTATCCCCTGTGGACTCTGCAGTCCCATGTTATATGTTTCACAAGGTGTGAGGTGAAGGAAGCTCCGTGGCCTTGGCTGAGTACTAGTGAATTTGGTCAGGGGCCCCGTGACCACCTGTGCAGTGAAAGCAACGTCGTCTTACCCCATTCCCTTTTCACCTCTTTCTATGTCCGTTCAGGGACATTGGCAGAGTACGTCCCACCCTCCCAAAATCAGATAGGAAAGATCTTGCTACATCTTGCGCTTTGGAAATATCCCAAAGAAAATCTGGCTGAAGGGACATAAGATGTATCTGCAGGGCTTTGACAATGAGGCCTGGTAAGAGGGGGGCCAGGAATCAGCAATTTTTCACTGTCAGAGGATGAAGGCCAGTGCCTCCATCTATTGGGTCTGATGCTTATTAGCTGTGACTTCGGGCAATTACTTAACCTTCTGGTCCTGTTTCCTTACCTGTAAAATGAGGATGACATAGTAACAAAAATTAGATGGAGCAGCGAGTGTACCAACATGTGCAGTCTCTCAGGTAGTGGCCACCCAATGACTTTTAACACCTCCCACCTTCCCTCCCTGTTTTGCCAAAACACTGCATCCCTTGGCTCTTATCAATTGCAGCCTTGATATTAGCAGCTGTTCTGTGTCTGAGAACCCCATGCACATTCTGCTAATCAGGGGACTTCAACTTTTATTGATTCCTTCCTTTAAGCAACAGCGCCCCTTTTCTTGGGGCTTCCCTGGTGGCTCAGACAGTAAAGAAGCGGCCTGCAGTGTGGGAGAACCAGGTTCCATCCCTGGGCTGGGAAGATCTCCTAGAGAAGGGAATGGCTACCTCCTTGGTGGGCTGGTCCTTCCTTCCCTGTGGTTCTGGTGAGGCTACTGATTCATCGCCACAGCAGGCCTGGGCAGTCATAATATGCCTTTGCCTGGCTTCACCTATGGAACAGAGATGGGCACATGACTGAAGGTGGACCAGTGAGAATTTATATTCAGATGCTGGCAGGCTGGAGCTCTCTCCCTTTGGTATGAGTATTAAGGAGATGATGTAGCCTTGAGTTGCCTCAGTCTGGCCTCTTGCTGGATGCAAGAGGAAGTGTCTGCAGGAGCAAAGGAAAACAGTCAGAGAGGACGTGTGACAGAGCTGATTTCTGAGAACATTGCTCCAGTCCTTACTGTCCTGGGGCCACTCTTAAACTTCCCAGTGACACGAGCCAATATGTTATCTTTTTCTACTTAAGCCATTGAGTTAGCTTTTTATCACTTGTCGCTAGAAGAACCTTGAGGAAACAGGGACTCAGTGTCCCCTAGTCAGGTGCTTGGATGAGACATGGTTTAGGTCCCAGGGATGACCTCTCCCAGTGAGAGCCATCCAGCCATTGGAGACGCTGCTAGAAAAGGTGCTGTCACAGCAATCTCTGTTTTCTCTTGCACACGCTCTGCCAGAAAGTAGGCATGGGCTCTGAGGCCCACTTCCATACTTTTCCTTCTTTGCCTCCCCCGCTGCACCTGTCGGCCCCAGGAAGCTTAGACCTTCTGGTCCTGTTTCCTTACCTGTAAAATGAGGATGACATAGTAACAAAAATTAGATGGAGCAGCGAGTGTACCAACATGTGCAGTCTCTCAGGTAGTGGCCACCCAATGACTTTTAACACCTCCCACCTTCCCTCCCTGTTTTGCCAAAACACTGCATCCCTTGGCTCTTATCAATTGCAGCCTTGATATTAGCAGCTGTTCTGTGTCTGAGAACCCCATGCACATTCTGCTAATCAGGGGACTTCAACTTTTATTGATTCCTTCCTTTAAGCAACAGCGCCCCTTTTCTTGGGGCTTCCCTGGTGGCTCAGACAGTAAAGCGGCCTGCAGTGTGGGAGAACCAGGTTCCATCCCTGGGCTGGGAAGATCTCCTAGAGAAGGGAATGGCTACCTCCTTGGTGGGCTGGTCCTTCCTTCCCTGTGGTTCTGGTGAGGCTACTGATTCATCGCCACAGCAGGCCTGGGCAGTCATAATATGCCTTTGCCTGGCTTCACCTATGGAACAGAGATGGGCACATGACTGAAGGTGGACCAGTGAGAATTTATATTCAGATGCTGGCAGGCTGGAGCTCTCTCCCTTTGGTATGAGTATTAAGGAGATGATGTAGCCTTGAGTTGCCTCAGTCTGGCCTCTTGCTGGATGCAAGAGGAAGTGTCTGCAGGAGCAAAGGAAAACAGTCAGAGAGGACGTGTGACAGAGCTGATTTCTGAGAACATTGCTCCAGTCCTTACTGTCCTGGGGCCACTCTTAAACTTCCCAGTGACACGAGCCAATATGTTATCTTTTTCTACTTAAGCCATTGAGTTAGCTTTTTATCACTTGTCGCTAGAAGAACCTTGAGGAAACAGGGACTCAGTGTCCCCTAGTCAGGTGCTTGGATGAGACATGGTTTAGGTCCCAGGGATGACCTCTCCCAGTGAGAGCCATCCAGCCATTGGAGACGCTGCTAGAAAAGGTGCTGTCACAGCAATCTCTGTTTTCTCTTGCACACGCTCTGCCAGAAAGTAGGCATGGGCTCTGAGGCCCACTTCCATACTTTTCCTTCTTTGCCTCCCAAGCTGCACCTGTCGGCCCCAGGAAGCTTAGACCTTTAGAGCTAAACTGGCCACCCATGAGAAACAGGGCAAGAGTTCCGTCATGACTTTTCCATAACCCCAGGGTGAAGGACTGAGAGCAAGATATTGCAAATATCTCACACACGAGGTGTTTGGCAAGCAGTATGACTGACGACAAACTGCCAGTTGCTGTTCTCATGACCAGATCTTTGAGGGAATTGCTGGGAAACGACATGTTCTGCCAAGAGCATACACAGGGCTATTAGGTAGGGGTCAGGAGTTAAACATTGTGGCTCTTTGTATAATACATTAAGCATTGTATGATGTTGATCATTATTATTCTGCTGTGAAAAAGCAGGTGCCTATGCTGCACATACAAGAAAGCAATCTGAGACAGTAAAAAAATATGTGTGGACTCAGAGAGGTGCTACAGCCTTCTAATGGCTTTAGCCCCCTGATCCCCTCTCTTTGTTTATTTCTTTATTCTTCTGCAGCACCGTACTTTCAGGTTTGTTTGTTGTCGGTCGGGCACTAACATCTGGTGCCCAAACAGGGACCTGAAAGTGCCAGGCGCTCTTCAGCACAAAGGCAGTGTACCTTACAACCCCCAGCACTGCTCCCAGCCATGACCCAGAGCCTCTGATTAATCTCTGACTGCATACTACTTAAAAAGCATGCTCCATTTCCTATTATAAAACTATTTAATTGGATTATAGATGCTTGCTGTCATCCTTTCTTCATCAGTGCAAACCACCATTGACGAGGGGGAATGTGCTTACTGTTGCAGCCTGACCCAGGAGGGCCTTCATCCCCACCTCTGTGTCCAAATGGTTGCTCTCAGCCACATTTAAAATCTGCACCAAGACATGTGGCCCCTTCAGATCACCTCTTCCTTTCTCATAGGCCTGCCTGGCCTTCACTTGGGTATCGACTCATCTGAAATTTCTCCATGCCTCCTCTGGGCCATTTTTAAACCGAGCCTCTCTTACAGCTTCCTTAGGTTCTGAGGGCTTCCCAGGTGGCACTAGTGGTAAAGAACCTGCCTGCCAGTGCAGGAGATAAAAGAGACGCAGGTTCCATCCCTGAGTCGGGAAGATCTCCTGGAGGAGAGAATGCCAACCCACTCCAGTATTCTTGCCTAGAGAACCCCATGGACAGAGGAGCGTGGCGGGCTACAATCCATAGGGTTGCAGAGAGGCAGACATGACAGAAGCAACTTAGCACACACATATGTGTTCTTCAGAACCAAATATGTGGCTTCTAATGAAGTGGCCTCCAGGGTCAGGGCGTGGAGTCAGATGGACTTATGTCTGGATTTCAGTGCTGTCAATCACTAGTTTGTGACTCTGGACAAACCTGCCTTTTCTCATCTATGAAATGGAGATGTGCCAGGGAGTCAGGCAGGCCCAAGAGGAGGTTCAGGTATATTTGCTTTGTGATACATGGCAACAGTGCCATCCTCCTGGATCTAGTTACACTTACTGTTTTGCGTCTGGACTGGGTGCCTTGTGAGTCAGGGGCTGGTAAGTGATTTAAGTTCATTATAAATTTTACTGATAAAAAAAGATGCTTGCGGCTTCCCTGGTGGTCCAGTGAGTAAAGAGTCCACCTTGCAGTTCAAGGAGCACCGGTTGGATCCCTGACCCGGGAAGATCCCATGTGCCGTGGAGTGGCTGGACCAGTGTGTCTAATTAGGAGCCAGCTCTCTGGAGCACATGTGCCCAGAGCTGGTGCTCTGCAACGAGAGAGGCCACTGCAATGGGGGGCCCACACAGTCCAAAGAATAAAGATGGATGAGAATAAATAAATTTAAAAAATAAAATAAAAGAGGCCAAAATTAAAGGAAAAAAAGAGATGCTTGGCCCAGAGCTTATAAATCATAATAAAATATGCTCCTCTTTGTGATATATTCTGTCGAGCCAGTTGGTTCTCACAGAATGTTTTCATTGTTCCTTGGCTTGGTTCTTCTATCCTTAGCTAACCTTTAGTTGCATTGATAAGTATAGTTCTGGCATGAAGGCTGGTTGATATTTTTGTTCATGTCAACAACTAAGAAGTATGTTGTAAGCTAAGAGAGCTAATAGTTTTTTGAATACTGCAAAAATATTTCTTCAGTTTTTGCATGATTCACACTACAGACATGGTGCACTTAAATTTTTTTTTATCTGTATTATTAACATGGTCTCAAGTCTTTAGTCTAGCCCAGGAATCAACAAACCACGGCCCCTGGGCTAAATCTGGCTTCCTGCCTGTTTTTGTAAATACAGTTTATAAGAGTACGGCCATGCCTTTTCATTTAGGTATTGTCCATGGCTACTTCCATGATGTAAGAAGTGAGTGGTTGTGACAGGGGACAGAAGGCCCACAAAGCCTAAAAGGTCTAGCACCCAGCCCTTTACAGAAGATGTTTGCTGACTACCTTCCCTCGCGTGGCAATCAAGAAAACAATAAATTAGTGAATAAATCAAAATGATGACATTGTCGTGTTTGCTGATTTCCATGGTGTAAATGCTTCTACCACGGCCAATATCTTCAAAGACAAATGTGACTAAAGACAGAGCTGGGAAGAGATGTGAGCATCACATTATAGAGCATCTTCACTCTACAGAGACCACAAATGTAAGTAACCTCAAGGGCATGCATAATAGGGAAATAATTGAGTTTTGAATATTTATTACTTTGTTGTAATAGGAAAGGAGGAGAGCAGGCCCATTGAGAGAGAATTCTCCCTGAGAGGCATGTGTCAGACTCAGTCACAGGGCCTGAGAAGTAAAGGAGAGTATTGGAGGGAGCCGTTACTTTAGTGCGTGCAAGCGTGCGGAGTCACTTCAGTTGTGTCTGACTCTTTGCGACCTTATGGACCGTAGCCTGCCAGGCTCCTCTGTCTGTGGGATTCTCCAGGCAAGCATACTGGAGTGGGTTGCCATGCCCTCCTCCAGGGGATATTCCCAACCAAGGGATTGAGCCTTGTGTCTCTTAAATCTACTTCATTGGCAGGCAGATTCTTTACCACTAGTGCCACTTGGGAAGCTCTATTTTAGTGCACTCCCAGGTACTCTGGCAGAAGGTCCATTTCCAGCTGGTGTCAACCTCAACCTGAGAGAAAGTCCCCAGAAGGAGTTTCAGTGGGATGTCAACAACTAAGAAGTATGTTGTAAGCTAAGAGAGCTAATAGTTTTTGAATACTGCAAAATATTTCTTCAGTTTTTGCATGATTCACACTACAGACATGGTGCACTTAAATTTTTTTTTATCTGTATTATTAACATGGTCTCAAGTCTTTAGTCTAGCCCAGGAATCAACAAACCACGGCCCCTGGGCTAAATCTGGCTTCCTGCCTGTTTTTGTAAATACAGTTTATAAGAGTACGGCCATGCCTTTTCATTTAGGTATTGTCCATGGCTACTTCCATGATGTAAGAAGTGAGTGGTTGTGACAGGGGACAGAAGGCCCACAAAGCCTAAAAGGTCTAGCACCCAGCCCTTTACAGAAGATGTTTGCTGACTACCTTCCCTCGCGTGGCAATCAAGAAAACAATAAATTAGTGAATAAATCAAAATGATGACATTGTCGTGTTTGCTGATTTCCATGGTGTAAATGCTTCTACCACGGCCAATATCTTCAAAGACAAATGTGACTAAAGACAGAGCTGGGAAGAGATGTGCAGCATCACATTATAGAGCATCTTCACTCTACAGAGACCACAAATGTAAGTAACCTCAAGGGCATGCATAATAGGGAAATAATTGAGTTTTGAATATTTATTACTTTGTTGTAATAGGAAAGGAGGAGAGCAGGCCCATTGAGAGAGAATTCTCCCTGAGAGGCATGTGTCAGACTCAGTCACAGGGCCTGAGAAGTAAAGGAGAGTATTGGAGGGAGCCGTTACTTTAGTGCGTGCAAGCGTGCGGAGTCACTTCAGTTGTGTCTGACTCTTTGCGACCTTATGGACCGTAGCCTGCCAGGCTCCTCTGTCTGTGGGATTCTCCAGGCAAGCATACTGGAGTGGGTTGCCATGCCCTCCTCCAGGGGATATTCCCAACCAAGGGATTGAGCCTTGTGTCTCTTAAATCTACTTCATTGGCAGGCAGATTCTTTACCACTAGTGCCACTTGGGAAGCTCTATTTTAGTGCACTCCCAGGTACTCTGGCAGAAGGTCCATTTCCAGCTGGTGTCAACCTCAACCTGAGAGAAAGTCCCCAGAAGGAGTTTCAGTGGGATTCCCCTAGCACATCTGGAAACAGTGAGTGCTGAGCAGATATGGGCAGGGCACTGAGGGTATCTGCCACAGCCCCTTACACGCAGGTTTTGCCCTCTACTGCCTACTCTGCTTATACTCGATGTGCTCCATGTGTCCTCTCATATGCTTTGTGACTTCAGCACCCTGTGGTGTACCCGTAATTCCCATATTCCTATCTCCAACTGCACCCTCCTTCTTGGCTCCTACCTCTAGATCTCCCCCAGTTTACTGAGCTTCTCCATGTTCCATAGGCATCTTGAAGGACACACTTTTAAAGCTAAACTCGTCACTGTTCCAACTCTACCCCAAACCAAACATTCATTTTATAGTCTCATTCTTGATGGATGACATCGCCATATTTTTTTTCTCCCAAGCTAGAAATTTCAGTGTCATCTTTTTGCAATAGCCCCGTAATTAGTCTTCCTGCTCCCACCTATCCTGTGTTTAGCTGCCAGAACTATTTTCATGCAATCTGTTTATATCAGTTTCCTGTAAAAATGGTCTATTATTTGTTATAAAAGATGCATTTTGAAGTATCAGTCTTGTCCCTATTGATTCTTATAATTTACCTCGATACTCACAAAAATGGGCCTGTAGCAACAATATTTTTCCAAGACGAGTCCCACCCCCACCATAAATTTAGACAAATTTCATTAATGCAATGCTCCCAGGGATTTTGAATTGAGGCTGAAAAGTTCTTGAATAGAAAAGGCGTAACTTAAGTTGAGGGTGGCAATATTTCTCTTACCATACAGACTGAAAAGACAGAAATCCGCTCTTCAGAGAAAGAAGGCAGTGGTGATGGACATGTTTTGACTGCTCAGTATCTGTTCGGGAAATCATCCTCTCTCATTTTCATTGCATGTGGTTCAAGTGGAACTTTGCCACAAGACTCTGCTCCCTCGCTAGGGAGGCCTTGTGTCTCTTAAATCTACTTCATTGGCAGGCAGATTCTTTACCACTAGTGCCACTTGGGAAGCTCTATTTTAGTGCACTCCCAGGTACTCTGGCAGAAGGTCCATTTCCAGCTGGTGTCAACCTCAACCTGAGAGAAAGTCCCCAGAAGGAGTTTCAGTGGGATTCCCCTAGCACATCTGGAAACAGTGAGTGCTGAGCAGATATGGGCAGGGCACTGAGGGTATCTGCCACAGCCCCTTACACGCAGGTTTTGCCCTCTACTGCCTACTCTGCTTATACTCGATGTGCTCCATGTGTCCTCTCATATGCTTTGTGACTTCAGCACCCTGTGGTGTACCCGTAATTCCCATATTCCTATCTCCAACTGCACCCTCCTTCTTGGCTCCTACCTCTAGATCTCCCCCAGTTTACTGAGCTTCTCCATGTTCCATAGGCATCTTGAAGGACACACTTTTAAAGCTAAACTCGTCACTGTTCCAACTCTACCCCAAACCAAACATTCATTTTATAGTCTCATTCTTGATGGATGACATCGCCATATTTTTTTTCTCCCAAGCTAGAAATTTCAGTGTCATCTTTTTGCAATAGCCCCGTAATTAGTCTTCCTGCTCCCACCTATCCTGTGTTTAGCTGCCAGAACTATTTTCATGCAATCTGTTTATATCAGTTTCCTGTAAAAATGGTCTATTATTTGTTATAAAAGATGCATTTTGAAGTATCAGTCTTGTCCCTATTGATTCTTATAATTTACCTCGATACTCACAAAAATGGGCCTGTAGCAACAATATTTTTCCAAGACGAGTCCCACCCCCACCATAAATTTAGACAAATTTCATTAATGCAATGCTCCCAGGGATTTTGAATTGAGGCTGAAAAGTTCTTGAATAGAAAAGGCGTAACTTAAGTTGAGGGTGGCAATATTTCTCTTACCATACAGACTGAAAAGACAGAAATCCGCTCTTCAGAGAAAGAAGGCAGTGGTGATGGACATGTTTTGACTGCTCAGTATCTGTTCGGGAAATCATCCTCTCTCATTTTCATTGCATGTGGTTCAAGTGGAACTTTTGCCACAAGACTCTGCTCCCCTCGCTACAGGGATTGGTTCAGGGTTGGACTGGTGTCCCTGGCTTGGCCAGAGTTCTCTACTCCCTGGCTACAGAGATTGGTTCAGAAATGGTTCTATCATGCAGGCCAGACCAATCAGTCATCCCCTGAAGTTCAGCTGGACTTTTTAAGGAAGAGGCTCTCTTTTAACTCCGTGGTCCTTAGCTTTATAGATAATTTAAGTTAAGAGGGGCTGTCTTTACCTCCACAAAACTAGAAGAAAGTACAGCAAAAGCGACAATGGCAGTATTTTGGTGGTGCGCTTCAACTCCAGAATCTTGCAGGGCCTGAAGTTGTATTTACTCCTAGGTTTCCCACTTTAAAAGAAAGGGAAAAAAAGGGCTTCCCTGGTGGTTCAGTGGGTGAAGAGTCCTCCTTGAAGTGCAAGGGGTGTGGGTTCAATCCCTGGTCTGGGAAGATCCCACATGCCATGGAGTGGCTGGACCAGTGTGTCCAATTAGGAGCCAGTGCTCTGGAGCGCATGTGCCCAGAGCTGGTGCTCTGCAATGAGAGAGGCCACTGCAATGGGAGGCCCACACAGGCCAAAGAACAAAGATGGATGAAAATAAATAAATCAAATACCAACAAAAGTGGCCAAAATTAAAAAAAAATTGTTAACATATATATAACGTAAAAGAAACAGTTTAACCACTTTTAATGTATAGTTCTGTGGCAGTGTGTTTACACTATGGTGCATTGTTGCTATCCACCTCCAGAACTTCTCGTCTGTCCAAACTGGAGCTTTTAAAACAGTAACTCCTCACTTCTTTTTCCCCCAACCCCTGGCTATTGCCATTCTACTTTCTGTCTCTACAGACTGACAACTCATGTCATGTAAGTGCAGTCATTTGTGAGTAGCTTTTTGGACATAGCAAAATATCTTCAAGGTAGTAAGAGATGGTTCTTTGAATAGATAAACAAAATTAATAAACCTTTAGCTACACTTACCAATTAAAAAGAGGATTCACGTAAAATCAGAAATGAAAGAGGAACTGTTACAACTGATACTACAAATACTGTATCAACAGTTATATACCAACAAGTTGGACAACCTAGAACACATGGATAAATTTCAAGAAACTGCAACCTTCCAAGACTGAATCACAAATAAATAGAAATAGCAAAGCAATCTACAGATTCAGCACAATCTCTTCAAAATTCCTGTCCTGCCAGAGTTCTCTACTCCTGGCTACAGAGATTGGTTCAGAAATGGTTCTAGTCATCCCCTGAAGTTCAGCTGGACTTTTTAAGGAAGAGGCTCTCTTTAACTCCGTGGTCCTTAGCTTTATAGATAATTTAAGTTAAGAGGGCTGTCTTTACCTCCACAAAACTAGAAGAAAGTACAGCAAAAGCGACAATGGCAGTATTTTGGTGGTGCGCTTCAACTCCAGAATCTTGCAGGGCCTGAAGTTGTATTTACTCCTAGGTTTCCCACTTTAAAAGAAAGGGAAAAAAAGGGCTTCCCTGGTGGTTCAGTGGGTGAAGAGTCCTCCTTGAAGTGCAAGGGGTGTGGGTTCAATCCCTGGTCTGGGAAGATCCCACATGCCATGGAGTGGCTGGACCAGTGTGTCCAATTAGGAGCCAGTGCTCTGGAGCGCATGTGCCCAGAGCTGGTGCTCTGCAATGAGAGAGGCCACTGCAATGGGAGGCCCACACAGGCCAAAGAACAAAGATGGATGAAAATAAATAAATCAAATACCAACAAAAGTGGCCAAAATTAAAAAAAAATTGTTAACATATATATAACGTAAAAGAAACAGTTTAACCACTTTTAATGTATAGTTCTGTGGCAGTGTGTTTACACTATGGTGCATTGTTGCTATCCACCTCCAGAACTTCTCGTCTGTCCAAACTGGAGCTTTTAAAACAGTAACTCCTCACTTCTTTTTCCCCCAACCCCTGGCTATTGCCATTCTACTTTCTGTCTCTACAGACTGACAACTCATGTCATGTAAGTGCAGTCATTTGTGAGTAGCTTTTTGGACATAGCAAAATATCTTCAAGGTAGTAAGAGATGGTTCTTTGAATAGATAAACAAAATTAATAAACCTTTAGCTACACTTACCAATTAAAAAGAGGATTCACGTAAAATCAGAAATGAAAGAGGAACTGTTACAACTGATACTACAAATACTGTATCAACAGTTATATACCAACAAGTTGGACAACCTAGAACACATGGATAAATTTCAAGAAACTGCAACCTTCCAAGACTGAATCACAAATAAATAGAAATAGCAAAGCAATCTACAGATTCAGCACAATCTCTTCAAAATTCCAAAGGCAGGCTTCACTGGTGGTCCAGTGGGTAAGGAGTCCACCTTGCAGTGCAGGGGGCACCAGTTCAATCCCTGGCCTGGAAGGATTCTGTGTGCCGCAGAGTGGCTGGACTGCTGTGTCCATTTATGAGTCAATGCATATGCCCAGAGCTGGTGCTCTGCGACGAGAGAGGCCACTGTGATGGGTGACCCTCACAGGCCAAAGAATGAAAATGGATGAAAATGAACAAGTGAAAAACCAATAAAAGAGGCCAAAATTAAAAAAAAAAAAAATTCCAATGGCATTTTCCGTAGCTGTATTACAAACAACCCTAAAATTTGAATGGAATCCCAGAAGACTCCAAATAGCCAAAGCAGTCTTGAGCGACAAAGAACAACAAAGCTAAAGGCATCAAGCTTTTTTTTGATTTCAAGTTCTATTACAAAGATATAGTAATCAAAACAGTATGACTCTGGCATAAAAATAGACACATAAATCAATGGAACAGAATAGATCCCAGAAATAAACCCATGCATACATGGTCAGTTAATTCATGACAGAGGAGCCAAGATTATTCAGTAAATGGTGTAAGGAAAATTGGACAGCCACATCTGAAAGGATGAAATTGGACCACTATCTTACAACAACAACAAGAATATCAACTCAAAATAGATTAAAAACTTGAACATAACTGGAAGAGGGGTGGAGGAGGGAGGGGACCAGTGATATATATATGACAAATCTGGGATTATACATGTCTGTAAACAACAAAACTCTGTAAAAATAAAAAGTAAAATAAAAATAATTATAAAAACAAACAAAAAAAACTTGAACATAAAACCTGAAACCATAAAGCTTCCTAAAAAACATACGTGTAAGCTCTTTGACATAGGTCTTTGTGATGATTTTTTAAATGTGACACCAAAAGTAAAAATAAATAAATGAGATTATGTTGAACTAGAAAGCTTCTGCACAGCAAAATAAACCATCCACAAAATGAAAAATCAACCTACTAAATGGGAGAAAATATTTGCAAATCATATATCTGATAAGGAGTTAATATCCAAAAGATATAAGGAACTCATATAACTCAAAAGAAAAAAAATCTGATTCTAAAATGGACACAGGGCCTGAATAGACATTTTTCTAAACAAGATATGATGGCCAACAGGTACATGAAAAAGTGCTTGACATTATTAATTAGCAAGGAAATGCAAATCAAAGCCACAATGTGATATTATCTCATACCTGTTTAGAACATCCATTATCAAAAGATAAAAAATAATAAGTGTTGGTGAAGATGTGGAGAAAAGGGAACCCTTGTGTATTGCTTGTAGGAATGTAAATTGGTGCAGCCACTGTGGAAAACAGTATGGAGGTCCCTCAAAAAATTAGAAATATAGCTTACAATATGACCCAGTAATTCCACTTCCAGGCATTTATCTGAAAACAAAAACATGAACTCAAAAAGATAATGTACACTGTCATATTCATTGCAGCACTGTTTATAGTAGCCATCTCTTATAGAAACAACCTAAATGTCCATCAGTGGGTGAACAGATAAAGAAGTTGTGATATCTATCATCTATCTATCTATCTATCACATACTATAACAAACCATGACAACGTATTAAAAAGCAGAGACATCACTTTGCTGACAAATGTCCACATAGTCAAAGCTGCGGTTTATCCAGTAGTCATGTACAGATGTGAGAGTTGGACCATAAAGAAATCTGAACACTGAACAACTGATGCTTTCAAATTGTGGTGCTAGAGAAGACTCCTGAGAGTCTCTTGGACAGCAAGGAGATCAAGCCAGTCAGTCCTAAAGGAAATCAACCCTGAATATTCACTGGAAGGACTGATGCTGAAGCTGAAGCTCCAACACTTTGGCTACCTAATGCGAAGAGTTGACTCAGAAGAGACCCTGATGCTGGGAAAATATTGGGTACAGAAAGAGAAGTGGGTGACAGAGGATGAGACAGTTGGATAGCATCACTGACTCAATGGACATGAAATTCATGAAGAGGATAAAAGGTTCAAAAAAAGAGTTATGTTGAACTAAAATGGCATAACCATCACAAAATGGGAGAAAATATTTGCAAATCATATATCTGATAAGGAGTTAATATCCAAAAGATATAAGGAACTCATATAACTCAAAAGAAAAAAAATCTGATTCTAAAATGGACACAGGGCCTGAATAGACATTTTTCTAAACAAGATATGATGGCCAACAGGTACATGAAAAAGTGCTTGACATTATTAATTAGCAAGGAAATGCAAATCAAAGCCACAATGTGATATTATCTCATACCTGTTTAGAACATCCATTATCAAAAGATAAAAAATAATAAGTGTTGGTGAAGATGTGGAGAAAAGGGAACCCTTGTGTATTGCTTGTAGGAATGTAAATTGGTGCAGCCACTGTGGAAAACAGTATGGAGGTCCCTCAAAAAATTAGAAATATAGCTTACAATATGACCCAGTAATTCCACTTCCAGGCATTTATCTGAAAACAAAAACATGAACTCAAAAAGATAATGTACACTGTCATATTCATTGCAGCACTGTTTATAGTAGCCATCTCTTATAGAAACAACCTAAATGTCCATCAGTGGGTGAACAGATAAAGAAGTTGTGATATCTATCATCTATCTATCTATCTATCACATACTATAACAAACCATGACAACGTATTAAAAAGCAGAGACATCACTTTGCTGACAAATGTCCACATAGTCAAAGCTGCGGTTTATCCAGTAGTCATGTACAGATGTGAGAGTTGGACCATAAAGAAATCTGAACACTGAACAACTGATGCTTTCAAATTGTGGTGCTAGAGAAGACTCCTGAGAGTCTCTTGGACAGCAAGGAGATCAAGCCAGTCAGTCCTAAAGGAAATCAACCCTGAATATTCACTGGAAGGACTGATGCTGAAGCTGAAGCTCCAACACTTTGGCTACCTAATGCGAAGAGTTGACTCAGAAGAGACCCTGATGCTGGGAAAATATTGGGTACAGAAAGAGAAGTGGGTGACAGAGGATGAGACAGTTGGATAGCATCACTGACTCAATGGACATGAAATTCATGAAGAGGATAAAAGGTTCAAAAAAAATTCATGTATGTTGTAGCAGGTGCCTAAACTTTTCACTTTAAAGAGTAAAAGAAAAAAATCCCTTTTTGGCTTGAACTATTTTGAGTTATTTTTTATCACATACGCCCCAAAGAATTCTGGCTAATAGATAATAGACACGTGTATGTGTTAGTCACTCAATCGTGTTCGACTTTTTATTGCCACATGGACTGTAGCACACCAGGCCCCTCTGTCCCTGGAGTTCTCCAGGCAGTAATACTGGAGTGGATTGCTGTTCCCTTCTCCAGGGGATCTTCCTGACCCAGGGACTGAACCCAGGCCTCCTGCATTATAGGCAGATTCTTTACCATCTGAGTCACAAAGGAAGCCCTGGTATATTAGATGTGGAGAGAAAGAGAAGAAAAAGAAATAGACAAAAGGTAGAAGAGAGTTCCTCTGGCTTCCCAGCTCTCAATTCCAGCCCCTTCCTAGGCCTGATTGCATGAAGTCCTTGAGGACTCTAAAGACAGAGAATCAGTGCTTCAGCTCTCCTGCCTGTCTTTCTCAATCTCCCCCGCTCTCTCTCTCTAAAAAATTTATTTCTTCTAATATAAAAGACTTGTAACCAGCACACCTTGTCATTCCCTGCAGAATAGAGTAAAGGACTTCCACCTTCAGGTCTTCTCCCCTCCAAGTAAATCCTGTTCTAAATCCTTACTGAAGCTCTCTCTATTTACCAAACAATCCAGCTTTCTTGTGCCTCCCTGCCTCATGCTAGCTTCGGCCTAGAAAGTCCTTCTTTTCCTAAAACAGAACTCCTACATAGCCTTCAAAACCCTTCTCAAGTGTTATCTTCTCTCTGTAAGCTTCTCTTTTTTTTCCATATTTGGTCAGATGTGGAACAGCATCTGCATGGCCTTACTTGTCCTTTGCTGTAGGTACTCTTTAAAGATACACAATGTAGGTTACTTGCTGATTGTGTTGGATTTTCTTTAAGCTACCTAAGAATGCTAGAGAGATGTGGGGAAATAGGAAAAAAAGGTGGATGACAGAGGATGAGACAGTTGGATAGCATCACTGACTCAATGGACATGAAATTCATGAAGAGGATAAAAGGTTCAAAAAAAATTCATGTATGTTGTAGCAGGTGCCTAAACTTTTCACTTTAAAGAGTAAAAGAAAAAAATCCCTTTTTGGCTTGAACTATTTTGAGTTATTTTTTATCACATACGCCCCAAAGAATTCTGGCTAATAGATAATAGACACGTGTATGTGTTAGTCACTCAATCGTGTTCGACTTTTTATTGCCACATGGACTGTAGCACACCAGGCCCCTCTGTCCCTGGAGTTCTCCAGGCAGTAATACTGGAGTGGATTGCTGTTCCCTTCTCCAGGGGATCTTCCTGACCCAGGGACTGAACCCAGGCCTCCTGCATTATAGGCAGATTCTTTACCATCTGAGTCACAAAGGAAGCCCTGGTATATTAGATGTGGAGAGAAAGAGAAGAAAAGAAATAGACAAAAGGTAGAAGAGAGTTCCTCTGGCTTCCCAGCTCTCAATTCCAGCCCCTTCCTAGGCCTGATTGCATGAAGTCCTTGAGGACTCTAAAGACAGAGAATCAGTGCTTCAGCTCTCCTGCCTGTCTTTCTCAATCTCCCCCGCTCTCTCTCTCTAAAAAATTTATTTCTTCTAATATAAAAGACTTGTAACCAGCACACCTTGTCATTCCCTGCAGAATAGAGTAAAGGACTTCCACCTTCAGGTCTTCTCCCCTCCAAGTAAATCCTGTTCTAAATCCTTACTGAAGCTCTCTCTATTTACCAAACAATCCAGCTTTCTTGTGCCTCCCTGCCTCATGCTAGCTTCGGCCTAGAAAGTCCTTCTTTTCCTAAAACAGAACTCCTACATAGCCTTCAAAACCCTTCTCAAGTGTTATCTTCTCTCTGTAAGCTTCTCTTTTTTTTCCATATTTGGTCAGATGTGGAACAGCATCTGCATGGCCTTACTTGTCCTTTGCTGTAGGTACTCTTTTTAAAGATACACAATGTAGGTTACTTGCTGATTGTGTTGGATTTTTCTTTAAGCCTTATTTATACTCCTGAATGAACTCAAGAAATAATGGATCATGACATCATGTAAAAATTCATCTTCCTTGCTGTCTGGCACTGTCTCTTCCTTTTTCCAGTTCCCTACGTCTGTCTCCAATTGGTGTATTTGAAAGACATTTGTGCTGGACAGTCCAACTAAAGATGCATTTTGTTTATATGGTATCTTTTCCATAGGTGGCTTTACACTTAAATATTTTTATTCTTGTGGAACATATAAACCCTTCTGATGGTCTCCTCTGGTCTTACCTTAGTTTCTGAAAAAACAGAAGATCTTTTGTCATTTGAACAGTGCCATGTCTTTGATTTATTTTTTGCCCAGTAGTCTTAAAGTTCCTAAGTACAGACTGTTTTCTCCAAAATTCTCTGTATATCTAACACTTTTTCTGCAAAAGTAGCTTTTTTAATTTAGAGAGTCTAACCTGCTCACTTTGGACCATTTGGAAATTTCAGAAAAGAATGAGAATAAAAGGGTCATTGTTAATAATTCAACAATCCTATAATCAGAGACTGATTTTGTTTAGATACTAACATATTTTCTATTGCTACAATATTGGCATATTTCTCTCCATGGTATTTTTTCAAACAGCTTTGACATAAAATAAGCTGTACATATTTAAAGTACACCATTTGATGGGTTTTGGCGTATTTGCACACTTGTGAAATCGTTCCTTCAATCAAGAAAAGGAACATCACCCTGAGTTCCCTGATGCTCTCTCTGTAATCTCTCCTCCCAGTCTTCCCCTCCTCCCATCTCAGGTAACTATTTATCTCCTTTTGTTTACTAGAGATTAGTTGCATTTTCTGGAAATCTATGTAAGTGGAGTCATATGGTATGTGCTTATATTTTGGTCTGACTTCTTTCAGCATAATTACTTTGAGTTTCATCCATGTTGCTGTAGGTTCCTTTCTTTTTGTTGATGAGTAGTACTCTATAGCATGAATGTGCCACATTTTGTGGACTTGCGGTCCAACATTTGAGCTGTTTTCAGCTATTACCAATGAAGTTGTTGTGAATATTTGTATATGCGTCTCTGTGTAGAAATACTTTCATTTCTCTTAAGTAATTACCTAAAAATGGATCATGACATCATGTAAAAATTCATCTTCCTTGCTGTCTGGCACTGTCTCTTCCTTTTTCCAGTTCCCTACGTCTGTCTCCAATTGGTGTATTTGAAAGACATTTGTGCTGGACAGTCCAACTAAAGATGCATTTTGTTTATATGGTATCTTTTCCATAGGTGGCTTTACACTTAAATATTTTTATTCTTGTGGAACATATAAACCCTTCTGATGGTCTCCTCTGGTCTTACCTTAGTTTCTGAAAAAACAGAAGATCTTTTGTCATTTGAACAGTGCCATGTCTTTGATTTATTTTTTGCCCAGTAGTCTTAAAGTTCCTAAGTACAGACTGTTTTCTCCAAAATTCTCTGTATATCTAACACTTTTTCTGCAAAAGTAGCTTTTTTAATTTAGAGAGTCTAACCTGCTCACTTTGGACCATTTGGAAATTTCAGAAAAGAATGAGAATAAAAGGGTCATTGTTAATAATTCAACAATCCTATAATCAGAGACTGATTTTGTTTAGATACTAACATATTTTCTATTGCTACAATATTGGCATATTTCTCTCCATGGTATTTTTTCAAACAGCTTTGACATAAAATAAGCTGTACATATTTAAAGTACACCATTTGATGGGTTTTGGCGTATTTGCACACTTGTGAAATCGTTCCTTCAATCAAGAAAAGGAACATCACCCTGAGTTCCCTGATGCTCTCTCTGTAATCTCTCCTCCCAGTCTTCCCTCCTCCCATCTCAGGTAACTATTTATCTCCTTTTGTTTACTAGAGATTAGTTGCATTTTCTGGAAATCTATGTAAGTGGAGTCATATGGTATGTGCTTATATTTTGGTCTGACTTCTTTCAGCATAATTACTTTGAGTTTCATCCATGTTGCTGTAGGTTCCTTTCTTTTTGTTGATGAGTAGTACTCTATAGCATGAATGTGCCACATTTTGTGGACTTGCGGTCCAACATTTGAGCTGTTTTCAGCTATTACCAATGAAGTTGTTGTGAATATTTGTATATGCGTCTCTGTGTAGAAATACTTTCATTTCTCTTAAGTAATTACCTAAAAATGGAGTAGCTGTGTCATATGGTAGATGTATTTTGGCCTTTTCTTTAGGAAAGTGACAGAATATCTTTCCAAGCGGCTGTACCTTTTTCCATTCCCAACCCCTCCGCCCCATCATGGTTGACACTTGATATAGTGCATCTCTTTCATTTCAGCCATTCTAGTGGGTGTGCAATGGGTACTTTATTGTGGTTTTAATTATAGTTTCCCTAATGATTAATGATACTGGACATCTTTTCTTATTCTGATTGCCACTCATATGTCTTTGGTAAAGTATCTTTTCACATCTTACACATTTAAAATTGTGTCTTCTTACTATTGACTTGGAAGTTTACTTTATATATTCTAGGTCCAAGTGCTCTATTGGATTGGTTCATCCAATATTTTCTTCCAGTTTGTGACTTCCCCTTTCATTTTTGTAATAGTGGGTTTTCAAGTGCCAAAGATGTTCATTTGGGTTTGTACTTTCTGGGTCCTATTTAAGAAAATCTGCTGAACTGCAAAACACTAAAATTTTCTCCTCTGTTTTCTTCGGTCATGTCTCTTAAGTTTTAGTTTGTAAGCTTTGATTTATGATTTATTTCTAGTTAATTTTTATATATGATGTATGGATATGATATGAATATGAAGTATGGATCCAAGTTCATTTTTTGCATTTGGTTCTCCATTCTCAGCCTTTTGGATAATTTTATAGCACCCATTAGTACATGTGCTAGGATGAACTTGTTATCTCTGCTGTGTTATTGCATAGTTGTGTGACCTTTTACATGTCACTTAGACTTTCTGCATCTCAGTTTACTAATCTGTAAAACAGGAATAATAGAGATTCACCCTATGTCTCTGGCAGGGTTGATATGGAGATCAACTTGAGACAAGTAATAACATTCTTAATTTTTTCTTCTCTGGAAATTTGAAAACTTAGAAATCAACTTCCATTTCTCCGTCACCATCTTCATCACACTCAGGCATCTCTTAGGTGTTTCTCTAATCTATTGTCTCCTCAGAGCTTGGACTCCCACTCTCTTGGGCAGGCCAGATTCTTCTTTCCTCATGAGGACCATTGCAGTATCCTGACTGACCTGCTGCCTCCAGGCTGGGAGCCCTCAGACCCAACCTCCCTGCTGCCTCTTGGGCGATCCATCAAGCCTTGTCAGTCATCTTATCTCTCAATGACCCTGTCTCATTGACAGGGTCAAGTTCAACTGTTATGTCAGGCCTTCCGTGTTCTGGCCCTGCCTCCCCTCTGGTGTGCAACTATGAGATTTGCTCCATCACTGTGTTTCCACTGTCCTCTGGGGGCACCTCCGTGCCCAGAGTGCCATGTTGTTTTACCATATTGCACTGTAAGTGCCGTTGGTGTCTCTCCCATCAAAATACAGGCAACTCAAGAAAGGGCACTGTTGCTTTCTCCATTTTTATTTCTTGACATCCAGCATAGAGCCTGGTCCAGAGGAGAACCAAGAGTTATTTGAAGAACTAAACATGATACCAGGAAAGGCATGACTATTTTTGTAAAGAATAACAGCAGTTTAGGGCAGAAATGGCTGTTGGAAATAATCCGCATTAGCATTACTCTATCCAGATCCAGAGGCAGGGACTATAAAAACTATTTTGCACACTTGTCTCTGGAATGATGAGAAGGTAAAAGGGAAAGGGCTGGGATTAATGTAAGGCCTTAGTCTTTTGTCCTGGCCCAGATCATCAGTGAGTCCAAGATCGAGAAGTAGGAGGTAGGAGGAAAGGTTATTAAGGATAGTATCTGAAGATGAAACTAAGATCATCTTAGTGTCTTTCCACAAATTACTTGTTTAAAGGAAAAATAAACACTATAGAGCAGGTTCACACAAATATCAAGATATCAGCACTTACTGCCACAGAACTGTCACTTTAAAAATGGCTAAAATGAAAACATGGAAGCAACCTAGATGTCCATCGACGAACAAATGGATCCAGAAGCTCTGGTACATATATACAATGGAATACTACTCAGCTATTTTTCTTCTCTGGAAATTTGAAAACTTAGAAATCAACTTCCATTTCTCCGTCACCATCTTCATCACACTCAGGCATCTCTTAGGTGTTTCTCTAATCTATTGTCTCCTCAGAGCTTGGACTCCCACTCTCTTGGGCAGGCCAGATTCTTCTTTCCTCATGAGGACCATTGCAGTATCCTGACTGACCTGCTGCCTCCAGGCTGGGAGCCCTCAGACCCAACCTCCCTGCTGCCTCTTGGGCGATCCATCAAGCCTTGTCAGTCATCTTATCTCTCAATGACCCTGTCTCATTGACAGGGTCAAGTTCAACTGTTATGTCAGGCCTTCCGTGTTCTGGCCCTGCCTCCCCTCTGGTGTGCAACTATGAGATTTGCTCCATCACTGTGTTTCCACTGTCCTCTGGGGGCACCTCCGTGCCCAGAGTGCCATGTTGTTTTACCATATTGCACTGTAAGTGCCGTTGGTGTCTCTCCCATCAAAATACAGGCAACTCAAGAAAGGGCACTGTTGCTTTCTCCATTTTTATTTCTTGACATCCAGCATAGAGCCTGGTCCAGAGGAGAACCAAGAGTTATTTGAAGAACTAAACATGATACCAGGAAAGGCATGACTATTTTTGTAAAGAATAACAGCAGTTTAGGGCAGAAATGGCTGTTGGAAATAATCCGCATTAGCATTACTCTATCCAGATCCAGAGGCAGGGACTATAAAAACTATTTTGCACACTTGTCTCTGGAATGATGAGAAGGTAAAAGGGAAAGGGCTGGGATTAATGTAAGGCCTTAGTCTTTTGTCCTGGCCCAGATCATCAGTGAGTCCAAGATCGAGAAGTAGGAGGTAGGAGGAAAGGTTATTAAGGATAGTATCTGAAGATGAAACTAAGATCATCTTAGTGTCTTTCCACAAATTACTTGTTTAAAGGAAAAATAAACACTATAGAGCAGGTTCACACAAATATCAAGATATCAGCACTTACTGCCACAGAACTGTCACTTTAAAAATGGCTAAAATGAAAACATGGAAGCAACCTAGATGTCCATCGACGAACAAATGGATCCAGAAGCTCTGGTACATATATACAATGGAATACTACTCAGCTGTTAAAAGAAATGCAGAAGACTCAGTCCTAATGAAGTGGCTGACTCTAGAACCTATCATAAAAAGTGAAGTAAGTCAAAAAGAGAAAGACAAATACAGTATACTAACACACATATATGGAATCTAGTAGGACAGTCTTGATATCACACACAGGGAACTCATGGAAAAAAAGACAGAGCGTAGACATAGGGACATCGTGGCAAAGAAATAGGGAGGGGGAAGCATGGAGGAAGTAACAAGGAAGCCTATACTGTCATGTGTGGAAAAGATAGCTAGTGTCATAGTGCTAAGGGAATAGGAGTGCTTACAATGGCTTGGAGCGAAGGTCTGGAGGGGTGGGATGGGAGGATCTGGGCGGGTGGGGACCATGGATATGCATATGACTGATCTGGGAACATACATGTCTGTGAACAACAAAACTGTAAAACCTTTAAAATAAAGAATAAAAATAAATATTAAAAAAATGGCTAAAACGATCAATTTTGTGTTTACCACAATTTAAAAAATAGACAAAGGAGAAACTATGCAATCGAAAAAGTAGGTAATAAATATTTTAATAAAGTGATCAAAATTTACATCACCAATAAGGACAGCTGGACATCTTGTGGCTCTTGATGCCTGAAAAGGGGCCTCTGACACATATATAGTCTTCCAACCTCAGTCAGACTCTGAGGAGTCATCAGATAGACCCAAATTAAGGGTCATACTATACAGTAACTGACTTATATCCATCAGAAAAAAAAATCAGTGTCATAAAAGATAAAGACAGACATAAGAACTGTTCCAGATTGAAAGATGACTGAAAAGCTATGACAACTAAATGTAACACATGATCCTGGATTAGATCTTGTACCAGGAAAAAAGAAGTTTCTTCTTTTCAAAAACAATTATTTGTTTCTTTACTTGTCTGTATCAGGTCTTATTTGCTACACATGGATCTTAGCTGCCTCATGTGGGGATCTTTCTTTGTGGCTCAGGAATTCCCTAGTTGTGGCGCAAAGGCTCCAGAGTGTGCAGGCTCAGCAGTTGTGTTGTGTGGGCTGAGTTGCTCCACAGCATGTGGGGTCTTAGTTTCCTGATCAGAGATCACACCCGTGTCTCCTTCATTGCAAGGCAAAGTCTTGACCCTTGGACCACTGGGGAAGTTCCTCTTGTTTTCTTAAGTAAGGTACCTTATTGGAACAACTGGTAAACTTGGAATAGAAGCTGTAGATTACTAAAAGGATTAGACTTTCATTAAATTTGTTGAATTTGGTAACTGTCCTGTAGTTATGGAAAAGACTATCCTTGATTCTAGGAAATCCATGCTGAAATATTTAGGGGAAAGTGGCATGGCAGATACAACCTGCATGTGTCCTAAGTCGCTTCAGTCATGCCCCCGGGCCCCCGCTCGTGCAACCAGAGACAACCTGCACAAAGCAACAAACACCCAGTGTGGCCATAGATATATAAATAAAATTATTTTAAAAATAATATTTATCTATATTTATATTTTCTGCTTTTCTACAATGTTCAGGCATTATTTGTGTAATAAAATTTATACAAAAAGCATGAAGAAACAAATGACAGAAACAGCCTTAAAGCCACCCAAGTGCATGGACTGATTGGGAAACCTCTGAGCTGGGTATCTGCATTCTTTTTTATTTCTTTTTTTATTTTGGCCTCTTTCACTGGTTATTTATTTATTTATTTTCATCCATCTTTATTCTTTGGCCTGTGTGAGCCTCCCATTGCAGCGGCCTGTCTCATTACATAGCACCAACTCTGAGCACATGCGCTCCAGAGCGCTGGCTCATAATTAAATACACCAGTCCAGCTGCTCCGCAGCACATGAGATCTTCCCGGCCAGAGACTGAGCCAGTGCCCCTTGCGTTACAAGGCGGACTTTACCCACCGGACCACCAGGGAAGCCCTCTGCATTCTTTAGTAACCTCTTTCTGCAGTTGAAGTTTAAAGTTCTTTCTTTCAACTTCCTATTATCACACTGTGTGGAATTAGAAAAACTCTTCATCTTCTATTCTCTGTCTTCTCCAACTTTTGCTTTATCTAGATGGAAAGGCCTCAGAGTGTTGTTGCTGGTGATATTTGTTATTCTAAACTGTTCTCCAAGTGTTAGTGTTTCCCATTCCTTGGTCAGTTTAGAATGGGTTTTTAACTGCTGCTCCTCACAGGCACCTAGACTTTCCCATGGAAAGGCAAAGTATTGACCCTTGGACCACTGGGGAAGTTCCTCTTGTTTTCTTAAGTAAGGTACCTTATTGGAACAACTGGTAAACTTGGAATAGAAGCTGTAGATTACTAAAAGGATTAGACTTTCATTAAATTTGTTGAATTTGGTAACTGTCCTGTAGTTATGGAAAAGACTATCCTTGATTCTAGGAAATCCATGCTGAAATATTTAGGGGAAAGTGGCATGGCAGATACAACCTGCATGTGTCCTAAGTCGCTTCAGTCATGCCCCGGCCCCTGCTCGTGCAACCAGAGACAACCTGCACAAAGCAACAAACACCCAGTGTGGCCATAGATATATAAATAAAATTATTTTAAAAATAATATTTATCTATATTTATATTTTCTGCTTTTCTACAATGTTCAGGCATTATTTGTGTAATAAAATTTATACAAAAAGCATGAAGAAACAAATGACAGAAACAGCCTTAAAGCCACCCAAGTGCATGGACTGATTGGGAAACCTCTGAGCTGGGTATCTGCATTCTTTTTTATTTCTTTTTTTATTTTGGCCTCTTTCACTGGTTATTTATTTATTTATTTTCATCCATCTTTATTCTTTGGCCTGTGTGAGCCTCCCATTGCAGCGGCCTGTCTCATTACATAGCACCAACTCTGAGCACATGCGCTCCAGAGCGCTGGCTCATAATTAAATACACCAGTCCAGCTGCTCCGCAGCACATGAGATCTTCCCGGCCAGAGACTGAGCCAGTGCCCCTTGCGTTACAAGGCGGACTTTACCCACCGGACCACCAGGGAAGCCCTCTGCATTCTTTAGTAACCTCTTTCTGCAGTTGAAGTTTAAAGTTCTTTCTTTCAACTTCCTATTATCACACTGTGTGGAATTAGAAAAACTCTTCATCTTCTATTCTCTGTCTTCTCCAACTTTTGCTTTATCTAGATGGAAAGGCCTCAGAGTGTTGTTGCTGGTGATATTTGTTATTCTAAACTGTTCTCCAAGTGTTAGTGTTTCCCATTCCTTGGTCAGTTTAGAATGGGTTTTTAACTGCTGCTCCTCACAGGCACCTAGACTTTCCCATAAAGTGAAAGTGTTAGTCAGTCAGTCTCTTCCAACTCTTTGCAACACCAGGGACGGTAGCCCGCCAGCCTCCTCTGTCCATGGAATTCTCCAGGCAAGAATATTGGAGTGGGTAGCCATTTCCTTCTTGAGGGGGATCTTCCCGACTCATGGATCAAATCTTGGTCTCCTGCATTGCAGGTAGACTACTGTCTGAGCCACCAGGGAAGCCCATAACTAATTGGGAGACTTTCCCAGAACTGAATGGATGAAGTTGGATTTTAGGGGCCTCATGGAATGCATAAGCATCTTAATTTCTCCTTTTTTCTCAGTGGGCCCAGGAATGGTCACCATATCCCTGTCCTGCTTAATTTTGAGGGCCTGAAAGATCTAACGGTCACTTTTCAAAGATGCTTTCTTTGAATTCTCTCACTGAAAGAGCAACTCCAACAAAGACAAAAAGCACTGTACTTGTGGTATCGTTAGTGAGTGGAGTTGAAGTCACGCCTAATCCACTCTCTCAGGGCTGTCGCTCGCGGTTAACTCTGCTTCTGGGTGTCCAGGAAGATCAGATTATCATCTGCCACATTTCCTCTTTGAGACTGTGTTTTCCTGTGAATTGAGCATCACGTCATGGTCTTCTTATTTGTATTCTAAATTTTTTAATGAATTTGTTTCATGTCCTTTATTTCTGGGTCTTGAATTCTTCATCAGACCTTTTAATGTTCAGTTTCTGAGCACGGATTTGAAGACTTCCGCTTGCCATAGAGTGTGCCTACTACGATACATTGGACTTTCTTGTCATCTTGATACTGATTTACCAGAATGAACTCGGGAGAACACAGTTGTGAAGAAATTGTTCTGCTCCAACAGCAGATGATTTTCATTAGTTTTGCTGAGTTTGGGGACCCAGTGCGTGCACTTTGAAAACTGCAATAGCGATGATCTGCAGGCAGCTGGGTCTGCACATTTTCCTAATGTGAGCTACTGTTAGCTCATTATGTCAGTTTTTTACATTTGGAGATAGGCAACCAAGTGTGTATATATGTATATATACATATATAAATATATATAAATATATATATATATATATATATATATATATATAGACAGGCAAGTAAACATAGCATGAGGTAAAAGCTTGTTTATTTATTCAATCTCACATCTTACTCCACTTGAAAAGTTCTAAGAAAGCCTTCTGCTTGTCATTTATTTGATCATTTGTCCTTTAAAACAAAGCCAGGAAGTGCTTAAAAGCAACATAAAACTAACCAAAGGAAAAATTCAGCATTCTTCAGGTCATGATTGTGCAAAATGTGAGGCTGTTAGAAAATATTTCTTCCTATTTTTATCTTAACAGCCTCTCCTCCCTTTCGGAAGCAAAACAGCTGAAAAATTTGCAGATCAATTCATTTGTCTACGGAGTCACTTCGCCTTGGGTTTGGAAGAATATTCCTCCGTAACTATTTGAAAAACCTAGACCTAAAACTATACTCAGAACATGAGACAAGACCATGGGTATAGCCATGCCGAGTGACAGATAACTGGGGCAGAAATCATCCTGGGGAGAGTGGAGTTACAGCGAGGAACCTGAGGCTTCATCATAGCCTCGAAGGCGAGAGGGATGGTGGAGGCCCCTGTTTCTGCCGTAGGTGCTGTTACTGTGAGCAGTCACCTTGGTGAGGGGTGAAAGCCAGTCAGGAAGGCCCAGGTGTGGGTCCTGCCTCCTTAAATATCTCTGAGGCAAGAAGCGCTCTACTGCCAGCAAACCCAGTCCTCAGTTGTCGCCTAGCTGGTCCCTCTGTTTCTACTTTTGTCTTCACCATCCGTTCCCTACATGACTTATATTGAAATGCAAACATGATCATGATGCTCCCTCCTTCTTGAACCTCAATAGCGGCTTCCCATTCTGTTCGGTTACAATCCGACTTGTGCAGGTTTGGATCCAGTCTTTCTCTTCTACCTCACCCGTCACCATTCTCCCCGCCTGGCCTAAGGTCCAGCCATGGGTTCTCATTGGCCTTCCTTCAGTTCCTCAGGAGCTTGACACGGCAACTGACCTCCACCCAGTTCAGGCTCCTTTGTGATAGCATTGCACACAACGGTGCCCATCTCCTGCAGAGTACCTCCCCTCAGCTTGTATTTATCATGATCTCTCTTTTAAGCTCTGCCAGGGAAGAGAACTCATTGCTGCCATGTCACCAGCACCAAACCTAGTGATGTGGCAGGTCAGTAAGACATAAGATGGAGCCAAGATTGACTGACCATTTTCTATTGAGAAGGATTAGCTCCACAAATTGGTATGATTGCATTATTGCCACAAAGGTAAAATTTCCATTTACCTCTTGAGTAAATTCCTGTCTGTTACGGCATTGCAGCAGCCATTAAATTCTATTAATGTAATTGTTTACTATGCAAATTGTTCGCTTGCTAAGTTGTGTTGTGTCTGACGCTTTGTGACCCCATGGACTGCAGCATGCAAAGACTCCCTGTCCCTCACCATCTCTCAGTGTTTGCCCAAGTTTATGTCCATTGAATCAGTGATGCTATCCAACAATCTCATCCTCTGCCATCCTTTTCTCCTTTTGCCTTCAGTCTTTCCCAGTATCAGGGGCTTTTCCAATGAGTCAGCTTTTCACCTCAGATGGTCAAAGCATTGGAGCTTCAGTTTCAGTATCGGTTCTTCCAGTGAATATTCAGGGTTGATCTCCCTTAGTATTGATTAGTTTGATCTCCTTGCTGTCCAAGGAACTCTCAGGTCTTTCCCAGCATCACAATTGGAAAACATCAATTCTTCAGTGTTCAACCTTCATCTTTATTGTCCAACTCTCACATCCATACATGACTACAGATAAGACAATAGTTTTAACTATGTGAACCTGTTACAGCAGAGATCTTTGCTTTTTAACATGCTGTCTAAGCTTGTTATAGCTTTCTTTCCAAGAAGCAAGCACCTTCTGTTCATGGCTGCAGTCACCATCTGCAGTGATTTTGGAGCCCAAGAAGAGAAAATCTTTTACAGCTTTTACTTTTTCCTCTTCTGTTTGCCATGAAGTGATGGAACTGGATGCCATGATCTTTTTTTAACGTTGAATTTTAAGCCAGCTTTTTCACTCTTCTCCTTCACCCACATTAAGAGGCTCTTCAGCTCCTCTTCACTTTCTGCCATTAGCATGGTATCATCTGTTTATCTGAGGTTGTTGATATTTCTCCTGGCAATCTTAGTTTCACCTTGAGCTTCATCCACACGGCAACTGACCTCCACCCAGTTCAGGCTCCTTTGTGATAGCATTGCACACAACGGTGCCCATCTCCTGCAGAGTACCTCCCCTCAGCTTGTATTTATCATGATCTCTCTTTTAAGCTCTGCCAGGGAAGAGAACTCATTGCTGCCATGTCACCAGCACCAAACCTAGTGATGTGGCAGGTCAGTAAGACATAAGATGGAGCCAAGATTGACTGACCATTTTCTATTGAGAAGGATTAGCTCCACAAATTGGTATGATTGCATTATTGCCACAAAGGTAAAATTTCCATTTACCTCTTGAGTAAATTCCTGTCTGTTACGGCATTGCAGCAGCCATTAAATTCTATTAATGTAATTGTTTACTATGCAAATTGTTCGCTTGCTAAGTTGTGTTGTGTCTGACGCTTTGTGACCCCATGGACTGCAGCATGCAAAGACTCCCTGTCCCTCACCATCTCTCAGTGTTTGCCCAAGTTTATGTCCATTGAATCAGTGATGCTATCCAACAATCTCATCCTCTGCCATCCTTTTCTCCTTTTGCCTTCAGTCTTTCCCAGTATCAGGGGCTTTTCCAATGAGTCAGCTTTTCACCTCAGATGGTCAAAGCATTGGAGCTTCAGTTTCAGTATCGGTTCTTCCAGTGAATATTCAGGGTTGATCTCCCTTAGTATTGATTAGTTTGATCTCCTTGCTGTCCAAGGAACTCTCAGGTCTTTCCCAGCATCACAATTGGAAAACATCAATTCTTCAGTGTTCAACCTTCATCTTTATTGTCCAACTCTCACATCCATACATGACTACAGATAAGACAATAGTTTTAACTATGTGAACCTGTTACAGCAGAGATCTTTGCTTTTTAAAATGCTGTCTAAGCTTGTTATAGCTTTCTTTCCAAGAAGCAAGCACCTTCTGTTCATGGCTGCAGTCACCATCTGCAGTGATTTTGGAGCCCAAGAAGAGAAAATCTTTTACAGCTTTTACTTTTTCCTCTTCTGTTTGCCATGAAGTGATGGAACTGGATGCCATGATCTTTTTTTAACGTTGAATTTTAAGCCAGCTTTTTCACTCTTCTCCTTCACCCACATTAAGAGGCTCTTCAGCTCCTCTTCACTTTCTGCCATTAGCATGGTATCATCTGTTTATCTGAGGTTGTTGATATTTCTCCTGGCAATCTTAGTTTCACCTTGAGCTTCATCCAGCCTGGCGTTTCATATGATGTAGTCTGCATACACGTTAAATAAACAGGTGTCAACAGACAGCCTTGTCATACTCCATTCCCAGTTTTGAACTAGTCAGTTTTTCCATGTCTGGTTCTAACTGTGGCTTCTTGGCCTGTATACAGGTTTCTCAGGAGACAGGTAACATGGTCTGGTATTCTCATCTCTTTAAGAATTTGCCACAGTTTGTTGTGATCCACACAGTCAAAGCCTTTCAGCTGGTCAATGAAACAGAAGTAGATGTTTTTCTGGAATGCCCCTGCTTTCCTCTATGATCCAACAAAGGTTGGCCATTTGGTGTCTGGTTCCTTTGCCTGTCCTAAACCCAGGCTGTACATCTAGAAGTTCTCAATTAAGCCAAGCTTGAAGGAATTTGAGCATTACCTTACTAACATGGGAAATGAGGACAACTGTCTGATAGTTGCTGAACCTCCCTTCCCTTCAAAGCATCTCTCAGCCCTTCCTTGAAGTTCCTAAAGTGCAATAGTCACCGTGTCTCACCCATCCTGTCCTTTCCATCTTGTTCTACTTGGCTGATCCTTACATCCCCTACTCTTGAAACCACTCAAAGGAACAATACACTGGCCCTTTAGATAGTTCTCCTGTGAGAGCACCACATCCATGTCCTGGTTGCCCACCAGAGTTTTGACACAGTGCTCTTCCCTAAAGACAGGAAACATTTGGCCCAAAGATAGATATTAAGTTTCCACCCCTCGGGACCAAAACTACTTTAAAAGTTTAAAAAAAAAAAAGTAACAACAAAAATCTAAGTTGTAGTAATTGTCCAAGGCATATGAGATATTCATTGCCTTATTTGTCACACACAAAAAAGTCCTGTCCTGTCTGTGTTACTGTCTTCATTTTAGAAATGAGAACAGCTGAGCCTCTGGGATGTTGAGTGACTCATTGAAGTCAGACGGCCACAGGGCCGTAATTTAAAGCCTGATCTAGTGACTTTAGCTCTTAACCAGTATTTTATACCGCAAGCCAAGGTCAATAGAAATGGCTCACATGGGGACTTGCACATAATTCATTTCAATTAGCCCTCGTAGACCAAAATCATTCTGTAAAGGTAATATCCTAAGAGGTTTGACTAAAGATAAATTATTTCTATAGCTATATACAGAGTATATTCCTAAGTGTTGCTTTCATCATCTAATCTTTTGGCTTTATACACATTCACATTTAAGGTATTTTCTCCCCAGGTCTACATCTATAAATATGTATGTATTTCTCCTTGTAACCGCGTAACCTCCGAACACCACCCAGGCTGGGGCCTCCTTGTGCAGACTCCCAAGACCCAAGTCTCCCTTCAGCAGCTCATGTGACGCTCCCCAAGGACTCAGCACAGTCATGGGGTCACACTGCTCAGCTTGTGCTTATTCTTAGTTTTGGGGGGTGTAGGGATGGACTTCCTGCTAGAATCCTGCCTCAGCATGCCAGATAACTGACCACAAGCCATGGCCTGTCCTACGCTATTTATAGCAAGTGAAAAATAGCCTCACCTCTCTGAAAGGTGTTATTTGTGCCATATGCCCCCTGGCCTCCTACCATCTGACAGGTACTTCTCGCCAGCCCTCAAGAGGTGACAGGACTGTGTGCTCACACAGACCCAGAGGCACTGTGTCCCTCATGTGTGCACAGCTCCTGCTCTGGAGGCAGCCAGGGGAGGGGAGATTCCAAAGCAGGGCCTCTGCCCTGGGGTCCAGGCAGAGTGTAGGAGTGGACTCAAGGAAGGAGGCAGGAGCTTGGGGAGGAGGAGTGATAGAAGACTAAACCCAACTGGTGGAGTTGGGTGCAGTGTCGGAGTGAGATCATGAACATGATGGTGGTGGTTTAGCCGTTAAGTCGTGCCTGACTCTTGCCACCCTATGGACTGTAGCCTGCCCGGCTCCTCTGTCTATGGGATTTGATTTCCCGGGCAAGAATACTGGAGTGGGTTGCCATTCCCTTCTCCAGGGGATCTTCCTGACCCAGGAATCGAACCCAGGTCTTCCACATTGCAGGTAGATTCTTTACTGAGGGAAACCCGATCATGAGCTAGCTGATCTGATGCTGAGCCACATATGTCCCAGAGACCCCCTGGTCTCCAAGCCTGGGCTGGGGCTGTGTCTGCGGCTGAGGAGGTTAATGAAAGGAGCTGGAGTGACAGCGGAGTATGAACAGACCCTACCCTTCTTTAGCTGTGTGCAGGTGAGCAGCTTACTTCACCTCTCTGGGCTGTTTGCTTATCTGAAAGGGTAGCCTGAGAGGAACAGCTCCTGTGCGAAGCAGCCATCAGAATCGCCTGGGACTTTGTTAAAATCAGGATGCCTGGGGCCCTCCCTGTATATTAATTCAGACGGTCTGAGAACATACTGGGGATCTGGATGATTTTCAGGTTTCCCAGGAGATTCTGAACCCCACACCAGTGTTGGAGAGCCCAGGTATTAAGTGAGGTGGGTCTTCCAAGTCAAACATCCCATTATGCTAAAGTTTACTAAAAGAAGTGTAAGAAAGCATAGACGATGGGCACATCTCACTCAGTTATTAGGCAGCGTCACAGTCAGATGCTTTATCAGTCGTTTGTTGTATCTCAAAAAATAACGATTGGGAATGTATTCAAAGACAGTTTTTTTGTGTGAGTAAGGTGAATCAGGACTTGATTTCACTCCTTCCTGTATCCTCTTCTAGGCCCTCCCACTCCCCTGGTTTAATGTCTCCCAGGGGTCACAAACCAGGAACCAGAAAGGCAAACCTAGACAGGGGGCCACACACAAATTTTCCTTAGACTGCCCAGTGTTTTTTGTTTTTTTTTTTTTTAATCAACGGAGTACATTTGAAGATCGAATTGGCTTTATTCATCTCGTCTGGTTAAAGAGAAGGGTGCTCTGAGGAGTTGTACAAGATGGACGGGTTGTATAGGCAAAAGGAGGGTGGGCCAAGAAGATATTAGCATAAGAAAGGTCTCAGGCCAGCCTGCCTTTTCTTGGGGAAGGGAGCAGCCAGGGGTCTTTATCCTGCAGATAACCTCACTCCCACAGATTGGACTTTGCAGACTGACTGTTTCAAAGGTCACCTTTCTAGGAGAGGCTGAAGTTGCGATGACGTCATGGTTTGCTGTCAGAAGGAGCCATGAGTCCGTCTGAGGCTTGGTGTTTCTTTTTTTAAGATTTATTTATTTATTTTGGGCGGGGGTCGGGTTGGGGAGGGAGGGGAGCGGGCGGGCCACTTCTATTGGTCTTTCGTTAGAGTCTCTATGTTCATCCGTCTTTGTACCTTGGCTCATGTGGGCCTCCCATCGCGGTGGCGTCTGTTGTCGCAGAGCACTGGCTCTGGGCGCATGCGCTCCAGAGCTCCGGCTCCGTGATTGGACACATCAGTCCAGCCGCTGCGCGGCACGTGGAATCTTCCCAGGCCAGGGATGGAACTGGCGCCCCTTGCATTGCAAGGAGGTGTCCTTATCCACTGGACCACCAAGGGAAGCCCTTGGTGTTTCTTTTTAATGTCAGTATCTTTTTTCAAGTCTGAGTATGTGTGAGCTCAGGCTGGGCCTTTACTTTCCAGCTCACCAAGGGGATGAGCGTGGTACACCAGCGGCTTCCGCTCTTCACCCTCCCTGCCTAGACACTGATGTTAGAGCAGAGCTCACCTCAGGTCTCCAGCCCGAACCTTTTTCTGAGCATAAGACCTGTAGATCCAGATTCCTCCTGGGTCGATCCTCCATGGAAGGCCTCGCATGTAGGGCAGGGCTAAATAAATCGTAGCGAGACATGTTGTTGCCTCTACTGTGCGCATCCTCTTAGGGTCTCACAGACAGCTCAGCTCACGCTGTTCGAAGCATTAAGTCACCTAGACTGGGAGCAACTCTGGGCTCTTCCGTCTCCTTCATTCCAGTTTATCATCACAGTTTATGCAAAATCTCTCTTAATTCCGTCTCGTTTTCTCCATCTCTGCTGTCATCATCCTAGTCTCAGGTACCCTCATTTTTGCCAGAAGTATGTAGTTACCTGTTCTTCTGCACACATCACGGTTTCTAGCTAATCCATTGTTCCGTTTGAAGCTGCAGCTTTACAAAATACATTTGCTCTTGCCTCTCCCTGCCTGCCTCTTGAGAGGAGTCCCTTGGACAGCAAGGAGATCAAAGCAGCCAATCCTAAAGGGAATCAACCATTGGAAGGAATGATGCTGAAGCTGAAGCTCCAATACTTTGGCCACCTGATGTGAACAGATGACTCATTGGGAAAGACCCTGGTGCTGGGAATAAATAGAAGGCAGGAGGAGAAGGGGGTGACAGAGGATGAGATGGTTGGATGGCATCGCTGAGTCAATGGACATGAGTTTGCGCAGGCTCCGGGAGATGGTGAAAGACAGGGAAGACTGATGTGCTACAGTCCATAGCGTCGCGAAGAGTTGGACATGACTGAGCAACTAAACTGAACTGAACCACCAGCCAAATCAGCTTGTTATGAACTGACAAGCAGGAGGTCTGTTATTCAAATGTGATGAAACTAACACTCTTCTCTTAAAGAAAATGTCATTCTTAAAGTCACAAGAACACTTAAAGAGAATGCAGAGTTTCTCACAGGGACACTTAAAGAGAATGCAGTTCATTCACTGGACTCAAATATAGATTTTGGCTTCACCTAGTTCATCTACTAACCCAGAATGAAGCAGGCAAGGTGCATTTTGGCTCTACAGAGCCTGATTTGGGGACTGGAATACCACTTCACGGCATGCATGCCTTTGTGAAATTTATACAGCCTCCCTGCTTTATGTTCTTTCATGGAAAATGGGGAAAATGAAACCTACCTTGAAGGATGGTTTTAAAGATTGAATACAAAATATAAAACACCCAGCACAGCTCGGGTGCTCATCAATTTCATTGTCTGAAAGTGCTCCTGCATTTTAATTATTTAAAGGTGTGGTGGCCTGGCTCAGAGTTACAGGAAACCAGGAAACACTGTCCTCCCAGTGGGAGGAGGCACTATGTCTTTACTGTCAGCGCCTCGAAAGAATGAAGAAAAGGTGGCAGGGATCGAGGAACGCAGTTGCCACAAAGAATTCCAGTTTATCATCACGGCTTTCTAGCTCAGATCAGTTGTATCCGTTTTACCTGTTCTTCTGCACACATCACGGTTTCTAGCTAATCCATTGTTCCGTTTGAAGCTGCAGCTTTACAAAATACATTTGCTCTTGCCTCTCCCTGCCTGCCTCTTGAGAGGAGTCCCTTGGACAGCAAGGAGATCAAAGCAGCCAATCCTAAAGGGAATCAACCATTGGAAGGAATGATGCTGAAGCTGAAGCTCCAATACTTTGGCCACCTGATGTGAACAGATGACTCATTGGGAAAGACCCTGGTGCTGGGAATAAATAGAAGGCAGGAGGAGAAGGGGGTGACAGAGGATGAGATGGTTGGATGGCATCGCTGAGTCAATGGACATGAGTTTGCGCAGGCTCCGGGAGATGGTGAAAGACAGGGAAGACTGATGTGCTACAGTCCATAGCGTCGCGAAGAGTTGGACATGACTGAGCAACTAAACTGAACTGAACCACCAGCCAAATCAGCTTGTTATGAACTGACAAGCAGGAGGTCTGTTATTCAAATGTGATGAAACTAACACTCTTCTCTTAAAGAAAATGTCATTCTTAAAGTCACAAGAACACTTAAAGAGAATGCAGAGTTTCTCACAGGGACACTTAAAGAGAATGCAGTTCATTCACTGGACTCAAATATAGATTTTGGCTTCACCTAGTTCATCTACTAACCCAGAATGAAGCAGGCAAGGTGCATTTTGGCTCTACAGAGCCTGATTTGGGGACTGGAATACCACTTCACGGCATGCATGCCTTTGTGAAATTTATACAGCCTCCCTGCTTTATGTTCTTTCATGGAAAATGGGGAAAATGAAACCTACCTTGAAGGATGGTTTTAAAGATTGAATACAAAATATAAAACACCCAGCACAGCTCGGGTGCTCATCAATTTCATTGTCTGAAAGTGCTCCTGCATTTTAATTATTTAAAGGTGTGGTGGCCTGGCTCAGAGTTACAGGAAACCAGGAAACACTGTCCTCCCAGTGGGAGGAGGCACTATGTCTTTACTGTCAGCGCCTCGAAAGAATGAAGAAAAGGTGGCAGGGATCGAGGAACGCAGTTGCCACAAAGAAGCATGGGAAATGAAAGAGTGAGGGTCTAGTTCTCACTGGGTCTCAGTCACACTAAAAAGCAGGTTTTCTTCTCCTGTTCCCTTTTCCTTCTCACTTGTTCAGGAGGGAGGCTCCTCAGGGAGTTCAGCCACGGGCAGGATCTGAGCGGGCAGAAGCAGCAGTCTTGCCTCTCTAGCCTGCTTGTCTCTCCAGGGCTTTTTTTTTTAAAAAAATGTAACTTCTATTCAGACATGTAAACAAAATGACACTTTTTTCTTAATTCAAAGGCAAATCATGTTCATTCTGGAAAATGTATACAAACAAAAAGAAGAAAAAATGTATCCAAAATTCTACTGCTAGATCACTTCTGAAACCCCTTGGGAGACTATCTTTCAGGGGATTTATTTGAGGCCATAAGGACCTAAACCAGTATGTTCTTATCATAACAGATGGGATTGAATGCCCTCCTGTAATGTGATCTTTTTCACTGAACAGTTTTCCATGTCAGTAAATGAATGTATCTAATGTCATGATGGGTAACATCAGTGGATGCTCGGGTGGCCAGCCACCTCCCTGGAAGGAAACTCGTAGCTTGTTTCTGTGAACCAGGAGTCAGTGAGCAGCTTTGTGGGCAAGTTTTTATGCAACCCTCAATTGTTTCCTTACAGTGAATTCTCACAGGCAATCTTAATTTTCTCAGAAAAAAAGAAGACAGTAAGCCAATGTGATTAAAATGTTTAAATCCTAAGTAGGCTTCTTTGGAGAAGAAGAGACTAACTCAGCATGACACTTTGTATTTCTGGTTCTGCTCAACCTCTGCGTTTATCTGAGTTGGGCTCAGTTGCTTGGTTGTGTCCGATTCTTTGCGTCCCTGTCAACTGTGGCCCTCCAGACTCTCTGTCCCTGGGATTTTTCAGGCAAGAACACTGGAATGAGTTACCATTTCTTCCTCCAAGGGATCTTATCAACCCAGGGATCAAACCCACATCTCCTGCATTGGCAGGCAGACTCTTTACCCACTGAGCCCTCCTTTACCTTAAGCACAGCCTTATTTCTAGTCAACAAACTGAAGAAGACACAGTCCTTGTCCTTAAAGAGATTACAATATAGCAGCAGAGGTAAGAGACATACTAATTATCTCTCATTTGCATAAAAGTTCCTGATTTTTTACCATGAGAAGTAAGGACACAGTAGTCAATGTTTAATGAGAACTTACCACATCTATAAACCATTAGTGTATTATGTTATACTGTATTGGATGACACTTGTCATTTAAATCTCAGTCAGCCGATGAAGTAGGTTCCAGGGTTGTGAACATTACATTGTTGTGGGAATTGAGGTACAGAGAAGTTAAGTAACTAGCCCCAAGTAACCCAGCACCTGAGTGGCAGAGCTGGGACTTGATTCCAGGCCCTTTGAAGCTGGGTCCCACTAGGCTGGAGCACAGTTGTTGGGCTGGGAGAGAGCATCATGGTGACCCAGAATAAGCACGTAATATAATTTTTCAGGTACTGTGGCCTGAAAACAGGCTTGCTGACGTCCCCCATGGTGGGCTTCATGGTGACCAATCAGTGTACCTTCCACTCGCCGATCGGCTTTCCTCAGATCCCAGTGGCTGCACTGGCCGTGGAGAAAGTGGGTCACTCCAGCGTGCACTACCGCCTTGCTCTGTTTCCCCCTACGCCCACCAAGGATCCGCCTTCTGTCGATCACGGGGACCTCAGCGATGGCTTCTTCTTGGGTCACCACAAGCTGGCACACTTTGCCGCTTTGGCCTGTACCACTGGGTCTTCAGTTCATGTCTTTGTGAATCCATCCACCAGCAAGCCTATGGGCCTTCCTGAAGACTTCCGGTGGGGCCTCCTGAGGCTGATGAGCCCAGCTTCAGGATGAAGGTCTGTATAGGCATCATGCCTGCCAGAAAATCAAGTGTAGATGATCCTCCAAATAATTTCTTCTGTTTAATTGAACTATAGTTGATTTACAATATTGGATTGGTTTCAGATATATGGCAAAATGATTCAGATATGTATGTTTCATACTGCTTTCCATTATAGGTTGTTTCAAGATGTTGAATGTAGTTCCCTGTGTTATACGGTAAATCTTGTTGCTTATCTTTTCTTTGGTAGGAGGAGGGCATGCCCTGTGACTTGTAGGAAGGATCTGATTTCTCCCAGCAGGGACTGAACCCAGGCCAGGCCAGGCCAGGCCAGGGGAGCGAAAGCCCAGAATCCGATCCACTAGACCACCAGGGAACGCCCCATGTTGCTCATCTGTTTCATTCACAATAGTTTGTATCTGTTAATCCTGTACACCTAATTTACCCCCCTCCACTGCTTTTCTTCTTTTGTAACTAAGAATTTGCTTTCTGTGTCTGTGAGTGTTTCTATGGTGAATACAGATTTGTTTCTAATATTTTTTAGATTCCAATTACAAGTGATAGAATATTTGTCTTTGTCTTCCGTAAGAATATTGTTCTCTGGGTTCATCCATGTTGCTGCAAGTGGCAATATTTCCTTCTCTAGATGATTTCTTTTTATTCCTCAGCATGTTTTTCTTCACCTTTAGGAGAGGGCATTTTTTACCCTTTATGAGAGTCACCTCTCTCTACTGATGAGGTATCCCTGTACAGCAGGCCTGGGGAAAAGTACTTCACACCTAGGGTCTTGCTGAGCCCCCGCGCTAGCCCACCAGCCTGCTGCTGCTCTTCCCTCCTTTTTTAAGAAGAGGAAAAGATTTTCCAGGTGGAAGTATCGATAAATGACCAAATGTTATTCAGCTCGTAGGTGGATTTGTCTCTCAAGTCACTTGGGCATGCTCGCTACGAGCATCTTTATCTCCAGTGTCTTAGCAGCATGGCCACAAACTTGCTGTGATTTAAAACCACAAACCTGCTATGAGTCATTAAATGTCCTCAGTTTCTTACAGTTAATAGCCACGTGAATTCTTTTTTTGTAAGATGTGAACTTAAGAAAAAAAAAAACCCTTTCCTGTATTTAAAACAAAAAACATACCTTCAACAATATTCTGATACATTCACAGCCTCCATTAGTCACTGATGGCGTGTTTTTTAATCTAAAAGTAAATCTTTGATGCTGAAATATGTAAGAACCCTGCTTTGGTATAATCATAAAGATGGTCACCGTTTCCTGAGCACTGACCACACAAAGTGCGTTATGGTCATTACTTTAATTCATCCTTATTTCTTTTCTATAACGTAGGAGTTATGGTTGCCATTTTTCAGATACAGACATTGAGGTTTTAACGAAAACAACTGGAGTGTGTTCTAATCCAACCTCTGTCTCACTCGTGAGAGGGAGAAGAGCACAGGTTTAATCTCTCTGGCCCACAGTTTCCTCTTCTGAAAGTATAACCTTTCCCAGGTGAGTCTCTGAATGTGTTTGGATGAACTGAGACTCTAATCTGCTTTTGAATTGAGTTCCAAATCCCTACCACACACAACGAGCTTTGGAATTCCTTGAGCATGATAAAAACAATATTAAAAGCTATTCCTTTGTCATTTAACTCATTCATTCCACCTAGTAATAGATTGATTTTTAGGTTTTAAAACACGTCACACAAGAAGTCTAAATCTCGGCAAGGCCATTAAGCAGCAGCCTGGTGTTGGTAGGCGTTAATCTGTCTGACCTCTGGCATTTGACCTCCTTGGGTAGATCATCGGGGAGAACTCCCCTTTTATGCATCTCACTTTTCTGTCCGTGGAGTTGTTGCATGTGCATTGCTCACCTCACCTTTATCCTACTTGGAGAGTCAGGTGTTACTGTTACTGTCCCTGGTGTACAATCAGACAGGCTTTTCAGGAGGTAGGTGACCTGTTGAGATCACTGAGCTCCTGGGGGGCAGAGCCAGACTTCGAATCTGGCCAGGCCTTTGGACCTGTCTTAGCATGCCTCCAACTCTGTATCTCAACCCAACGATCTAGAATTTTCAAATTACACATGATTTGGCCAATTTTCAAAACTGTAGGAATGCTAGCTGGGGGTTCACCAAGAGGCTCTTTCATTGGAGGCCATGTGGGGGGTGATTAAGAGGATGAGGCCTTCCATTATAGAAACCTGGATTTCTGCCCTGGATCTGCCATCTCTGGGTAGGGGAACCACCTGTTCCAGTGTGCCCAGGACAGCCCTGCTTGTCCAGCATCATGGCAGGCCTGCCCCTAACTCCTGAGGGCCCCAGGGTTGGAGTACAAAGGGAAAATGATCAGGGGGTTACTGCACTAGTTTTCCTCCTACCAGGGACTCCATGTACGTATATTAGACATGTTTTTCTGAGGTTTTAACCGGAATCATAAAGATGGTCACGTTTCCTGAGCACTGACCACACAAAGTGCGTTATGGTCATTACTTTAATTCATCCTTATTTCTTTTCTATAACGAGGAGTTATGGTTGCCATTTTTCAGATACAGACATTGAGGTTTTAACGAAAACAACTGGAGTGTGTTCTAATCCAACCTCTGTCTCACTCGTGAGAGGGAGAAGAGCACAGGTTTAATCTCTCTGGCCCACAGTTTCCTCTTCTGAAAGTATAACCTTTCCCAGGTGAGTCTCTGAATGTGTTTGGATGAACTGAGACTCTAATCTGCTTTTGAATTGAGTTCCAAATCCCTACCACACACAACGAGCTTTGGAATTCACCGAGCATCACAAAACCAATCTTAAAAGCTATTCCTTTCTCATCTACCTCACCCATTCCACCTAGTAATAGATTGATTTTTAGGTTTTAAAACACGTCACACAAGAAGTCTAAATCTCGGCAAGGCCATTAAGCAGCAGCCTGGTGTTGGTAGGCGTTAATCTGTCTGACCTCTGGCATTTGACCTCCTTGGGTAGATCATCGGGGAGAACTCCCCTTTTATGCATCTCACTTTTCTGTCCGTGGAGTTGTTGCATGTGCATTGCTCACCTCACCTTTATCCTACTTGGAGAGTCAGGTGTTACTGTTACTGTCCCTGGTGTACAATCAGACAGGCTTTTCAGGAGGTAGGTGACCTGTTGAGATCACTGAGCTCCTGGGGGGCAGAGCCAGACTTCGAATCTGGCCAGGCCTTTGGACCTGTCTTAGCATGCCTCCAACTCTGTATCTCAACCCAACGATCTAGAATTTTCAAATTACACATGATTTGGCCAATTTTCAAAACTGTAGGAATGCTAGCTGGGGGTTCACCAAGAGGCTCTTTCATTGGAGGCCATGTGGGGGGTGATTAAGAGGATGAGGCCTTCCATTATAGAAACCTGGATTTCTGCCCTGGATCTGCCATCTCTGGGTAGGGGAACCACCTGTTCCAGTGTGCCCAGGACAGCCCTGCTTGTCCAGCATCATGGCAGGCCTGCCCCTAACTCCTGAGGGCCCCAGGGTTGGAGTACAAAGGGAAAATGATCAGGGGGTTACTGCACTAGTTTTCCTCCTACCAGGGACTCCATGTACGTATATTAGACACCCCTGCCTGCATGTTCAAAGGGAGTCCATCAGTCCTTCGGGCCAGGTGTGTGCACACCTAGCTTCATCTGTCCAATGGAAGTGGCAGCTGCTAGGTGCACACACAGGCTCTGGAGGAGGCTTGAGGTTCTCCAGGCAGGGAACTCTGAGGTGGCTATAGCAGCTTGGAGCACAGCCCAGAAACGAAGGCCCTGGCTTTGAGTGGACAAAGCCCTTTGGCCATGAATTCCTCACCTCAGGAGGAGGAGGAAGAAGATCCCAGCCAGTGGAGGAACAGGGTGGGTCTGTAAATCCTAAAGTGCTCAGTGCAGGTTGCTCAGGATTGGGGGAGTGGTAAAGTGGCTCGGCTGGTAAAGATTTGCCTGCAATGCGAGAGGCCTGGGTTCTGTCCCTGGGTCGGGAAGATCCCCTGGAGGAGGGCATGGCAACCCACTCCCATACTCTTGCCTGGGAAACCCTTTGGACAGAGGAGTCTGGTGGGCTGCAGTCCACGGGGTCACAACGAGTCAGACATGACTGAACAACTAACAGGGAGGTTACTGATTAAAACTGCTGCCTTTCATTGGCAATGGTATCCTGGTCTGGCCAGTCAATCATATAGTCACTTAATGAGTTGCATTACTTTGGGCATTAATTCCTCTTAAAGTTCCTTCACTTATCAAATGTTAAATAATAGTACTTTTACCACCGGTTACCCAGGAGTGGCAGTCACCAATGTTAACACTCTGACCCCTCACCTGAAGCAATGGAGGGACTGCTTTTCCTACTCCCCTGAAGTTAGATGTGCCACATGACTTGTTTTTTGGACGCAGGTGACATGGGACAGGAGTCACGTTCAGGGGTGACCACATTGCTTGTCCGTGCTCTGCTAGGCCTGCCCCTATACTCCTAAAATGGATTTCTGCCCTGGATCTGCCATCTCTGGGTAGGGGAACCACCTGTTCCAGTGTGCCCAGGACAGCCCTGCTTGTCCAGCATCATGGCAGGCCTGCCCCTAACTCCTGAGGGCCCCAGGGTTGGAGTACAAAGGGAAAATGATCAGGGGGTTACTGCACTAGTTTTCCTCCTACCAGGGACTCCATGTACGTATATTAGACACCCCTGCCTGCATGTTCAAAGGGAGTCCATCAGTCCTTCGGGCCAGGTGTGTGCACACCTAGCTTCATCTGTCCAATGGAAGTGGCAGCTGCTAGGTGCACACACAGGCTCTGGAGGAGGCTTGAGGTTCTCCAGGCAGGGAACTCTGAGGTGGCTATAGCAGCTTGGAGCACAGCCCAGAAACGAAGGCCCTGGCTTTGAGTGGACAAAGCCCTTTGGCCATGAATTCCTCACCTCAGGAGGAGGAGGAAGAAGATCCCAGCCAGTGGAGGAACAGGGTGGGTCTGTAAATCCTAAAGTGCTCAGTGCAGGTTGCTCAGGATTGGGGGAGTGGTAAAGTGGCTCGGCTGGTAAAGATTTGCCTGCAATGCGAGAGGCCTGGGTTCTGTCCCTGGGTCGGGAAGATCCCCTGGAGGAGGGCATGGCAACCCACTCCCATACTCTTGCCTGGGAAACCCTTTGGACAGAGGAGTCTGGTGGGCTGCAGTCCACGGGGTCACAACGAGTCAGACATGACTGAACAACTAACAGGGAGGTTACTGATTAAAACTGCTGCCTTTCATTGGCAATGGTATCCTGGTCTGGCCAGTCAATCATATAGTCACTTAATGAGTTGCATTACTTTGGGCATTAATTCCTCTTAAAGTTCCTTCACTTATCAAATGTTAAATAATAGTACTTTTACCACCGGTTACCCAGGAGTGGCAGTCACCAATGTTAACACTCTGACCCCTCACCTGAAGCAATGGAGGGACTGCTTTTCCTACTCCCCTGAAGTTAGATGTGCCACATGACTTGTTTTGACCAATGAAAGTGAGCATGGAGACAGGAGTCACGTTCAGGGGTGACCACATTGCTTGTCCGTGCTCTGCTCCTCAGCGGACCTCGGTGGATGCGGAGACCCGCTTCTAGGTCACATACCACAGCTGCCGCGACCCCTGCTCGGAACTACAGCAGAGCTTGAGAAGGCAAAAATGAAACGTCTGTTGCTCTAAACCACTGAGATGGTATGATTGTTACTGTAGCTTAACCCAGCTTGCCCTCTGTCTTACAAGTACCAACCTTACAGGGTTGTTGTGAGGATTAAACAGTCGGCGTATGGAAGTCCTTGGCGAAGCCTGGTATAGGTGTTATTAGTATTTGCACAGGAGAAAAGGCATACTCTAGGCTCACTACACAAACACCTCCAAGGTAGGAAAGTAACCAAGCCTGACAGTCCTTTTCCCTCATGGGTCTCTGTGCGAAATTGGGCACTATTTTATATGAGAAGAATTATGCTGTACTCTGCTTAGCCGACTCTTTGTGACCCTATGGACTGTAGTCCACCAGGCTCCTCCGTCCATGGGGATTCTCCAGGCAGGAATACTGGAGTGAGTTTCTATGCCCTCCTCCAGGGGACCTTCCCAACCCAGGGATCAAACCTAGGTCGACCTCATGGCAGGCAGATTCTTGACCATCGGAGCCACCGGGAGAGCCCTTATAGAGGTACTTAAAGCACTTGGGAGGGTGGCATGCATTATATCGAGAGTGTTTCCCCAGCCCTGGAGCCTGGAACTGACCAGATTTGAGAGTGAGGATGGATACTTGGAAATGGCTCCAAGTTCATGTAAATTTCATGAGTCTGAGTGTTAATGACACCATCTTTCCACGGCTAAGAATTTTAATATTTCAACATGAGCCAGAGTGGTGGATGGTATAGGGCATGCATGCTCAGCCACTAAGTTGTGTCCGACTCTTTGTGACCCCGGGGCCACCAGTCTCCTCGGTCCTGGGATTCCCAGAAGGGTAGACGGTCAGTCACCAATGTTAACACTCTGACCCCTCACCTGAAGCAATGGAGGGACTGCTTTTCCTACTCCCCTGAAGTTAGATGTGCCACATGACTTGTTTTGACCAATGAAAGTGAGCATGGAGACAGGAGTCACGTTCAGGGGTGACCACATTGCTTGTCCGTGCTCTGCTCCTCAGCGGACCTCGGTGGATGCGGAGACCCGCTTCTAGGTCACATACCACAGCTGCCGCGACCCCTGCTCGGAACTACAGCAGAGCTTGAGAAGGCAAAAATGAAACGTCTGTTGCTCTAAACCACTGAGATGGTATGATTGTTACTGTAGCTTAACCCAGCTTGCCCTCTGTCTTACAAGTACCAACCTTACAGGGTTGTTGTGAGGATTAAACAGTCGGCGTATGGAAGTCCTTGGCGCGAAGCCTGGTATAGGTGTTATTAGTATTTGCACAGGAGAAAAGGCATACTCTAGGCTCACTACACAAACACCTCCAAGGTAGGAAAGTAACCAAGCCTGACAGTCCTTTTCCCTCATGGGTCTCTGTGCGAAATTGGGCACTATTTTATATGAGAAGAATTATGCTGTACTCTGCTTAGCCGACTCTTTGTGACCCTATGGACTGTAGTCCACCAGGCTCCTCCGTCCATGGGGATTCTCCAGGCAGGAATACTGGAGTGAGTTTCTATGCCCTCCTCCAGGGGACCTTCCCAACCCAGGGATCAAACCTAGGTCGACCTCATGGCAGGCAGATTCTTGACCATCGGAGCCACCGGGAGAGCCCTTATAGAGGTACTTAAAGCACTTGGGAGGGTGGCATGCATTATATCGAGAGTGTTTCCCCAGCCCTGGAGCCTGGAACTGACCAGATTTGAGAGTGAGGATGGATACTTGGAAATGGCTCCAAGTTCATGTAAATTTCATGAGTCTGAGTGTTAATGACACCATCTTTCCACGGCTAAGAATTTTAATATTTCAACATGAGCCAGAGTGGTGGATGGTATAGGGCATGCATGCTCAGCCACTAAGTTGTGTCCGACTCTTTGTGACCCCATGGATTGTAGCCCACCAGTCTCCTCGGTCCATGGGATTTCCCAGAAGGGATAATGGAGTGGGTTTTCATTTCCTTCTCCAGAGGATCTTCCCCACCCAGGGATCAAACCCACGTTTCCTGTGCTTCCTATATTGGCAGGCAAATTCTTTACCACTGAGCCACCAGGGAAGGCAGGATGTAGTGGTACTCATAGGTGGGTTTTTTTAGTGGAAAATCCTAGCACTATGAACTTGTTTTAAGAATACAGAGAGAGGGGCTTCCCTGGTGGTCCGGTGGGTAAGGACACCGCCTTGCAGTGCAAGGGGCGCTGGTTCGATCCCTGGCCTGGGAAGATCCCACGTGCCGTGGAGCAGCTGGACCGATGTGTCCAATTACTGAGCCGGAGCTCTGGAGCACATGCGCCCAGAGCCGGTGCTCTGCGACAACAGAGGCCACTGTGATGGGAGGCCCACACGGGCCAAAGAACAAAGATGGATGAAAAAAAAAAAAAGAATACCGAGAGAATTTTAAAAAAAAGAAAGACAGAAACAGCAACAACAACAACAAAAAACCACAAGAATGCCAAATCTTAGTTGCATGTATTTGGAGGAAGCTGGCATTTACTATAAAGGTGGCAAAATAAATCTGGAAAGACTTTAAAAATGCAGTCAGCCATTCACCACTTCACTCCGCAAGATGTTTTCACTGCGCTGCTAACAAGGAGCGGTGTAGTGATCGTTTGCGGGGCACTTCTGAGCAGGTACGACTCCCCCACTTGCTAACAAGGAACAAATACAGTCATCCAAGTGGGTGGAGAAAACCTTCAGGTGTGCAGATTTTCTAACTACATGTTTGTTACACTCGAATTCTTTTGAAAATCTACAGTGAGAGACAAGAGGTACAAAGTATGTGTTCATGTTTTGCTTGGACAGATTCTGGCTCCTAGCAATTAATGCTTTCAGTCACATTAAGTGTATAAATAATGCTTTGTGACATAACAGTATTTCCCATTACAGATCAATTCTGTAGCATTTGTTCATAATCAGATTTGAAATGTTACCTAGAAACAAAATATGTTTTCCTTGAAACAGTCAGACCCGATTAGAAATCTAAGGCTTTACAAATCACCATGTTAACAGCTATGTCCCCTAGCTAAGGTTTTCTTTCCTTAAATAGTGTTAAATTCAGCCCCAGAAGCGCTGGTCTCTTTGAGGGTTCTCGTCTTATGTGCACTGACTTGAAAGGAAAACAAAATATTTTCACTTAAGTATATTTCAATACTTCAGTTTTTGGGTTTTAAGCCACCAGGGAAGGCAGGATGTAGTGGTACTCATAGGTGGGTTTTTTTAGTGGAAAATCCTAGCACTATGAACTTGTTTTAAGAATACAGAGAGAGGGGCTTCCCTGGTGGTCCGGTGGGTAAGGACACCGCCTTGCAGTGCAAGGGGCGCTGGTTCGATCCCTGGCCTGGGAAGATCCCACGTGCCGTGGAGCAGCTGGACCGATGTGTCCAATTACTGAGCCGGAGCTCTGGAGCACATGCGCCCAGAGCCGGTGCTCTGCGACAACAGAGGCCACTGTGATGGGAGGCCCACACGGGCCAAAGAACAAAGATGGATGAAAAAAAAAAGAATACCGAGAGAATTTTAAAAAAAAGAAAGACAGAAACAGCAACAACAACAACAAAAAACCACAAGAATGCCAAATCTTAGTTGCATGTATTTGGAGGAAGCTGGCATTTACTATAAAGGTGGCAAAATAAATCTGGAAAGACTTTAAAAATGCAGTCAGCCATTCACCACTTCACTCCGCAAGATGTTTTCACTGCGCTGCTAACAAGGAGCGGTGTAGTGATCGTTTGCGGGGCACTTCTGAGCAGGTACGACTCCCCCACTTGCTAACAAGGAACAAATACAGTCATCCAAGTGGGTGGAGAAAACCTTCAGGTGTGCAGATTTTCTAACTACATGTTTGTTACACTCGAATTCTTTTGAAAATCTACAGTGAGAGACAAGAGGTACAAAGTATGTGTTCATGTTTTGCTTGGACAGATTCTGGCTCCTAGCAATTAATGCTTTCAGTCACATTAAGTGTATAAATAATGCTTTGTGACATAACAGTATTTCCCATTACAGATCAATTCTGTAGCATTTGTTCATAATCAGATTTGAAATGTTACCTAGAAACAAAATATGTTTTCCTTGAAACAGTCAGACCCGATTAGAAATCTAAGGCTTTACAAATCACCATGTTAACAGCTATGTCCCCTAGCTAAGGTTTTCTTTCCTTAAATAGTGTTAAATTCAGCCCCAGAAGCGCTGGTCTCTTTGAGGGTTCTCGTCTTATGTGCACTGACTTGAAAGGAAAAACTCAAAATATATTTAACATCTTACTATGTATATCTTAATAAAACCAACCAGGAGAAAAATAACCAACCAGTATTCCTTTGGGGGGCAAAAATAATGTTAGCACCTTTTAAAAGTGTTACGTGTAAAATTAGGTCACACTATATTATTTTCTCATGTTTTAAAAGACAGGTTCTCATTGCTTGAAAAAAAAAAAAAGTCAGTCTGTTTCTAGGTAAGTGAGTTATTCTTATTTCCTGACCACATAGTCCTAATACTATGGGTGAGCAAAGAAATTAAGGGAACCTATATCAGATTCAGAGATTTAGAGCAGCAGAATTTTGTGTTAAAAGCAGTGATGTGGGAGCAAGAAACCCTTGGATGTGCATTCTGGTCCTGCCATTTAATGACTCTGGAATCTTGGGCAAATTACTTTTCATTCAGCAAATGTTAGCTATTTAAAGCAATTTTGTTTTGGTAGAATTCCACACCCTCCCCCAGGAGTATTCTCTTTGATTAAAGCTAACAATCTCTCATTCATTCAGCAAATAATTACAGAGTGGCTATTGTAGGCTAAGCTCTACTGCTCCACTGTTCTAGGTCCTGGGAATCAGCAGTTCATTAGACAGATCAGGGAGCTGTTGTCGTAGAGCTTGTGTTCTAGCTCAAGAAAGAAGGACAATGTACAAACAAGATGATGTCAGATGGTTCACTTGGTTGATTGGTGGTCTCCTGCCCCCTCAAAAGACACGTCTCCATCCTAATTCCTGGAACCTGTGACTATGAGCTTACTTGGAAAACAGCCTTTTGCAGATATAATTAAGGATCTAGAAATTCACTCACCCTGGATTATCCAGGTGGGCCCCAAAGTTAATTCCAAGTGTCCTTATAAGAGATAAAGAAAGGAAAGACACATAGAGAGGAAAAAGGTGTAAGTTGGAAGCAGAGGAGAGGGATGCAGCCCCTGATGAGAACACCTGGAGCCACCAGAAGCAGGAAGAAGCAAGGACCTAGAGCATTTGGAGGAGCAGAGTCCTTTGGAGGATGAGATGGGTAGATGCCATCACAACTCAACGGACGTTGAGTCTGAGCCTACTCCAGGGGATGGTGAAGGACAGGGGAAGCCTGGCATGCTACCGTCCATGGGCTTGCAGAGTCAGACACGACTTAGCAACTAAGCAGTCCTGCCAGAAACCTGATCTCAGATTCCAGCCTGCACTGTGAGTTTCTGTGGTTGAAAGCCACCCTCTTCTGTGGCCATTTATATAGCAGTCGTAGGAAACAAATATAAATGGCAATATGTATATATCAAGGAGAAAACAAAACAGGGAAGTGAGAGGACTCAAATGTTGTTTAGTCACTGTATCATGTCCAACTCTTTTTGCAACTCCATGGACTGTAGCCCACCAGGCTTCTCTGTGCACGGGATTTCCCAGGCAAGGCACTGGAGTGGGTTGCCATCTCCTTCTCCAGGGATCTTACCTCCCTCAGGGATCGCTCCTGTGGCTCCTGCATTGGCAGGTGAATTCTTTACCACGGAGCCATCAAGGAAGCCCAAGGACTCCAATGGGACTACTAAAATAATGGAGTCAGGAAGGTCTCCACTGAGGAAGCACTGAGTTACTCCAGGATGTGTGCGATGGGGACTCCAAAAGGGACAAGTGCAGAGGGCCCAACCTGGAAATGAACTTGGTGTGTCTGAGGACCAGAAGTCAGTGGGGCTGTTATGGGAGATGAAACGGAATGAGGCGGGGCAGGTGGGAAGGGACCAGATTCCATAGGGCCTGATCATCTCAGTAAGAAGCCCGGGTTTTCTTCCCCCTGAAACCTGTCTTTGAAAGGTCTTACAGTTAAGATGACCTACAGTTTTTCTCGTTGGCATAGAGAAGTATATATGAAATAAGGAATTATGAATATGTTCTGAAGCGTCTAGCAGTTGGACTTTAAAAATGCACAGTGAGGTATCCCGGGTGGTCCAGTGGGCAAAGAGTCTTCCTTGCAGTGCAAGGCACCAGTTCAACTCCTGACACTGGAAGATCCCATGTCAACCTCCCCCGGGGGCGTAAGTTGGAAGCAGAGGAGAGGATGCAGCCCCTGATGAGCACCTGGAGCCACCAGAAGCAGGAAGAAGCAAGGACCTAGAGCATTTGGAGGAGCAGAGTCCTTTGGAGGATGAGATGGGTAGATGCCATCACAACTCAACGGACGTTGAGTCTGAGCCTACTCCAGGGGATGGTGAAGGACAGGGGAAGCCTGGCATGCTACCGTCCATGGGCTTGCAGAGTCAGACACGACTTAGCAACTAAGCAGTCCTGCCAGAAACCTGATCTCAGATTCCAGCCTGCACTGTGAGTTTCTGTGGTTGAAAGCCACCCTCTTCTGTGGCCATTTATATAGCAGTCGTAGGAAACAAATATAAATGGCAATATGTATATATCAAGGAGAAAACAAAACAGGGAAGTGAGAGGACTCAAATGTTGTTTAGTCACTGTATCATGTCCGACTCTTTTTGCAACTCCATGGACTGTAGCCCACCAGGCTTCTCTGTGCACGGGATTTCCCAGGCAAGGCACTGGAGTGGGTTGCCATCTCCTTCTCCAGGGGATCTTACCTCCCTCAGGGATCGCTCCTGTGGCTCCTGCATTGGCAGGTGAATTCTTTACCACGGAGCCATCAAGGAAGCCCAAGGACTCCAATGGGACTACTAAAATAATGGAGTCAGGAAGGTCTCCACTGAGGAAGCACTGAGTTACTCCAGGATGTGTGCGATGGGGACTCCAAAAGGGACAAGTGCAGAGGGCCCAACCTGGAAATGAACTTGGTGTGTCTGAGGACCAGAAGTCAGTGGGGCTGTTATGGGAGATGAAACGGAATGAGGCGGGGCAGGTGGGAAGGGACCAGATTCCATAGGGCCTGATCATCTCAGTAAGAAGCCCGGGTTTTCTTCCCCCTGAAACCTGTCTTTGAAAGGTCTTACAGTTAAGATGACCTACAGTTTTTCTCGTTGGCATAGAGAAGTATATATGAAATAAGGAATTATGAATATGTTCTGAAGCGTCTAGCAGTTGGACTTTAAAAATGCACAGTGAGGTATCCCGGGTGGTCCAGTGGGCAAAGAGTCTTCCTTGCAGTGCAAGGGGCACCAGTTCAACTCCTGACACTGGAAGATCCCATGTGCCGTGGAGCGGCTGGACTGGTGTGTCCAATCACCAACCAAGCTCTGGAGGCATGCGCCCAGAGCCTGTGCTCTGCAGCAAGAAAGGCCACTGCAATGGGAGGCCCACACAGGCCAAAGAATTAAGATGGATGAAAATAAATAAATGAAGGACTAATAAAAGAGGCCAAAATTAAAAAAAAAGAAAAAAGCACCATGGTTATGGCCTGACTCATGTCATCTCATCCTGTTGTCCAGTTCTCGATTTGTAGTGAATAAGGTCACAAAGGATATGTGTGAAGTGAAACACCACAGGACACAGTTGAAAATCCTCAGAGGGACCCTTTATTCGCTCACTTTCTACTTGTAAGGTGGAATTTCAGTCTGTGAATGTTCTTTCTTCCGGTTCAGCCGGTGGCTTGGAACACTGCTCTGTCTCCTCCACGGTGTAAGTGGTCCTAGGGCAGAGCTGATGGCTGGGAATTCACCAGACTGGATGAAGGGGGTTCCAGAGCTCCACCAGGAAGGCTTCCCTAGGAGCCCTCCCCCTATTCCTACCAGAGATCAGAGAGAAAATGGGCTGGATTTTTAGTCACTTTTTCAAGATCAGATCTATGTCACTGACATGTCAAGAAGAATTTCTCAATAAAGGGTTTACCGTTTTCCTAGAGTTCTTCTAGTGTCTGACATTCATCTTTTCTCCCTACCTTTAAAATCCCATTCTGTTTCACATTATCTTTCTTAATTGCTTCTTATTGTAAAAAACGACAACAAAATACAAAGACAGGTGGATCTGTTGTGCACATTAGCAGGTTCATACAGAAAAAATGCACAGAGGTTTATATGCCATTTACAGTAACAGCTCAGAGTACAGTCAAGAAGGAAGAATCTGAAATAATCAGCCTTGCTCTGAAAGAAGCTTGTGTAGGAAGAAATACCACTGATGCATAATCAGAATTTTCCATTACCAACTATTAACTAGAGAAGTATATATGAAATAAGGAATTATGAATATGGTCTGAAGCGTCTAGCAGTTGGACTTTAAAAATGCACAGTGAGGTATCCCGGGTGGTCCAGTGGGCAAAGAGTCTTCCTTGCAGTGCAAGGGGCACCAGTTCAACTCCTGACACTGGAAGATCCCATGTGCCGTGGAGCGGCTGGACTGGTGTGTCCAATCACCAACCAAGCTCTGGAGGCATGCGCCCAGAGCCTGTGCTCTGCAGCAAGAAAGGCCACTGCAATGGGAGGCCCACACAGGCCAAAGAATTAAGATGGATGAAAATAAATAAATGAAGGACTAATAAAAGAGGCCAAAATTAAAAAAAAAGAAAAAAGCACCATGGTTATGGCCTGACTCATGTCATCTCATCCTGTTGTCCAGTTCTCGATTTGTAGTGAATAAGGTCACAAAGGATATGTGTGAAGTGAAACACCACAGGACACAGTTGAAAATCCTCAGAGGGACCCTTTATTCGTTCACTTTCTACTTGTAAGGTGGAATTTCAGTCTGTGAATGTTCTTTCTTCCGGTTCAGCCGGTGGCTTGGAACACTGCTCTGTCTCCTCCACGGTGTAAGTGGTCCTAGGGCAGAGCTGATGGCTGGGAATTCACCAGACTGGATGAAGGGGGTTCCAGAGCTCCACCAGGAAGGCTTCCCTAGGAGCCCTCCCCCTATTCCTACCAGAGATCAGAGAGAAAATGGGCTGGATTTTTAGTCACTTTTTCAAGATCAGATCTATGTCACTGACATGTCAAGAAGAATTTCTCAATAAAGGGTTTACCGTTTTCCTAGAGTTCTTCTAGTGTCTGACATTCATCTTTTCTCCCTACCTTTAAAATCCCATTCTGTTTCACATTATCTTTCTTAATTGCTTCTTATTGTAAAAAACGACAACAAAATACAAAGACAGGTGGATCTGTTGTGCACATTAGCAGGTTCATACAGAAAAAATGCACAGAGGTTTATATGCCATTTACAGTAACAGCTCAGAGTACAGTCAAGAAGGAAGAATCTGAAATAATCAGCCTTGCTCTGAAAGAAGCTTGTGTAGGAAGAAATACCACTGATGCATAATCAGAATTTTCCATTACCAACTATTAACTGTGGCAAATGTAGAAAATCTGCAGTTAAAATGCATAGCAGTCACTCCATCTACTGCCCTCTCCCTACCTACCCAACTTCTGATTTTCAAGTTTCATTCTTCTTTTGTTCAGATTTCATGGAAAAAGCTAAAAAAGTCATGTTTTAGTAAGGTATCCCCATAGTGCACAGCAATTTACCAAGATTTTAATGTGTTCAGCGAGAAATGTGACTCAAAGAAGAGTGATGAGTATTTTCCAGCAAATATTGAGCGAAAAACCATTTTAACCCCAATCTGAGGTGATAAACTTGCTTTCTGGGGGAACCCAAAGGCTGTAAGTGAGACAACTGTAGCAACTATCCAGGACTATAGTCTTTCGTATCATGGTGAGTGTGCATCAGAGCTCATCGTGGTTTTTGGTGAGATCTTCCCCATAATTGGTAGCTTGGCTTCCAACAAACATGTTCCAGTTGTCTAAGATCTCCTCTTTAGTGAGCTTTTCATCCTGCAGGAGAGAGGAAAAACACTCTGTCACAGGAACTCTGGTCACTGTGAGTAATTCCTCAGCCTGGCCCTCATGTTCTTTCATTGATCTGCAACATTTAAAATATTACATTTCATAATTATGAAACTGCTCAGTCCCTCCTCCATCTACCATCACGGCTCTGTCAAACCCTAAACTGGAATAGCTTCCTGTGCTTTAAACACTGTGCTGAAATATGTCAGGAAAGTCCCCAAGGAATTCAGAAGCCTGAGTCTGGTTATGCCTCCATGCATCTCTGGCATTCCCAACACAGGCTTTGAAGAATTCCACTTCCCTTTTATGGCCTAACTGCAGAACCTGGCTGTCTCCTGAGAATTCAGAGCAGTTATCAAAATGGGAAGAGGCAAGACTTTCTAAATCTTGCTTCTTTGGATATTGACCAGTGGATACTGGCATTGGAGCCGGCCTAGTGAGCCAGCCTGAGGATGCCTGGCTTTTCATGTGATGAGCTCCCTTCTGCCTGACTTGCCGCAGACGTCTGATGAGTGTTTGCTGATGGAATGAATGCATGAAACTCTGGTCAACACGGGACATACCTCTTGCAACACGGGACATACCTCTTAAATCCATGCCTGCCACAGTCAACACTGTGACCGGCTCTGCGTTCCTAGGGGATGCTGGTGAATGTTAGTGCGACCCAGAGCAGACTTTCTAGGAATAGAAACATCCGGCCTAATGAGCTCACTGCGGGTTATCGCGATGCTGGCTCAAGTTCACAGGTCTCAGGAATGAGAGAGGTCAATAAGGTCACAGCCACCCAAGCCAAGGCAAACATCAAAGAAGCAAACAGAGCCAATCTAATGCAAACTGTCTCCCTTCAAGGAAGGATTCCGGAAGACTGCGAAATACCTTGTTTTTGTCTGACTCGTACACCAGGTGCCTGGCCTCTGCCTGCGCGTGGTCATAGTCCTGAGGGAGGATCCAGTGACGAATCTCGTCCTTGTCCAGCTTGCCGTCCTTGTTCAGATCCCGGAATTCATTAAACTGCTCCCGTTCCGACAGCACCCAGTCTGGCTCGGGGCCATTCTCCTCGTGGGAAAACATATCAGCTACAAGGGAAGGCTGTTCTTAGTTATGAGGACACATAGGAAGGTAAATCCAAGAAAACCTGACCTCCAGCAATCAGAAGACCCAACCAGACGCCTAGGGGGCATACTCTTCTTGGGTAGAGAAGGCAATGATTTATCCACTATGAAGGCCACTTAATGGAAGAGAAAGAACTGTGCTTGGGAGCCAGAAGGTGAATTCTGGTTTTTAACTTAGGTCAGTGCCCTGACTATAAAGTGGAGACAGTCGCTTATTATTCAAATGGTTATTATAAAAGTCAAGTGGGACATTTCCATGAAAGCTTTCTACAACCCAGCCTAGAACTATACAGGTGAAAACTAATAATAATGCCCAATATTAGCACTTTCTATAGTCCAGATGCTTTACAGAATGCACACACTTTTAAATTTGACTTTTTGTTACAATCTTATGAAGTCGATGTTGTTATTCCCACTTTATAAATGAGAACACTGAGGCACAGCCTTAACCCAAGGACCCACTCCTAGCCTGGGAATGTAGTAGGCTACATGAGAATAACCACTGTGTTTATTACTATTGTTGTTTATATCATTTCCAGAGGGCTTTTATATTTTATTTCATCCTTACAGCAATTTTATAAGACATACCAATATCCTTGTTTTACAAAATGACGAGGAAAGGGAAAAGCAGGCAAAGTTTACCCATTGTTTGCTAAGACACTAGATCGTCTCAGAAAAGAAAGGTACCCTGTGGGCAATTTCTCTTTGATGGAAACAGCTTGGAAAATGTCAGGTGTACAGAGAGTACATAGTGAATGAAGGAAAAAGAGAAGACCACGGGTTCAGCTACAAGTAAACCCACACCCTCTTAGAAACATGGGTATTGTGTCTTCCCATTTTACAGATGAGGCTCATATGGAGTGATGACATGACTCTCACAGGGTTGCAGAGCTAGTGAGTAGAGAAGCCGACTCTCAATTCCAGCATTCTTCCCGCTATACCACATCACCACCCATCCCTGCCTGCAGAGAAGGCTCCTCTGTAAATGAAATCCCTTGCTAGACAAGTCTGGACATCAGGTCTCTCTAACTGCAAGTCACTCAGACTTCAGTTTTAAAGAACAGTGCCCCCACAAGCCTCTCTGCCCAGGTCCCTGTAAAGAATGGAATGTTTCTTTCAGGCAAAGTCAGAGTGCAGCCCTAGCCATGCACCTTTTCAGTGCAGATCAGGAGGGGGTGGGGGGGAGTCGCGCACACACTTTTAATCAGAACTGTTACGTTGTTTGTTAGTTTGTTTTTTTAAATTCTTTTGTGGCCTCTCTTATTGATTAGTTATTTATTTATTTTCACCCATCTTAATTCTTTGGCCTGGGCCTCCCAGTGCAGTGGCCTCTCTCGCTGCAGAGCACTGGCTCCGCCGTAACGCCCAGAGTGCTGGTTGGTAATTGCACACCAGTCCAGCTGCCCGTGGCTATTCCGCCTTGGCCTGTGCGGGCCTTCCCCAAAATGTTACATTGTTTTAATCAGCCCACCTTCCCAGAATGCACACACTTGATTTGACAATCTTATGAAGTCGATGTTGTTATTCCCACTTTATAAATGAGAACACTGAGGCACAGCCTTAACCCAAGGACCCACTCCTAGCCTGGGAATGTAGTAGGCTACATGAGAATAACCACTGTGTTTATTACTATTGTTGTTTATATCATTTCCAGAGGGCTTTTATATTTTATTTCATCCTTACAGCAATTTTATAAGACATACCAATATCCTTGTTTTACAAAATGACGAGGAAAGGGAAAAGCAGGCAAAGTTTACCCATTGTTTGCTAAGACACTAGATCGTCTCAGAAAAGAAAGGTACCCTGTGGGCAATTTCTCTTTGATGGAAACAGCTTGGAAAATGTCAGGTGTACAGAGAGTACATAGTGAATGAAGGAAAAAGAGAAGACCACGGGTTCAGCTACAAGTAAACCCACACCCTCTTAGAAACATGGGTATTGTGTCTTCCCATTTTACAGATGAGGCTCATATGGAGTGATGACATGACTCTCACAGGGTTGCAGAGCTAGTGAGTAGAGAAGCCGACTCTCAATTCCAGCATTCTTCCCGCTATACCACATCACCACCCATCCCTGCCTGCAGAGAAGGCTCCTCTGTAAATGAAATCCCTTGCTAGACAAGTCTGGACATCAGGTCTCTCTAACTGCAAGTCACTCAGACTTCAGTTTTAAAGAACAGTGCCCCCACAAGCCTCTCTGCCCAGGTCCCTGTAAAGAATGGAATGTTTCTTTCAGGCAAAGTCAGAGTGCAGCCCTAGCCATGCACCTTTTCAGTGCAGATCAGGAGGGGGTGGGGGGGAGTCGCGCACACACTTTTAATCAGAACTGTTACGTTGTTTGTTAGTTTGTTTTTTTAAATTCTTTTGTGGCCTCTCTTATTGGTTTTTATTTATTTATTTTCATCCATCTTTATTCCTTGGCCTGTGCGGGCCTCCCAGTGCAGTGGCCTCTCTCGCTGCAGAGCACTGGCTCCGGCCGTATACGCTCCAGAGTGCTGGTTGGTAATTGCACACACCAGTCCAGCTGCCCCGTGGCACGTGGGATCTTCCCGGGCCGGGGATCGAACTGGTGCCCCTTGCACTGCAAGGTGGACTCTTTACCCACACCAAAGAAGCCCTGTTACATTGTTTTAATCAGCCCACCTTCCCAGTCTTAATTCCCTCACCACTGTCCTGGTGTGCCTGGGCCCTGAACCTCCCCTCAGGCCTGCGAGTACCAGGTATGAGGCAGGCTTCTCTGTGCACACTGATGAGAGGCTGTTTTACAAAGGGAGTGCCACCAAGAAGGCTTTAACTACCGTGGTGAGAGATGCCAGTCACCCCAGACACAGGAGAACAGCACCTGGTGCTTAAGACCAAATGTAATTCCAGATGATTAGAAGAAACTTGGGTCTTCTTTACAGAAGGCACCTGTTCTTGCATTCGGGTGGCAGAGTTCTACAAGCACAGATCAGAGACGGATGGCCATGTGAGCGCTGCTTTTATGGGGAAAGGTAATTAACTGCCTTTATTACACATCCGGACCAAAGTTCTATCCATCTCGTCCCTCAAGTAACTTCCAGCTTTATCTGACACTTGGGAAGAGAAGAGCTGTCCTGAGAAGGCGGCGGGCAGCTGGGCCCACGTGCCTAAGCACCCAAGCAGCAGCTGCTGAGGACCAGATGGAAATATCCGTGCTGCCTCTGCCCGCCCCTCAGGCTGGGAGGACTCCTGGGTGGCGGGGAAGGGTTCTAACCAGGAGCCTTGGCTTCCGACCTGGGGGCTTAACTGGAGCCTCCTTCAACGCGGGTTCAGTTTCCTGCTAACGCACTTCTGGATGTTGCTTAAGCAGGTATGGCAACCCTCTCTAGTATTCTTGCCTGGAAAATCCCATGGACAGAGGAGCCTGGAGGATTACAGTCCATGAGTCACAAAGACTCAGACACACCTGAGCAACTCACACATAAGAAAACATGCCCTAAAAAAAAAAAGAAGACATGCCCTTCAGAACAAAAACGTACTCCCAACGAAAGACCAAAAACCAGAGGCATAAAATGGCCACTTAATGGGGTGACCATGCATTCTGTGGGCTTCCCTCATGGCTCAGATGGTAAAGAATCTGCCTACAATGCGGGAGACCTAGGTTTGATCCCTGGGTTGGGAAGATCTCCTGAAGGAGGGCATGGCTACCCACTCCAGTATCTCTGCCTGGAGAATCCCCACGGACAGAGGAGCCTGGTGGGCTACAGTTCATGGGGTTGCGAAGACTCAGACACGACTAAGCGACTAAGCACACATGCATCCTGTAAAAGGATTTCTCTAGAAGAAGGAATGCCCTTCTGCAAAGAGATTGGACAGGTAAACAGTTCTGCTGATCACAGCTCTGCCTACTCAGTTTCTAGGCCCCGCGGACTAATGGTCTGTTGTAGAGTCTGTCCCAAGACTGGGATTTCCAATCATGTCTGGCAAAGGGCATCTCTCCGAACTGTGGGGCCAGCCCTTTGGGCTCTTCTCCATGAGGAATGCCCCCGTGAATCTGCACCCCCAGGGCTGGTATGACAAGTCCCTCTCACAGAGAAGTCACAGGAGGGACACCTACAGACTTCCAGCTGTTGCTAAAAGAGGTGTCTGAGACATGGAACCAGACACGTGGGTGAGGAATGGTGCCCAGATGGGACAGAGGAACAAGACCCCAGGCCAGCACTCACCAATATACTCATCCTGATCCACAAAGCCATCCCCATTCTTGTCGATGTCCTCCAGAGTTTCCTAGGAAGCAAAGGGGGAGGAGATGCAAGAGGGCTCCCAGCTCTCAGTGCGCTTAACTACTGTCCTCCTTTGTCTGGCTTTAATGGCTGGATGACTCCTGGCTCATTTCCTGACCTCCCTGGGCATTCGTTTCTTATCAGTAAAAATATGGGCAATGGTTTCTGTCCTCCTCCCCAGCCCACAGTTTTAAAGCAGAATACTCTCTGCAAATGAAAATGTACCTGTACGTCCAGAGGTGCTCTTATTATGCCAGGAAGCCCCTCCAGGCTGACCACCTCCAACCTCCAGCCAGACCATCCCTGTGAACTGTGAGGAACCCAGCTCTAACATCACTGGACTGAAATAAATGATCACCAAGACAGATTCCAGCGCCAACTGGACCATGAATACCAAAGTGATGTCAGAAAAATATGGAATTGTGGACAACTGGAAAAAACAACATGTATCTGACTTGAAGGTACTGGGTTAGCCAGTAAGTTAGCATCTTCTGGAAAAGCCTGAATGAACGTTTTAACCAACCCAATATTATGTTGTGTATTTAGTACCTTTGACTTCTAAACTAGGCTTTTTTTTTTTTTTTTTTTGCTAGGGTGAGTAATTAAATGAGTTTACTGTCCATTGTCACAGAAATTCAAGGGCATCCTGAAGACAATGGCCAACCTGAGAACTGAGCCAATGCAGAAGCACATGATCCACTTCCCCATCTTCACAGTCTGGCAAGCTAGCCATCACTACATGGATGTTGGGGGGTAAAAAGGGAATGATTCTTAGAGCCCTGGCTCAGTCTTCAGGGTCGCTGTGGTCATAAGGATGAAGCATGGGACCAGAGTGATCCCATTCATGACTGGAAAACTAGAATAGCCCAGAGCAGGTTGCTACGCAGCATCAAAACAACTAGAACAGACTCGGGATGCCTACCCTGAAAATAGGTGATGGGCATCTGCTTTACTGCCATGGAAAGTGAAGACACTGGGACCCCACAAGACACTATAGAAAACAAGTCCTCTCCAAGGGGAGCATCCTTTCCAGGCATGGTCTGACACTAAGTTTCCACATGACTTAACAGTCCCAAGCATTCCATTTCCAAGTCTTTTTCTAGTCCCCTCAAAGCCAGCAAATGAGACAGAAACTATCCAGTTGCTCACTAAACCCACCTGCTCTTTCTGGGCACACATCTAAGCTGTATGCCTTTGCCTCATCAAATGTCGAGCCCACGGAATGTAGAAGGAAGGGATGTGCCACTTCCTGGTCAGAACAGGAAAGGCAGACCGTGCCTTCTCCTCAGTCCTTCTCTTATACCAGCTGGTGGAACCAGGATACCTCAAAGCCACAGGACGGTGGGGGACAAGATGGAAGCGGCCTGGGGGCCTGCTAGAACTTGATGGAATTGCCCAGAAGATCCACTGTTGGGGACCATCTGCCCTGGGCTTGGTACAAGCAAGAACTAACTTTCAGTTAGGGTGTTCAGTGGCTGGGATTGGAGGCTACTTGTTACAGCAGCTACCCTGCCCTGACTCATCTCCTGAGTACACATGCATTCCAGTGTATTCCACTTCAGAGTAGAACATCTCACTTTGCAAAAAGAGATAGGTTTTGATGCTGTTTCTGATCTGGTCTTTTCCCAGCCCAGGCTCTCTGGCTATCTTACCAAAACCACGATTTCCTTCATGTGCCCAAACTCCTCAGGGTGCAGAAAGGCGGTGAACTCCTCCCGGGTGGCTGTCTGGTCACTATCGAGGTCTGCAGCCTTGAACCGCCTCTCGTCCCGGGGCAGCATCTTTTTAAAGGTGTGATGGTCTGAAGTATCCTGAAACTCGGTGGGGTTTCCTGCAGATGGGCACAGAAACATGAAAACCAGGCTGCCAAGGAAGGCCTTTCCTTCCAGATCCCTCCTCCGTTACACCCAGTGGTATTTTAATATACAGAGGCCAGACGGTCCCAACCCATCGAGTTCTCTGAAGCATTTTATTGGACAGTGCCTCCAGTGACTCTCCCTCCAGGTCACCCTATAGTCCAGGCCCTAAAAGCTTGTTAGAGGCATTGCAGGGGTGGAAAGCACAGGGTTGAGACCATGTTAATGTCCTACTGCTCTCTGTAGAACCCTACTTTCATCATATGCTTTGATCCAGAACATACAGTGGCTCCCTAGGAACCTGGAACATCCATTCTAAATATTCCTGCGAGTCTGTTAAGACCTCTCTTCATCTAGTTGAGAGACAGTGAGTGTCTTTGGGTCTCTTCAGCCCTATATTCTCAAAGCCTCTACCAGGCAACTATCTAGCAGGTCTGCACCCAATGCTCGGCATACGGCCCTCCCTCATTCCCCCTAAACAAGCACGTCTTATGTCCAAACCCTGCCCATTGCTGAATGCAATGCTGCACCCTTGTCCTCCAGCTCACCCACCTTCCCCACCTGTCTCCACCTCTTCAGATAGAAACCCATTCTTTAAGTCTCAGTTCCCAAACCACCCGCCACCAGGAAGCCTGTTCTAGCGTACTCGGTCCTTGCTGTCTGTAATTAAGCAGACATGCTTCCTCCCTGCCTTGTTCTCTGGGTACACCTTTGAGAGCATAAGCTTAGGTTGGGGAGCAGCTTATTTTTTATTAGACCCTCGCCCCCTTCCACCTACAAGTTCACTTCGAATAAGCAACCTGGTGTACCATTAATAAGCAGAGCGGGATGTTACACAAGCAGGTTCTACTTAGCAGGTGTGACAGCTCCCTGAAGCGGGTAGATATGATGAGAGAGTAGAGTTTCCCACAAGAAGCTCGTTTCTCGGGCCCCGGGTGTGTAAATCGCTCCTGCAGCACCTCTTACCTAGGTAGTAACCGTAGGTGGCTTGTTTGTATTCTTCCCAGGAAATTTTATCGTCTTTGTCCCGATCATAATCCTTCCAGACTTTGGCAACATTATCGTAGATGTACCTTTTCTGTACCCGTTTGATCCAGGTTTTCAGCTCCTCAGTGGTGACGAAGCCATCCCCATCACTGTCAATTCGGTCAACGATCTTTCTGTAGTTAAAAAACAAAAACACATGAGGCTATTATCAAGGCTTGTGTGATCCTGATCCAGAAAGAGATCAAACACCTGTAGAATCTAAAATGCCTGAGTGCTTAAAAAAAAAAAAAAAAATCAATGATCTGATGATACTTGAAAGGACCTTAAAGTTTAAGTTTTCCAAGAATGATATGCCTCACCCCACCCACCTAGTGCCAACACCAGACATGAGTAGATCAGGCTCTTCTGTCCCAATAAACCCCCATATGACCTCAGAATCCTCCCCAGTGCTCTGCAGATAGACCCCGCCAAATGAGTGAGCTGACTGGTCAGATGAAACCTAGCAGGTCTGCACCCAATGCTCGGCATACGGCCCTCCCTCATTCCCCCTAAACAAGCACGTCTTATGTCCAAACCCTGCCCATTGCTGAATGCAATGCTGCACCCTTGTCCTCCAGCTCACCCACCTTCCCCACCTGTCTCCACCTCTTCAGATAGAAACCCATTCTTTAAGTCTCAGTTCCCAAACCACCCGCCACCAGGAAGCCTGTTCTAGCGTACTCGGTCCTTGCTGTCTGTAATTAAGCAGACATGCTTCCTCCCTGCCTTGTTCTCTGGGTACACCTTTGAGAGCATAAGCTTAGGTTGGGGAGCAGCTTATTTTTTATTAGACCCTCCCCCCCTTCCACCTACAAGTTCACTTCGAATAAGCAACCTGGTGTACCATTAATAAGCAGAGCGGGATGTTACACAAGCAGGTTCTACTTAGCAGGTGTGACAGCTCCCTGAAGCGGGTAGATATGATGAGAGAGTAGAGTTTCCCACAAGAAGCTCGTTTCTCGGGCCCCGGGTGTGTAAATCGCTCCTGCAGCACCTCTTACCTAGGTAGTAACCGTAGGTGGCTTGTTTGTATTCTTCCCAGGAAATTTTATCGTCTTTGTCCCGATCATAATCCTTCCAGACTTTGGCAACATTATCGTAGATGTACCTTTTCTGTACCCGTTTGATCCAGGTTTTCAGCTCCTCAGTGGTGACGAAGCCATCCCCATCACTGTCAATTCGGTCAACGATCTTTCTGTAGTTAAAAAACAAAAACACATGAGGCTATTATCAAGGCTTGTGTGATCCTGATCCAGAAAGAGATCAAACACCTGTAGAATCTAAAATGCCTGAGTGCTTAAAAAAAAAAAAAAAAATCAATGATCTGATGATACTTGAAAGGACCTTAAAGTTTAAGTTTTCCAAGAATGATATGCCTCACCCCACCCACCTAGTGCCAACACCAGACATGAGTAGATCAGGCTCTTCTGTCCCAATAAACCCCCATATGACCTCAGAATCCTTCTCAACCCAGTGCTCTGCAGATAGACCCCGCCAAATGAGTGAGCTGACTGGTCAGATGAAACCTAGCAGTCTTCCCTGACGTACTTTAACTCCATCATTTTAAAGTAACAAGAAGGTATTTGGTACCACTGGGATAAGAATCCACGTCTTCTGGCTCTAAACCCAATGCAAAAGATGGAAGACTCAAGCTAAAGCAACCAAAAATAAGGGATGTGTGTTATTTTTTTATTCTCACCACTTTAAATTCAAAGACTTGAAATTTAAAGCAGGAAGAGATTAGATCTTGGACAAAGCAGAACACGTCAGGGATGAAAGAGACTTGATGTCGTGGAACCTATTCAAGACACCTGACCAGCTGAGCAGCTGCAGGACCCTCAGCCCCCTGCTCTTAGGGTGAAGACCATTATGTCCACTGGCATTTCCAGTCCTGGGGACAGAATGGTGACATGCCCATCAGTTATCCAAAGCCAACTGAGAAGCAGAATCTCAAATCAGAAAAGACCGAATGGCATCCGACAGTATACAGCCTGCTTTTGTGGAAAGGACAGCAACCAATCTATGCCACAAACACCCAGGACATAGCTTGGTCTGACACATAGCAGAAGCTCCATAAATACTTGTTGGAAGCATAAATCAACTTAATTTCTCTCTTTAAGAATCTCAGGGCTTCCCTGGTGGTCCAGTGGGTAAAGAGTCCGTCTTGCAGTGCTAAGAGGCAGTGGTTCAATCCCTGGCCTGGGAAGATCTCACATGCTGCAGAGTGGCTGGACCCACGTGTCGAATTAGGAGCCGGCACTTTGGAGCGCATGCGCCCAGAGCCCGTGCTCTGCAGGGAGAGAGGCCACTGCAATGGGAGGCCCACACAGGCCAAAGAATAAAGATGGATGAAAATAGATAAATAAAAAGCCAATAAAAGAGGCCCCCCAAAATTAAAGTTTGGCATAGCAACAAAAATTAAGAAAAAAAAAATCTCAAACATGAGCTACAGGAAAAGGTGGCTATGATGTAGAATACACCAAATACTACAATCAGAACACTGGAATCCTAGTCCTATGTGATTGTGGGCAAATGACTGGACTCTCTGAGTCTCAGTTTCTCCATCTGTAAACTGGAATACCTGCTTTATAAGGAATGTTGGGAGAGACAGAGAAAACAACGTGGACCTTCCTCGCTAAGGGTGATAATCCTGAACACGGGTGGATGGAGAACTCAACAAACATGTAATGGAAGTAAGCCAAGCAGGACTTCCCAGGCGGGCCAGCGGCTAAGACTCTGAGCTCCCAAAGCAGGGGGCCTGGTTCGATCCCTGGTCAGGGAACAAAGATCCCATGGGTCACAACTAAGACCCAGTGCAGCCAAACAAATAAAATAAAAATTAAAAAAGAAAGAAAGATGCATCTGGGGCTCCCCTGCCAGCAGTCAAACGAGGCGGCCCAGGTCTGTCCAGTGACCTCCACCTGGAGTAAAATGTAAAAAAGAAAGGACTTGATGTCGTGGAACCTATTCAAGACACCTGACCAGTGACACCAGCCTCAGCCCCTGCTCTTAGGGTGAAGACCATTATGTCCACTGGCATTTCCAGTCCTGGGGACAGAATGGTGACATGCCCATCAGTTATCCAAAGCCAACTGAGAAGCAGAATCTCAAATCAGAAAAGACCGAATGGCATCCGACAGTATACAGCCTGCTTTTGTGGAAAGGACAGCAACCAATCTATGCCACAAACACCCAGGACATAGCTTGGTCTGACACATAGCAGAAGCTCCATAAATACTTGTTGGAAGCATAAATCAACTTAATTTCTCTCTTTAAGAATCTCAGGGCTTCCCTGGTGGTCCAGTGGGTAAAGAGTCCGTCTTGCAGTGCTAAGAGGCAGTGGTTCAATCCCTGGCCTGGGAAGATCTCACATGCTGCAGAGTGGCTGGACCCACGTGTCGAATTAGGAGCCGGCACTTTGGAGCGCATGCGCCCAGAGCCCGTGCTCTGCAGGGAGAGAGGCCACTGCAATGGGAGGCCCACACAGGCCAAAGAATAAAGATGGATGAAAATAGATAAATAAAAAGCCAATAAAAGAGGCCCCCCAAAATTAAAGTTTGGCATAGCAACAAAAATTAAGAAAAAAAAAATCTCAAACATGAGCTACAGGAAAAGGTGGCTATGATGTAGAATACACCAAATACTACAATCAGAACACTGGAATCCTAGTCCTATGTGATTGTGGGCAAATGACTGGACTCTCTGAGTCTCAGTTTCTCCATCTGTAAACTGGAATACCTGCTTTATAAGGAATGTTGGGAGAGACAGAGAAAACAACGTGGACCTTCCTCGCTAAGGGTGATAATCCTGAACACGGGTGGATGGAGAACTCAACAAACATGTAATGGAAGTAAGCCAAGCAGGACTTCCCAGGCGGGCCAGCGGCTAAGACTCTGAGCTCCCAAAGCAGGGGGCCTGGTTCGATCCCTGGTCAGGGAACAAAGATCCCATGGGTCACAACTAAGACCCAGTGCAGCCAAACAAATAAAATAAAAATTAAAAAAGAAAGAAAGATGCATCTGGGGCTCCCCTGCCAGCAGTCAAACGAGGCGGCCCAGGTCTGTCCAGTGACCTCCACCTGGAGTAATGGGTCATAGGTGTCAACAGAAACCAGAAATCGGGGTCTGTGTGTGAAATGACTCCGATGTTAAATGTTGACAAGTAATTTACAACCTTTTCTAAGACTGTGCAGCACATTTGTGTCTGCCCGAAGCCTACGGGTCCCTACTTTTTTTTGTCTTCGGAGGCCTCAGATCTGCCACGTTTGCAGAATCTAGGGGCGGATGGTGGTGACGAAGCTGCCTGGATTCAGCCACGCTCCCCCCTCTGCAGCCCAGTCTTGGAGCTGTGGACAGACAAGATGGCTTTTCACACTCAGCTCATCCCATGCCGCACCCAACCATCATTTCCAACCTCCCCCGCCTCTAGCCCAGAATTACTCTGTAGGTGAGCAGGGTGTCCACTATCCATGCTGGCTCAAGCCAGAGACCAGAGGTCACCCTTGACTGCTCCCTCCTCTCCCCCACCCCCACGGTGAGCCAGGAGCAAACACAGCCAGTTCCACCTCCAGCGGGGCTTTGGATTCAGCCTCTCCTTCTGTGCTTGATTCAGGCACTCACGGGCCACCCCATGCCCCAGCCTCCTCCCCAGTGTCTGTGCCTCAGGTACCTTCTCTGCCCTACTGCCAGTCTGACTTTTCCTAATCAGCTCTGAGGATGATGACATTTCTACCATACGGCGCACAGAATAATGTCTAATCGCCACCTCACAGAGGTCCCTCCAGCCCTGCGCTGGGCCTCCTCGCCCCTCCTACTTGTCCCAACACCTTGAATCCACAAGAAAAGATTTTAAAACCTATATAAACAGGCTGTTTTCTCTTCAGAAAGCCTTCCCCTGCTTGGACGCCTGGTAAGCTATGAGTCATGCCCCAAGTCCTGGTCAGGTGACATCCCAACCCTCCAAACCCCTTTCTCCAACCTCAGGGGACCCCTTTCCCTAGATGTGGTCCCTGTGGCTTTCAGCCACCATCACAGCAATTATGCGTAGCTTCTGCTCGACCCCCTTTCCTTTAGATGTGCGTCCCATGCATAAAATGCATTTCAAGTGGGGCTCCCCTGCCAGCAGTCAAACGAGGCGGCCCAGGTCTGTCCAGTGACCTCCACCTGGAGTAATGGGTCATAGGTGTCAACAGAAACCAGAAATCGGGGTCTGTGTGTGAAATGACTCCGATGTTAAATGTTGACAAGTAATTTACAACCTTTTCTAAGACTGTGCAGCACATTTGTGTCTGCCCGAAGCCTACGGGTCCCTACTTTTTTTTGTCTTCGGAGGCCTCAGATCTGCCACGTTTGCAGAATCTAGGGGCGGATGGTGGTGACGAAGCTGCCTGGATTCAGCCACGCTCCCCCCTCTGCAGCCCAGTCTTGGAGCTGTGGACAGACAAGATGGCTTTTCACACTCAGCTCATCCCATGCCGCACCCAACCATCATTTCCAACCTCCCCCGCCTCTAGCCCAGAATTACTCTGTAGGTGAGCAGGGTGTCCACTATCCATGCTGGCTCAAGCCAGAGACCAGAGGTCACCCTTGACTGCTCCCTCCTCTCCCCCACCCCCACGGTGAGCCAGGAGCAAACACAGCCAGTTCCACCTCCAGCGGGGCTTTGGATTCAGCCTCTCCTTCTGTGCTTGATTCAGGCACTCACGGGCCACCCCATGCCCCAGCCTCCTCCCCAGTGTCTGTGCCTCAGGTACCTTCTCTGCCCTACTGCCAGTCTGACTTTTCCTAATCAGCTCTGAGGATGATGACATTTCTACCATACGGCGCACAGAATAATGTCTAATCGCCACCTCACAGAGGTCCCTCCAGCCCTGCGCTGGGCCTCCTCGCCCCTCCTACTTGTCCCAACACCTTGAATCCACAAGAAAAGATTTTAAAACCTATATAAACAGGCTGTTTTCTCTTCAGAAAGCCTTCCCCTGCTTGGACGCCTGGTAAGCTATGAGTCATGCCCCAAGTCCTGGTCAGGTGACATCCCAACCCTCCAAACCCCTTTCTCCAACCTCAGGGGACCCCTTTCCCTAGATGTGGTCCCTGTGGCTTTCACAGGCCACCATCACAGCAATTATGCGTAGCTTCTGCTCGACTCCTCTGCATATGATTATAAGTACTTTATGGCTTTGAGCATAAGGCTTTATCTTTGTAGCTTTCAGGTAGCCAACACAGTGCCCAGCACATATAGCCATTCAAAAGTTTTTTTGCATGAGTAAATGAATGCAGCTAAGGTGTTCACACAAAGGTCAAATGCAGACCAAGTCCATCACCACCTGCTCTCTCCACCAGGCTTACGCGTCCTGGATGAAGGACTTAGACTGGAAGACTTAGGGCTGAACATTAGAGTTCCCCACTCCAATCCCTCAACCCTCTCCTCCTCTTACTCACTGGTGATAAACGGCTGCCACCCAGGGCCCCAGAATAAATCAGTCTCCAAGTGGCTCAAAGCAATACTATGGACTGAACTCATCAATGGCCCCCATTGTTAAGGCCCAAGCTGGAAGAGAAAGTACTTCTCCGCAAAATAAAAGGTGATTGTAAGCAGGTGACTTTGAAGTTCAAAGATCTTTTCTATCAGAGCAGGCAGATGGTGCACCTACACAATAGATATAATTTAGCCTGAGTCTATCCAATCACACTGGCCTTTGGTGGCCCCCATCAGCCCAGGGATGGCCGAGTTGTGCTTTTTTTTTTTTTTCTGTAGCAGGACAGAAAGACCCTCCATCCTCAGGAAGCAGATTCCTGAAGGCCTGTGCCCGTAGGCAGGGCTCCTGGGACCCTCCTGCTAGGTCTCCATCTGGGCTCAGGCTGGCTACAGATTCTTCAGGGAGGGATTTCGTGATAACCTCTGCGAGCAGCACTCAAGCCTCTCTCTGGGGCCTGTAGACAGGGTGCACTGAGATGTACCCAAGTTGTGTTTCCCAGATTTGGTTCCCGACTCTGCTGCCTTCAACGGGGAAATCCACAACCTGTCACCACGCGGCCCCGCCAGCTTTCTGCCCTTTGCTGCCAACGAAAGACCTTCCCTGCTTGGACGCCTGGTAAGCTATGAGTCATGCCCCAAGTCCTGGTCAGGTGACATCCCAACCCTCCAAACCCCTTTCTCCAACCTCAGGGGACCCTTTCCTAGATGTGGTCCCTGTGGCTTTACAGGCCACCATCACAGCAATTATGCGTAGCTTCTGCTCGACTCCTCTGCATATGATTATAAGTACTTTATGGCTTTGAGCATAAGGCTTTATCTTTGTAGCTTTCAGGTAGCCAACACAGTGCCCAGCACATATAGCCATTCAAAAGTTTTTTTGCATGAGTAAATGAATGCAGCTAAGGTGTTCACACAAAGGTCAAATGCAGACCAAGTCCATCACCACCTGCTCTCTCCACCAGGCTTACGCGTCCTGGATGAAGGACTTAGACTGGAAGACTTAGGGCTGAACATTAGAGTTCCCCACTCCAATCCCTCAACCCTCTCCTCCTCTTACTCACTGGTGATAAACGGCTGCCACCCAGGGCCCCAGAATAAATCAGTCTCCAAGTGGCTCAAAGCAATACTATGGACTGAACTCATCAATGGCCCCCATTGTTAAGGCCCAAGCTGGAAGAGAAAGTACTTCTCCGCAAAATAAAAGGTGATTGTAAGCAGGTGACTTTGAAGTTCAAAGATCTTTTCTATCAGAGCAGGCAGATGGTGCACCTACACAATAGATATAATTTAGCCTGAGTCTATCCAATCACACTGGCCTTTGGTGGCCCCCATCAGCCCAGGGATGGCCGAGTTGTGCTTTTTTTTTTTTCTTTTTCTGTAGCAGGACAGAAAGACCCTCCATCCTCAGGAAGCAGATTCCTGAAGGCCTGTGCCCGGTAGGCAGGGCTCCTGGGACCCTCCCCTGCTAGGTCTCCATCTGGGCTCAGGCTGGCTACAGATTCTTCAGGGGAGGGATTTCGTGATAACCTCTGCGGAGCAGCACTCAAGCCTCTCTCTGGGGCCTGTAGACAGGGTGCACTGAGATGTACCCAAGTTGTGTTTCCCAGATTTGGTTCCCGACTCTGCTGCCTTCAACGGGGAAATCCACAACCTGTCACCACGCGGCCCCGCCAGCTTTCTGCCCTTTGCTGCCAACGAAAGATGCTTGAGACAAAAAGGAGAGGACCATTTTCCATTCCCGGCCCCACCTCCTTCGCTATCCCCAAATGCTCCTCCCTTCTTAACAGCAGGATTCTTTTACTCCCTACTTCAGATTTAGGGGCGACCGAGCATAAGGCAAGAACACCTCAGTCCCGGCCCAGGGACACATGCGAGGAATCGGCCCCTTCATCTTTGATCCATTAATGATCATCCTTGAGACCTTAGCAGTGTCTCTTGCCTCCTCTCCTGGAACGGGAGAAGAGAGAAACCGGGAGGGTGAGGAGGAGTGCATATCGCTAAAAGGCCACCGTGGACAAATTCTTCTTTTGTAGGCTCTCTCCCCTCCCTTCTGATGCAACCCAGGGGAGGGGGCGGGCCCTGGCCGTCCTGGCTCCAGCGACCGCTGCCACGTTCTCGCCTGCCCGCGGGGAGCCACCCCAGGCCCCGGCGGTGAGCTCCACGCAGGGTCCCGGCGCCTGCGGACAACTTTGCTTCAGCCCCGGCGCCCGATTTCGCTTTCGCTTTGCGGCTGGGGGCCCGCGTGGCTCCCGCCCAAGTGGCCCCAGCGGCACCTGCGGCGCCCCCCGAGCGCGGCCTCACCCGAGCCTCTCCTTGCTCTCCTCCGAGGTGAGCTGGTCGAAGGTCTTGGAGTCCTCCTTGCCCAGGAAGGCCTCGTGGTCGTACTGGTAGCTCTGGTTGTCCTCGGGCGGCCGCTCGCCCAGGTCCGAGTCGGGCCGCACCACGCGCTCCTTGCGCACGGTGGGCTTGGCCCGCATCGCCGGGGGCGCCCACGCCAGCGCCAGCAGCAGCCCCAGGGCCAGCCCCAGGTGGCGATCGCGGCTGCCGCGCGCCATCGTCCGGAGGAGAGCGCGGCCCGCGGGGAGGCACCGAGCGAGCGACGAGAGCGGCGGCTGCGGAATGGGGGCTTGGAGCGCGCGCGGCGGCGGCGAGGCCGGGCTAGGGCCGGCGCCGGGAGGGAGGGGACGGGCCAGCCCCTCGGCCAGCGCCCGCCCCGTGCCCGAGCGGAGGGGCGCCCCGGGCGGCGGGCAGGAGATCCTTGGCCCTGCCTTCAACGGGAAATCCACAACCTGTCACCACGCGGCCCCGCCAGCTTTCTGCCCTTTGCTGCCAACGAAAGATGCTTGAGACAAAAAGGAGAGGACCATTTTCCATTCCCGGCCCCACCTCCTTCGCTATCCCCAAATGCTCCTCCCTTCTTAACAGCAGGATTCTTTTACTCCCTACTTCAGATTTAGGGGCGACCGAGCATAAGGCAAGAACACCTCAGTCCCGGCCCAGGGACACATGCGAGGAATCGGCCCCTTCATCTTTGATCCATTAATGATCATCCTTGAGACCTTAGCAGTGTCTCTTGCCTCCTCTCCTGGAACGGGAGAAGAGAGAAACCGGGAGGGTGAGGAGGAGTGCATATCGCTAAAAGGCCACCGTGGACAAATTCTTCTTTTGTAGGCTCTCTCCCCTCCCTTCTGATGCAACCCAGGGGAGGGGGCGGGCCCTGGCCGTCCTGGCTCCAGCGACCGCTGCCACGTTCTCGCCTGCCCGCGGGGAGCCACCCCAGGCCCCGGCGGTGAGCTCCACGCAGGGTCCCGGCGCCTGCGGACAACTTTGCTTCAGCCCCGGCGCCCGATTTCGCTTTCGCTTTGCGGCTGGGGGCCCGCGTGGCTCCCGCCCAAGTGGCCCCAGCGGCACCTGCGGCGCCCCCCGAGCGCGGCCTCACCCGAGCCTCTCCTTGCTCTCCTCCGAGGTGAGCTGGTCGAAGGTCTTGGAGTCCTCCTTGCCCAGGAAGGCCTCGTGGTCGTACTGGTAGCTCTGGTTGTCCTCGGGCGGCCGCTCGCCCAGGTCCGAGTCGGGCCGCACCACGCGCTCCTTGCGCACGGTGGGCTTGGCCCGCATCGCCGGGGGCGCCCACGCCAGCGCCAGCAGCAGCCCCAGGGCCAGCCCCAGGTGGCGATCGCGGCTGCCGCGCGCCATCGTCCGGAGGAGAGCGCGGCCCGCGGGGAGGCACCGAGCGAGCGACGAGAGCGGCGGCTGCGGAATGGGGGCTTGGAGCGCGCGCGGCGGCGGCGAGGCCGGGCTAGGGCCGGCGCCGGGAGGGAGGGGACGGGCCAGCCCCTCGGCCAGCGCCCGCCCCGTGCCCGAGCGGAGGGGCGCGCCCCGGGCGGCGGGCAGGAGAGCGCCGGCCGGCCCGGCTCGCGCGCCCATTGGCCGCTGGGCTGCAGGGGGGAGGCTGGGGCCGCGGAGCCACGTCGCCCGCCAGGGTGGTGGGCGCGGGGCTCCGGTTTCGCCTCGGCCCCTCCCCGCGATCTCGTCGCGAGGGGCGGGCCCAGGCGGACTGGGCCGGGGACTGGAGGACTCTCCTAAGAAGGCTGGGAAGTTCTTTGTCGAGCAACAGATGTTCGGCGTAAAATGCCCTCTCTTCTTCCAGTTCCCGAGAACTGAAAGGAGGGAGACGCTGCCCCTCCGCCCCCCGCCCCAACTTCCAACTCAACCCCAGACCCGGCCCCAAGATGTGCTATTAAACCACATTCAACCGCATGTAACTAAACTTGGAGTCTGGTTACAAATTCAGGAAACTGGGAAGAGACCGGGTGGGCGAGGTCTTCTAGAAACAGAGTCGTCAACTCAAGGTTGGAGGAGGGCCAGTCAGATAACTTCAACATAAGGGACCATCTCAAGAGCACCCCTGTGCACTCCGGCGGCCAGCAGACATGCAAGCCCCAAGTTGGCAGATGGTCTCGAAAGACATCAGGATCTCCGGTGTCTGCTTTCATTTCTAAAGGATGGCAACTCACTTTACAAAGTACTGCATGTTTTAAATCTTGTGTGTACGTTGAATCCAGAGTAATGCCACCAATATAGGGAAGCTCGGTACACCTCTACGTGGTGGTGAAAATGTTCTGATGAAAACTCAGCATCTGCGCTGGCCAGTAGAGAGTGGCTGGCGAACACACCAGACAAGTAGCTCGTGTAACTGAGTCACTGAGAACTTAAATTTAAACTTCAGCAGCCCCACGGGGCTATTCATATTGGACAGTTCAGGCAGAGCAATGATTCTTTGTGAGTCACAGCATTTTGAGACTCACTGAAAGTCACGAACCTTCTTACAGAAAAATGTACATATTGCTGCTGGCTGGAATGTTTGACTGAAGTGGCAGAGGCTGCGTGGATCTTTGAAAGCCCCACACGTGTGCCGCAAGTTAAGAATCCTTAGTAAACTAAACCTGTGGTTGAAGAGGAGCCCACCCCTACAGCCCTGGACACTGTCCACACAGAGCTTTTCCACCATCTTGCTCTGTCCCTCATCCCTGATCCTCTAGAATCCACTGGGCTGTGCTTATTCTTGCAATAAGGATCTCAGGACATTATCAACAGCAGTATCGATCCAAGTACCCATCTCCTGACAGGGGTTCCTTGGTGGCTCAGACAGTAAAGAATCTGCCTGCAATGCTGGAGACCTGAGTTTGATCCCTGGGTCAGGAAGATCCCTGGAGAAGGGAGTGGCAATCCACTTCAGCATCTTTGCCTGGAGAATTCCATGGGCACAGGCGCCTGCTGGTCTATAGTCCATGGGGTCACAAAGAGTCAGACACGACTGAGTAACTAATACACACACCCATCTTTTGAAGGCTTCTTTCAATCAATTAGTGAATAATGGCTGTGTGCCGTCTATCATCTAAGCACTGAACTGAGTGCTAAAGGTACAAAGGGGAACATGACAGTCATGATTTCTGGAGAGCTGTAGTGTATGTGAACAAATATTCATTCACTCTCTCACTCACTCATTCATTCAATATACTGAGCAGTCAGGGCTATGCTGGGTACTGGTTTACTGAGTAGCCACAGATTGCAAATCAGCATGATAAATTAGGGAGGTAGGCATTCAGCATCATGGAGCATGGCAGAGTGGATGGATTAGGCAAGGCCTTCTGGAAGAAGGGACATCTGAGACAGAAGGTGAAAGGGCTAAGCCAGACAGCAGGGGCCTGAGCATGTGAGAGGATGGTAAGGTCTTGTGTGAATTGACAGCAGCAGAATGTGAGATGATGTCTTTGTGATCCTGTGCCTCGCATCAGCTGGAAGTGAGACCTGGCAGTGAGACATATTCCTTGGTGCCTCACCCCACCTGCGCTGCCTGTGCAGGAGACAGGAAGTGCCATGCTTGAGTAGCGCTTTCCCCACAACCTGTCCAGGGGCTGGGATTTCACACAATAGGGAAGCATGAGTTTGTGGGTGTAAGATCTCCTGATTAAAGCACAAGGGCCCCGAGGCAGGTCGCTTAGTACCTTCTGTGCTCATTGGACAGACACGATGTGATTGGCTGAATGGGGAGGTGAGGGGGAGGAGTGGGAAGAGGCACAGAGAAAAAATCAGATCTAAAAAAAGAGAAGGATAAGGAAGGGAGTGAGGAAGTGGGTGGAGACTGGGAACAGTCTTTACTTATTTGCACTATTGCCCGCAGCAGGCCTGGGCCCCTGGGATTGAGAATGGTACATCCTTTGCCCCTGTTCTAGTTGGTTTCCTGCCATGCACTAGTGGTTTCCAATTGTTCCAGAGGTAGTTTTGGCTCCCATGGGAATAATAAGACTTTCTGCATTGCTGTGAATGGGCAAATTTATATCGTTTCCCCTGAGCTTGCCTACGTTCTCTTTCTCTCTCTTTCTTTTGTTATTCATTTCTTATTTATTTGGCTCCATAGGGTCTTAGTTGTGTCACAGGGGATTTTTCTCCGTGGCACACAGGGTCTCTAATTGTGACGTATGGGTTCACTAGTTGGTGTGCATGGACTTAGTTACTTCATGTCTTGTGGGATCTTAGTTCTCCAACCAGGCATTGAACCTATGGTCCCCTGCACTGCAAAATAGAATCTTAACTACTGGACCCCCAGAGAAGTTCCCTACATTCTCTTCTTCTATATTTTTATCCCTCTACTGTCCTATGAGAGTTAAGTCTTCTCAACCAGAGGGTCAGGAGTAAGTGATGATATTAAATAGTCCATGTTTTGTGTAATTGCTTTCTTTAGTTTTTTTTTTTTTTTTAAATTTTATTGTCTAAGTGTTTTTTTTTTTTTTAAACATTTATTTATTTTGGTGGGGGTGAGGAGGGAGGGGGTGGGCGGGTCACTTCCACTGGTCCTTCATTTGTCTAGTTTCATCCATGGGAGGCCGTGTGGGCCTCCCATCGCGGTGGCCTCCGCTGTCGCAGAGCACCTGCTCTGGGCGCATGCCCTCCAGAGCTCCTGCTCGGCAACTGGACACATCGGTCCAGCCGCTCCGCGGCACGTGGGATCTTCCCAGGCCAGGGATCGAACCGGCACCCCTTGCACTGCAAGGCGATGTCCTTACCCACTGGACCATCAGGGAAGCCCAGTTTTTTTTGTTTTTTTGTTTTTTAAAACATTTATTTTATTTATTTATCTTTGGGGGGTGGGGTGGGGAGGGAGGGGGACGGGCGGGCCACCTCTATTGGTCTTTCATTTCTCTATTTTCATCCGTCTTTGTTCCTTGGCTCCCGTGGGCCTCCCTTCGCGGTGGCCTCTGTCATCGTAGAGCACCAGCTCTGAGCGCATGCGCCCCAGAGCTCCGGCTCGGTAATTGGGCACATCAGTCCAGCTGCTCCGCAGCACGTGGAATCTTCCCAGGCCAGGGATCGAACCGGCACCCCTTGCACTGCAAGGCGGTGTCCTCACCCACTGGACCACCAGGGAAGCCCAGTTTTTTTTGTTTTTTTGTTTTTTAAAACATTTATTTTATTTATTTATCTTTGGGGTGGGGTGGGAGGGAGGGGGACGGCGGGCCACCTCTATTGGTCTTTCATTTCTCTATTTTCATCCATCTTTGTTCTTTGGCCCCTGTGGGCCTCCCATCGCGGTGGCCTCTGTCATCGTAGAGCACCAGCTCTGAGCGCATGCGCCCCAGAGCTCCGGCTCGGTAATTGGGCACATCAGTCCAGCTGCTCCGCAGCACGTGGAATCTTCCCAGGCCAGGGATCGAACCGGCACCCCTTGCACTGCAAGGCGGTGTCCTCACCCACTGGACCACCAGGGAAGCCCGCTTTCTTTAGTTTTTAAAACTGCCTTTTATTTCTTCCTATGTGCAAGCATGGCTAACTATATCTCATTTTTAATCTTTACTCTGGATTAGGCAAAAGAACCAGAAACAAGGGGTATGACATTTAGCAGCAAGTTGTCCCCGTGGAAAGGAAAAGCAGATTTCAAAAAGGTGAGCTGGTATGCGAATCTACTGTTTCTGGCTACAAGCAATGTCATCAGATACAACAGAAATTCAGTCGGAAGTCACTAAAACAGTAGGCAAACTCTGTCGTCTCATGCAACAAGAAGTCTCATGTTAGATCATTTTCAGAGTGGTTCATTCAAGTGGTTTGATGACATCACCAAGGATCCAGTTTCTCTTTTGTTTTGTTTGATTTTCCTCCCAGAGGAGGTGGGGTGGGGAGGGGAGTGTTTCCTCTCTTTACAGGGAAGGCAATTTTCCCAGCAGACATCCCTTCACATCTCATTGGTCAGAATTGTGTCACGGCCTATGCCTGATCCAGTGACAGGCAAGGGGACTGGCATTCCCAGTGCTGATTTAGGCAAATCATGATTCACTTCCTGGGGCTGGAAGAGAGGTAGCTTCCTGTGAAACACGCGCGGTTAGACTTCTGTTGGCAAGGAAGAGCAAGTCGATGGCTGTGTCTGCCAGGAGCGATCATGATGAACTGCTTTCAGGTTTAAAAGCACCTTGAGCATTCTACCTTTTTCTACTTATCCACTCAAAATTGCACATATTCTTCAAGGCTCAACTCAATGTCACCTTTCCCATGAGGTTTTTCCTTTCTACCTCCAGTCAGAATTTATTACCTCTTCCTAAAATGCCCAGAGCCTTTGTCTCTCACACATAACACTTTTCACAGTCAGCTTTGGGTTAAGAAATTTGCCTTTGTCTCTCCTAATTCTGAAATTCTTAAAAAGGAAGGACCACATATGATTCGTGTTAATACACATAAGTCCAGGGACCAGCATATTTATTGGTTTTCCACATAAGATGATCCTCATAAGACAAATTCACTTTGAGTCCAAGGACCATTATTATTGAGTTCATCGCTGTATACCCAGCACCTAGTGCAATGCCCAGTACAAGTAGGTGCCCAAGAGATTTTTTATTAAGCAGTAGAACAATAAATAATAACTACCAATCTTTGCTTCTGATAGGTGATAGATGACGGTAGATTACCGTGAACGGTGTTGGATTCTTAATCTCCAATGGAGAAGAATTCACATTGGGATCAAAAGACTTGGCAATGGTCACTCAGAGCTTCGTGCAGTGAGAAGTTTATTAAAGTAAGGAAGAATAGGGAAAAGCTTCCAGCATAGACACTGGAAGGGGGATAGAAGAGTATCCATCCCCCTTTGCTAGTTTAAACATGACAATTTGTATCTTCCAGTCATTTACCAAAACAATAAATCAAAAGAATATCTTGGGCTTCCCCTGGTGGTCCAGTGGGTAAGGACACCGCCTTGCACTGCAAGGGGTGCCAGTTCGATCCCTGGCCGGGGAAGATCCCACGTGCCGCGGAGCAGCTGGACTGATGTGTCCAATTACCGAGCCGGAGCTCTGGAGCACATGCGCCGAGAGCCGGTGCTCTGCGACAACAGAGGCCACCGCGATGGGAGGCCCACAGGAGCCAAAGAACAAAGACGGATGAAAATAGACAAATGATCACCGCGGTTAGACTTCTGTGTGGCTGATTTAGGCAAATCATGATTCACTTCCTGGGGCTGGAAGAGAGGTAGCTTCCTGTGAAACAGCGTTAGACTTCTGTTGGCAAGGAAGAGCAAGTCGATGGCTGTGTCTGCCAGGAGCGATCATGATGAACTGCTTTCAGGTTTAAAAGCACCTTGAGCATTCTACCTTTTTCTACTTATCCACTCAAAATTGCACATATTCTTCAAGGCTCAACTCAATGTCACCTTTCCCATGAGGTTTTTCCTTTCTACCTCCAGTCAGAATTTATTACCTCTTCCTAAAATGCCCAGAGCCTTTGTCTCTCACACATAACACTTTTCACAGTCAGCTTTGGGTTAAGAAATTTGCCTTTGTCTCTCCTAATTCTGAAATTCTTAAAAAGGAAGGACCACATATGATTCGTGTTAATACACATAAGTCCAGGGACCAGCATATTTATTGGTTTTCCACATAAGATGATCCTCATAAGACAAATTCACTTTGAGTCCAAGGACCATTATTATTGAGTTCATCGCTGTATACCCAGCACCTAGTGCAATGCCCAGTACAAGTAGGTGCCCAAGAGATTTTTGATTAAGCAGTAGAACAATAAATAATAACTACCAATCTTTGCTTCTGATAGGTGATAGATGACGGTAGATTACCGTGAACGGTGTTGGATTCTTAATCTCCAATGGAGAAGAATTCACATTGGGATCAAAAGACTTGGCAATGGTCACTCAGAGCTTCGTGCAGTGAGAAGTTTATTAAAGTAAGGAAGAATAGGGAAAAGCTTCCAGCATAGACACTGGAAGGGGGATAGAAGAGTATCCATCCCCCTTTGCTAGTTTAAACATGACAATTTGTATCTTCCAGTCATTTACCAAAACAATAAATCAAAAGAATATCTTGGGCTTCCCCTGGTGGTCCAGTGGGTAAGGACACCGCCTTGCACTGCAAGGGGTGCCAGTTCGATCCCTGGCCGGGGAAGATCCCACGTGCCGCGGAGCAGCTGGACTGATGTGTCCAATTACCGAGCCGGAGCTCTGGAGCACATGCGCCGAGAGCCGGTGCTCTGCGACAACAGAGGCCACCGCGATGGGAGGCCCACAGGAGCCAAAGAACAAAGACGGATGAAAATAGACAAATGAAAGACCAATAGAAGTGGCCCGCCAGCTCCCCAACCTGACCACCCCTCCCCCAAAAATAATAAACAAATAAATCTTTAAAAAAAAAGAATATCTTAAGGTTGTAAAGGCCCTGTAGGCCCACACCCACAACATTAACATGAGATTAGGTAGGACAGTCTCCAGGCCTCAGGGCTAGATGAGAAAATGGCCAGATTAACATAAGACTAGAAGTTTTCAGTTTCAACACTGAAGATCTTTGCCTTTATTTCTCCTTGTCCTTCCTCTTCTCCTCCTTGTCCTTGGAACCCGCTGGCCTCCTTGCCAAGTCTGCCTATGTACCCCTCTCACTTCTGGCCAAGGTGGATGAAGGAAGGGGCTGGATTTACACTTCCATTTCAAACAAATAAACAGAAAAACAGACAAAATATAAGAAACAACACTTTTCAAGGCACTGGCTCCTAGCAATGAAGGACACTAGCAATAAACAAGATGACTCCTACAATGGTCCCAGTTTACTTTTCTTCTCGTATTTTCCAGAGCAGAATTCAGAGAGGAGAAACTAAGATGAAGCCTGGCAGATTCCCTGAGTTGAAAAGAGAAAGGTGAGTATCCAGGGACCAAATCAGCCGCTTTTCTTAGGAGAGGGAAGCAGATAGCTGATAACTACACAGAGACCTCAAAGATCAGCAGAAGGTCCCCTTGAGTATTCAGTAGAGTACTGATCAGGGCATCCGTGAGGCTAAGAAGTGGACCGTCTGAAAAGGTTGAGTGTCAGAATTGATGCCTATTCCCAGCAGCCAGACTGGAAAGACAGTTCATAGGGCACCTGTAGAGCGTGTACGCAGGAAGGCTTTGATTCAGTGGTGAATAATTAGTCCCAGATGGAGCTCTACTCCAGAAAAATGGGTAATGAGCCCAAAAGCAAGACTTGAAAAAAAATCAAAACATTTCCAAGTAACTGAACTTTATCCTAGGTAAAAAAAGCTCAAGAAAAACCTTAGAGGAATGAAAAAAACATCCAACACCCAGCAAGATAAAACACAATTACTAGCATCCAATCTAGAGAAGGAAATGATAACCCACTCCAGTATTCTTGCCTAGAGAATTCCATGGACAGAGGAGCCTGGCTGGCTGTAGTCCATGGGGTCACACAAAGTTGGACATGACTGAAGTGACTAAGGAGCAGCAGCAGCAAGCAGCCAGAGACAACAAGGCACGGGAATATGACTCATAATGAAGAGAATAATCAATCAATAAAAACTGGCCCAGAAATGACACTGTTAGATGTCAGAGTGAACAGAGAAGAAGGTTGAAAGTTATTATAATTGTATTCAGTATGTCTAAAAGATTCAGAAGGGACAATGAAGATATAAAAATGACTCAAATTGAAAGTCCAGCGATTAAAACAATGATACCCAAGATGAAGAATACACTGTATGGTTATAAAGAAAGACTATTGCTTTCATTTACGTTACATACAATACTCTCCAAATACCAGTCTATTATGTTGCTTTTCATGCTTCTGACCACTAAATGTGCCTGGGGTTTTCCCAAGCAATTCTGCACCATCACCCTGGCCCTATGGAAACTCAGTTCTGACATATTTACCTGGACATGTCAGATCCCAAAGAGTAAGGGTTCTGTCCTGCAAGACTATCCCTTCACCAACTTTAGATGCCACTTACAAGTCCGAGTGGTTACCTGTGCTTCTGACTGACTGTCTATAGATTGAATCTCTCCTTGGCCCAATTAAATTGCTAGAACTTTTCACAGAACTCAGGAAAACATTTTATGCACTTGATTATAGAAGGATGTAGCTCAAGGACAGCTCGATGGAAGAGATGCGTAGAGCAAGATATGTGGGAAGGGGCTTGGAGTTTCCATGCTTCCTCTGGGCTTACTATTTTCCCAGGACTTCTGTGTCTCTGTAGTTGCTAAGTTGCTCATACCTGTCCAACTCTTAGCAACCCCATGGACTGCAGCACTCCAAACTTCCCTGTCCTTCATTATCTTTTGGAGCTTGCTCAAATTCATGTCCATCCAACCATCTCATCATGCTCTGTCACCCGCTTCTCCTCCTGCCCTCAATTCTTCCAGCTTCAGGGTCTTTTCCAATGAGTCAGCTCTTCATGTCAGGTGGCCAAAGTATTGGTGGCTCCAGCATCAGTCCTTCCAATGAATTTTCAGAGCTGATTTCCTTTAGGACTGGTTTGATCTCCTTGCTGTCCAAGAGACTCTCAAGACTCTTCTCCAGCACCACAGTTTGAAAGAATCAATTCTTTGGCTCTCAGCCTTCTTTATAATCCAACTCTCAGATCCATACATGACCACTGGAAAAACCATAGCTTTGACTATATGGACCTTTGTCAGCAAAGTGACATCTCTGCTTTTTAATACACTGTCTAGGTTTGTCATAGCTTTTCTTCCAAGGAGTGTCTTTTAATTTTGTGACTGCAGTCACTGTCTACAGTGATTTTGGAGCCCAAGAAAATAAGATCTACCACTGTTTCTACTTTTTCCCCATTCATTTGCCCTGAAGGGATGGGACCAGATGCCAAGATCTTAGTTTTTTGAATGTTGAGATTTAAGCCAGCTTTTTCACTCTCCTCTTTCACCCTCATCAAGAGGCTCTTTAGTTCCTCCTCACTTTCTGCCATAAGAGTGGTATCATCTTCGTATCTAAGGTTGTTGATATTTCTCTTGGCAATCTTGATTCCAGCTTGTGATTCATTCAGTCAGCATTTCACATGATGTACTCTGCATGTAAGTTAAATAAACAGGTGAGGTACTCCCTCAGGACTCCCTCTCCCTCAGCTCTCAGCTGAGGGCTGCAGTATCTTTTCAGAGGGCCATTGACATTTTTCATCTCTCCCAACTACACTATGGAAGTCAGATTCAGATCCAACTGCAAGTGTAGTTGAAATCAGTGGAAAATAATCATTTAAGGAATGAAAATGTTACACCAGAAAACTGTTTCAAGGTTCTTATATGTGAAGTAGTGCAATATCATTTGACAAACAGACTGTTATATATTAAAGACTATCCTGTAAAAGTTAATTCCAGCAGTCTAGGAATTAACCTGAGTCATTTTGCTAAAATTTTGATATAGTACTGACTTCTAGTGAAGGTCTGGTGGCTTAGACAGTAAAGAACCCGGAACACCTGCTTTGCAGGCAGATTCTTTACCACTGAGCCACCAAGGAAGTCTATATATGAATGCGTGTGTGTGTGTGTGTATTAGCTTTCCAGATGGCACTAGTGGTAAAGAACCCATCTGCCAGTGCAGGAGCCTTAAGCGACCCAGGTTCAATCCCTGGGTCAGGAAGGACCCTTGCAAAAGGGCATGGCATCCCACTCCAGAATTCTTGCCTGGAGAATCCCATAGTCAGAGGAGTCTGCTGGGCTACAGTCTATAGGGATACAAAGAGTTTGGCACGTCTGAAGTGACTCAGCATGCACATTATATATGTATTCACATCATGTGTGTGTGTATGTGTATGTGTGTATATATGTCTCTGTGTGTGTGTGTGTGTGTGTATGTATAGCATAAAAAAGTCCCAAAGCAGGTAGACAAAATAAAAAAGGGGGGAAACCAGAACAGATGAGACAAATAGAAAACAAATAGCAAGATGATAGAATCAAATCTAACCATATTGATGATCACATTAAAGGTGATCATATAAACACCCCAGTTTAGAAGGCAGAGATTGTCAAATTGTGTAAAAAAGCAATATACAGCTGTATGCTGCCACAGAAAATGCACCTTAAATATAAGGACACAAATGGGCTAAACAGTAGAAGGATGGGAAAAAATAACATACTGACACTAATCAAAGCAAAGCTGAGTGACTGCATTTGTATGAAAGTGTACATCAGAGCGAAGAATATTGCTAAGAAAAAGAAAGTCATTTCATAATCATAAAAAGGTCAATTAATCAAGAGAGTACAACAACCCTAAATGTTTATGCACCTAATGGCAAAACAGTAAGATAAATGAAGCAGGAAAAGAAAAAAAAAAAGAAAAGCATTGCAAACAGAAACAAATACACAATTATAGAGATTTTAAAAAAATTCTCTCTTAGTAGCTGATGGAACAAGTGGGCAGAAAATCAGCAAATAGTAGACTTGAATCTCGTAACTATGCTTGAGCTGATTGACATTGTAGAAAATTCTACCCAATGACCACAGAATACGTGTTATTCTCAAAGGCACAAAATTGGCCAAGATAGAACATCTTCTAGCCCATAAATGTCTCAATAAATTTAAATGGATTCAAGTAATATAAAGTCTGTTCTTGGAGTGGATGGGTTGGTTCATTACCAACTGTTGGATTGCATAGTCAAAGCAAACAAAACGAGGTAATGAAAAGACGAACCTCGGGCAATCAAAAACCTTGAGAAGGAATCCAAAGGAAATGCTAACATCCTGAGGGGTCCCTGTAAGACTCTGCACACACAGGATCAGAGAAGAAAGACTGCTCTGTGTGGGCAGCTCATTCCCAAGACCCAGGGAAGAGGAAGGTCCTGGACCACTAAGGGGGGCTCCTTTTGAGTCAGTTGGGGTGGGTAGGTGACAGGAGAGAGTGGAGGCTCAGAGTGCCGCCTAGTGGCGGCTTCTCCACATAGCAGAACACATCAGAGGTGAAGTAGTTTCTCCCAACATGGTGGTTTTGCAAGGTATGACTGGCTACATCATGAAGGGTAGATTGGAAACAAAAAAGATGAGTTAGGAAACTTGCCAATGCAACAGAGATCGCGACTTTGATAACTTAAATCAAGTTATTTTTGTCCTTGGTGCTATAGATGGAACCGTGTGCCATCCCCCAGTACCCCTGTAAATCAGGTGTTCAGCCCTAACTTCCAATGTGACTATATTTGAATCTTTAGGAGTTTATTAAGATTAAATGAGGTTTTAAGGGTGGGGCCTTATTTCAATAGGACTGGCTGCATAATAATGGGAAGAAAAGAGATCTTCCCTACCTCTATGCCTGCACTCACACCCCTTGGAAAGGCCATACCAGGATACAGATGGCCATAGGATTCATAATCATAAAAGGTCAATTAATCAAGAGAGTACAACAACCCTAAATGTTTATGCACCTAATGGCAAAACGGTAAGACAAATGAAGCAGGAAAAGAAAGAAAAAAAGAAAAGCATTGCAAACAGAAACAAATACACAATTATAGAGATTTTAAAAAAATTCTCTCTTAGTAGCTGATGGAACAAGTGGGCAGAAAATCAGCAAATAGTAGACTTGAATCTCGTAACTATGCTTGAGCTGATTGACATTGTAGAAAATTCTACCCAATGACCACAGAATACGTGTTATTCTCAAAGGCACAAAATTGGCCAAGATAGAACATCTTCTAGCCCATAAATGTCTCAATAAATTTAAATGGATTCAAGTAATATAAAGTCTGTTCTTGGAGTGGATGGGTTGGTTCATTACCAACTGTTGGATTGCATAGTCAAAGCAAACAAAACGAGGTAATGAAAAGACGAACCTCGGGCAATCAAAAACCTTGAGAAGGAATCCAAAGGAAATGCTAACATCCTGAGGGGTCCCTGTAAGACTCTGCACACACAGGATCAGAGAAGAAAGACTGCTCTGTGTGGGCAGCTCATTCCCAAGACCCAGGGAAGAGGAAGGTCCTGGACCACTAAGGGGGGCTCCTTTTGAGTCAGTTGGGGTGGGTAGGTGACAGGAGAGAGTGGAGGCTCAGAGTGCCGCCTAGTGGCGGCTTCTCCACATAGCAGAACACATCAGAGGTGAAGTAGTTTCTCCCAACATGGTGGTTTTGCAAGGTATGACTGGCTACATCATGAAGGGTAGATTGGAAACAAAAAAGATGAGTTAGGAAACTTGCCAATGCAACAGAGATCGCGACTTTGATAACTTAAATCAAGTTATTTTTGTCCTTGGTGCTATAGATGGAACCGTGTGCCATCCCCCAGTACCCCTGTAAATCAGGTGTTCAGCCCTAACTTCCAATGTGACTATATTTGAATCTTTAGGAGTTTATTAAGATTAAATGAGGTTTTAAGGGTGGGGCCTTATTTCAATAGGACTGGCTGCATAATAATGGGAAGAAAAGAGATCTTCCCTACCTCTATGCCTGCACTCACACCCCTTGGAAAGGCCATACCAGGATACACAGAGGGAGTGGCCATCTGCAAGCCAAGAAGAGCATTCCCACCAGAAACTAACCATCCTGGCACTCTGATCTTGGACGGACTTCTTTTTTAAAAAAGAAAAAGAATTAACAACTATTTTTTTTTTTTTTTTAAGATTTATTTATTTATTTATTTTGGGCGGGGGTCGGGTTGGGGAGAGAGGGGACCGGGCGGGCCACTTCTATTGGTCTTTCATTTGTCTATTTTCATCCGTCTTTGTTCTTTGGCTCCTGTGGGCCTCCCATCACGGTGGCCTCTGTCGTCGCAGAGCGCTGGCTCTGGGCACACGCGCGCCAGAGCTTCGGCTAGGTAATTGGACACATGGGTCCAGCCTCTCCGCGGCACGTGGGATCTTCCCAGGCCAGGGATGGAACTGGCGCCCCCTGCAGTGCAAGGCGGTGTCCTTACCCACTGGACCACCAGGGGAAGCCCACAACTATTTTTATTATTTATTTATTGGCTATTCTGGGTTTTCACTGCTGTCACAGGCTCTTCTCTAGTTGCAAGGAATGGGGGCTACTCTACCTAGTTGAGGGGAGCAGGCTTCTTGTCACGGTGACTTCTCTCTCGTGGAACTCCAGCTGTAGAGCACGTGGGCTTCAGTAGTTGTGGCCCATGAGCTCAATAGTTTCGGCTCTGAGACTCTAGAGCACAGGCTCCATAACTGTGGCTCACAGACTTAGTTGCTCCACAGCATGTGGGAACTTCCCAGATCAGGGATCAAACCTGTGTCTCCTGGATTGGTAGGTGAACTCTTTACCACTGAGCTACTAGGGAAGCCTGATCTTGGACTTCTTGCATCTAGACTCATGAGATATTAATTTCCATCATTGAAGCCACCCAGCCCATGGTAGTCTCCTATGGCTGCCAGAGGAGACTAGTACACCCAGTAATTCTATCTCATGGTACAGCCAGGCTGTGTGAAGATGAAGAGGACACCAGTCAAAAAGGAGAGAGCCTAGAAGTGCAAGAAAGAGGGATGAAACAAAGTCCTAGATCGGCAGAGTCCTCTGAGAAGTAGATGAAATCTAGAGACTCAACTAAAAACTGACTAAAAGACAAAATTCTACATTGATTTCAAAAGATTCATGCGTCACCGGGGCTGAACTCCACATGATCCCTTGAACCGTCACTTACAGAACTTCTGCTTTAGAGACGGACAAGGTGGGCTGAGACCACCTTTCAAAGAGCTTTGAAGGGACTGGCTGCGGCAGGATAGTGGGGGTGGGGGAACATTGATGATAGAAGCCCAGGAGGGTGGGAAACACTTGGAGGAGGAGGAAGGGCAGTTGTCGAACCTCATGTGTTAGGAGTCACCATCTCCATGGAGTGTGAGGTGCTGGGGCATGACAAGGATAGAAAATGTGAGTTAAGATGGAACTCACATTAGGGAACAGGAAATAGGTAGAAATGAGGAAAGGAAATTCAGTATCTTAAGCACAGTCAGCTGAAGATGGATCATGCATGGCTTCTCCAGAGCCCATCAACCTGATGTGTCATTTTCACCAACTCTATCTGGAGAATTTTAGTCACAACAGCAATAGAGGCAGGGGGAAAAAAATGGATTTGGGATTTAGTATAAATTCAGTATTGGCTGCGAAAGTACAGGGATAGATTTGCTCTAAAGCAGGAATTATTTTAAATGAAGGTCTAACTCCCAAATGTTAAATAAGGAAAGAAAGAAAAGAAAAGAGAGAGAGGAAGGGAGGGAGGGAGGAAGTGACTGGGAGGGAGAGGAGAGGAGGGCAAGGGAGGAAGCCTAAAGAAAGAAAAGGAAACAAAGTCCATTTTAACCTTCCAGAGGATTAGAGCTTCAGGCATCCTTAGTCTGCCCTGGGGCATTGAATTTCTTATTCTGAATGTATGAAATCTGACACCCTGTTAGTAGGAACTTAGAAAAGATTTCTTTTGTTTGCCCAAGGCGTATAACTAAGCCCTGTATTAATTTCCATCATTGAAGCCACCCAGCCCATGGTAGTCTCCTATGGCTGCCAGAGGAGACTAGTACACCCAGTAATTCTATCTCATGGTACAGCCAGGCTGTGTGAAGATGAAGAGGACACCAGTCAAAAAGGAGAGAGCCTAGAAGTGCAAGAAAGAGGGATGAAACAAAGTCCTAGATCGGCAGAGTCCTCTGAGAAGTAGATGAAATCTAGAGACTCAACTAAAAACTGACTAAAAGACAAAATTCTACATTGATTTCAAAAGATTCATGCGTCACCGGGGCTGAACTCCACATGATCCCTTGAACCGTCACTTACAGAACTTCTGCTTTAGAGACGGACAAGGTGGGCTGAGACCACCTTTCAAAGAGCTTTGAAGGGACTGGCTGCGGCAGGATAGTGGGGGTGGGGGAACATTGATGATAGAAGCCCAGGAGGGTGGGAAACACTTGGAGGAGGAGGAAGGGCAGTTGTCGAACCTCATGTGTTAGGAGTCACCATCTCCATGGAGTGTGAGGTGCTGGGGCATGACAAGGATAGAAAATGTGAGTTAAGATGGAACTCACATTAGGGAACAGGAAATAGGTAGAAATGAGGAAAGGAAATTCAGTATCTTAAGCACAGTCAGCTGAAGATGGATCATGCATGGCTTCTCCAGAGCCCATCAACCTGATGTGTCATTTTCACCAACTCTATCTGGAGAATTTTAGTCACAACAGCAATAGAGGCAGGGGGAAAAAAATGGATTTGGGATTTAGTATAAATTCAGTATTGGCTGCGAAAGTACAGGGATAGATTTGCTCTAAAGCAGGAATTATTTTAAATGAAGGTCTAACTCCCAAATGTTAAATAAGGAAAGAAAGAAAAGAAAAGAGAGAGAGAGGAAGGGAGGGAGGGAGGAAGTGACTGGGAGGGAGAGGAGAGGAGGGCAAGGGAGGAAGCCTAAAGAAAGAAAAGGAAACAAAGTCCATTTTAACCTTCCAGAGGATTAGAGCTTCAGGCATCCTTAGTCTGCCCTGGGGCATTGAATTTCTTATTCTGAATGTATGAAATCTGACACCCTGTTAGTAGGAACTTAGAAAAAGATTTCTTTTGTTTGCCCAAGGCGTATAACTAAGCCCTGTAGGCAGGAAGCTTCTGGAGGTGCTCTTAGTCTGCTCCCAGTTCCCCCCACCCCTGTCTCCATGAAGGGGATCTCTAAGGCTTCCCCAACTCTACTGGTGGGCTGGGAAGACCGCTGGTGCGAAGCCGCCTGCAGCCCAGAGCTTCTCTTTTTCAGGTTTGCCAGGAGGATTAGACAGGCGTCTTCTGCTACCTGCAATCCTTAGTGAGTCCTGGAAGAGGTGATGTTCCACATGGCTTACACAGGATGCTGCAGGAATAACTACTTGTGCCCTTCTTTGCAAAAACATTCAGGATTGTTACCAATAAGCCGAAGGATAACCAAAGAAAATGATTTTTTTCTCTCTTTTAAACAATTATACCAGTGGCATAAAATGAAAATTACCCCATATCCTACCACCAGAGATAACCCTGTCAGCGTTTGTTGTATATTAAACCTGACACTTTCATAGGCAAATGCATGTTTTATGAAAATGGTGTCATATTATGCACCTTGTTTGTCAATCTTCTCGTCCTTCTGCAATTTATCAGTTTGTTGTGAACATTTCGTCAGTTTACAGTTAGCCTTTCCTATCTGTAGGTCCTGTGTCCATGGATTCAACCAATAGGAGATCGAAAAATACTTAAAAACCTTCTTTTTCAAAAAGTTCCTAAAAGCAAAACTTGAATCTGCCATGGGCCAGCAACTACTGTCTAGACAACAGTTTCATTGTATTGCTTATTGTAAGTAACCTAGAGATGATTTGAATTATACAGAAGGATATGTATGGGTTATATGCAAATTCTGCTCCATTTTATGGGATTTCCCAGGTGGCTTCTGCCAACAGGAGATGTGGATTCCATTCCTGGGTCGGGAAGATTCCCTGGAGAAGGAAATGGTAATCCACTCCAGTATTTTTGCCTGGGAAATACCATAGACAGAGGAGCCTGGCGGGCTGCAGTCCATGAGGTGGCAAAAGAGTCAGACACAACTTAGCGACTAAATAATGTTTCATTTTATACAAAGAACCTGAGCGTTTTCCAATTTTGATATCTCCATGGCATTTGGGAACCAGTCTCCCACTGATGCTGACGGCCGACTGTACATCTACACAGCATTCTTAAAGGCTGCATGGCATTGCATTATTTTTCAACTGTTGAATGTTTTAAACTATAGTGTATCAGATATCCATTGACGGAATAATGCTATGTAGTGAGAAAATCACAAAATCTCCATAGCATACAAAAATAAATGTGTTTAGATTACCAGTTTGCAGAGGTTCAGTTGATCTGGGCTGGCTTGGCTATTCTTTGCTGGGCCCCTCAGCTGTGGTCAGGATTAGACAGGCGTCTTCTGCTACCTGCAATCCTTAGTGAGTCCTGGAAGAGGTGATGTTCCACATGGCTTACACAGGATGCTGCAGGAATAACTACTTGTGCCCTTCTTTGCAAAAACATTCAGGATTGTTACCAATAAGCCGAAGGATAACCAAAGAAAATGATTTTTTTCTCTCTTTTAAACAATTATACCAGTGGCATAAAATGAAAATTACCCCATATCCTACCACCAGAGATAACCCTGTCAGCGTTTGTTGTATATTAAACCTGACACTTTCATAGGCAAATGCATGTTTTATGAAAATGGTGTCATATTATGCACCTTGTTTGTCAATCTTCTCGTCCTTCTGCAATTTATCAGTTTGTTGTGAACATTTCGTCAGTTTACAGTTAGCCTTTCCTATCTGTAGGTCCTGTGTCCATGGATTCAACCAATAGGAGATCGAAAAATACTTAAAAACCTTCTTTTTCAAAAAGTTCCTAAAAGCAAAACTTGAATCTGCCATGGGCCAGCAACTACTGTCTAGACAACAGTTTCATTGTATTGCTTATTGTAAGTAACCTAGAGATGATTTGAATTATACAGAAGGATATGTATGGGTTATATGCAAATTCTGCTCCATTTTATGGGATTTCCCAGGTGGCTTCTGCCAACAGGAGATGTGGATTCCATTCCTGGGTCGGGAAGATTCCCTGGAGAAGGAAATGGTAATCCACTCCAGTATTTTTGCCTGGGAAATACCATAGACAGAGGAGCCTGGCGGGCTGCAGTCCATGAGGTGGCAAAAGAGTCAGACACAACTTAGCGACTAAATAATGTTTCATTTTATACAAAGAACCTGAGCGTTTTCCAATTTTGATATCTCCATGGCATTTGGGAACCAGTCTCCCACTGATGCTGACGGCCGACTGTACATCTACACAGCATTCTTAAAGGCTGCATGGCATTGCATTATTTTTCAACTGTTGAATGTTTTAAACTATAGTGTATCAGATATCCATTGACGGAATAATGCTATGTAGTGAGAAAATCACAAAATCTCCATAGCATACAAAAATAAATGTGTTTAGATTACCAGTTTGCAGAGGTTCAGTTGATCTGGGCTGGCTTGGCTATTCTTTGCTGGGCTCACTTCTACCTCTGTGGTCAGCTGTGGTTGGTCAGCCATCCTCTGCATTTTGACTTGCCCATGTGTCTGGAACTGGCTGGTTATCAACCCCTTTTGGATGGCTGCAACCGAGACCGCTAGGGCAGCTCCACTGTGTGCCAGGTGGGTTATTCTCCATGAAGTTGGAGAATTCTGAAAGAGGCCCCAGCTGGGGGCAGAGGTCCGTTCTAAGTTGAGATTAGACATGCTGAATTGGATACCTTTGGAATGATATCAAGGAGAGGTTATGAGAAGGTGGGGTATGCTGTTCAGAGGACAAGTTTGGGCTGAAATGATTAATATTTAAGTCTTACGTGTGTTAGGAATTAATGGTAACTGTAGTTCTGAATGAAATAACCTTAGGAGAGAAGAGATCTAGGAGAGAGGAGACTTAGAGCTAGGTTTGGATGGCTGGGACAGAGGAAGAGGAAGCCTGCAAACCCTTCTTGTCTGAAAGGTAGAAACAGACCAGAACAGTGGTTTGTTACTGGAGCAGGAGACAGTGTTTTTAAAAGTAGGTGGTTCACAGTGGTTTTGATAATCAAAAAAAAAATCATTCATTTATTTATTTTTGGCTGGTGATATGGAGCTCATTATTGTTTCTAGGAACTACAGGGCAGAAACCAGACCATACCTGAATGGGTTAAGAGTGGATAGAAATTGAAGAAATTAAGAAGATACAGAGGCTTCCCTGGTAACTCAGTGGTAAAGAGTTCACCTGCCAATACAAGAGACACAAGCTTGATCCCTGATCCCAGAAGATCTCACATGCTGCAGAGCAGCTAAGCCCGTGAGCCACATCTATAGAGCCTGTGCTCTAGAGCCTTGGAGCCGCAACTGTTGAGCCCATGGGCTACAACTACTGAAGCCCGTGAGACCTAGAGCCCGAGTTCCACAACAAGAAAAGTCACTGCAACAAGAAGCCTGCTCCCCTCAACTAGAGAGTAACCCCTACTCCCTGCAACTAGAGAAGAGCCTGTGGCAGTAGTGCAAACCCAGAAGAGCCAAAAATAATAAATCAATTAATAAAAAATAATAATAATAAAAGAAGGTATAGAGCTGCTATCTGGAGAAGTTTGACTCTGGATGGGGAAGAGAAAGGTTCGTAGTTGTACGAAGAAGTGAGACAGACCGAGTTTTCTGATAGTCACACACACACACACACACAGACACACAGAGTAGAATGCTACTTAGTCATAAAAAAAGAATGAAATCCTGCCATTCTCAACCATATGGATGGACTTGGAAGGTATTATGCTAAATGAAATAAATTAGACCAAAAAATGCATTGTGTTTTCACTCAGATACGGGATCTAAAAAAGTGAATAAACAAAGTACAAACAAACTCAGACACAGAGAACAGATTAGTTGGTTGGGGAAAAAGTGTGAAATGGGTGAGGCAGGCCAATAGTATGGTGACAGACGGCAACAGGACTGTGGAGCTGATCGCTTTGTAGTATACACTGATGTCAGGTGATAACACTGTACACCTGAATACACACACACACACACACACACACACACACGTATAAGGTGCCCTTGCCCTTGTGCGCAGGCTCAGTCATGTCCGACTTGTTGCAACCCTATATGGTCCCTCTGCTTTTGAATATATTTTAAATTTTCTATAATCAAAATGTTTAAAAACTGTTCTGAAACATAGTCTTCATTCTCATAAGTCTTTATAGATAGCAATCAGAGTAACACTCAGTTGTGGTAGCTGAGTCTAGAATACGTCCTACTGATGCATGCTTCTCCTCTTAGGATATTGGAGAGAAGCCCCACTCCAGTGATACCCGACAATCCAAAACATAAAAAAACAGGGCCAGAGGGAAGGACTGAGTTTCGAGGACATGACTGCACATACAGGAAAGAGGAGTTACATTGACAGGGCAGAGTTCTGAGAAGGAGGGTGAAGCGAGATGAGGGATCCAGGTCAAGGTGAGGGGTGGGTCCAGTGGAGAGACATGTATGAGGGTCGGTGGGAAGAGGAGGTCAAAGCCTAGAGGAGGAAGGAATTCTCGTTGTTGTTCAGTTGCTCAGTCATGTCCGACTCTGCGACCCTATGGAATGCGGTGCACAAGGCTTCCCTGTCCTTCACTGTCTCCTGGAGTTGGCTCAAAGTCATGTCCATTGAGTTGATGATGCCATCCAACCACCTCATCTTCTGTTGCCTCCTTCTCCTTCTGCCCTAATTTTCCCCAGCATCAGGGTCTTTTCCAATGATTCGATTCATTGCATCAGGTGGCCAAAGTATTGGAGCTTCAGTTTCAGCTTCAGAAATCAGTCCCTCCAGTGAAAATTCAGGCTTGATTTTCTTTAGGATCAACTGGTTTGATCTCCTTGCTATCCAATGGGTTGTCGAGAGTCTTCTCCAGCACCACAGTTAGAAAACATCAGTTCTTCAGCATTCAGCCTTCTTTTTTGTCCATTTCTCACATTCATACATGACTACTGGAAAATCCATAGCTTTGACTATTTGGACCTTTTTTGGCAAACGGTATCTCTGCTTTTTGTCTAGGTTTGTCATAGCTTTTCTTCCATGGAGCAAGGAGGAGGGAATTCTCATTGGACAGCTTCTAAATCTTCAGCGATGAGGAGAAAGGTCAAATGCTACAAGGTGATAGGATTGGTAATCAGGAAATTGTAGTCAGAAGTGAATGGAAGCGATTTGACAAAGCTATTCAGGTGAATGGGTAGTGAATTTACTGGGGAAACTGATTGGAATTGCCAGAAAGTTTCAAACAATAGACCAGAAACATTAAGCTGGCTAAGGAGAACAATGGAATGAGAATGCTAATGGGCTGCGAGGAAAGATAAGGCTTGTGGCTGTACTGACGCTGTTGATGAATGGAACCTACTTTGAGGGACGTGGTCTCAGGAAGTGGGTGTTAGGGAGCAGGCACCTGCAGGTTTAAAGAGTCCAGGTAGTTCTGAGGCAAGCGCAGGTAGTTCTTAGACCACTGTTTGCGAAACACTGACCTAAGGGCTGAAAAGGGAGTGAATCTGGCTTAGGACAGGAGGCCTGCCATGTCCCAATGGACAGACAACAGGACACGAGTGTCTGTTGTTCATGGTGGCCCCTGGGAGGGGCTCAGACCCAAACGTGGGTGGCCTTCAAAGTGACCCTGCCTGTGCTTGCCCCAGGGGCTTCTCATCTGTGGAGGGTCACAACTGGAGGTTTTGTTGTTTGTTGTTTGTTTTTATAACTTTTGATTCTAGAAATAAAAATGGGCTTTCAAAATCAGCTGACCAACTAGTTAACACTGTTGAAGTTGGCACATTTGGGCTGATTGTTTTCCTTCTCATTTAGACTTATTTCCTACTGAGTGTGAGGTAGCACTTTTGAGTAAATCTTGGGTAATTCCTAGGCATCAAGCAATTGCCTTCATTTCCCAGCAGGACAAACTAGCATGGGCTCATTTGGAGAGAGAACAGGAATTGCAGTTTTTACAGCTTAAGGCCTGAAAGAAAACTGCTTTTTTTTTTTTTTTCTTCTGACAACCATAATCCACTCATGCTTTAAAAATGCATTTCAAAATCCAAACGACTCTGAGAGTCTGCAATGTGCTAGAAGGATGTAACAGGACATATTTTATTAGCTGGTTTATCTATAATCCAGGTAAACTTTCGTCTGCTATCTTGTCTCTTGAACCTTCTTCAGCCATAGACTCTATGTGTTGCCTAAATGTCAAAGAATGAAGCCTGTCTTGAATTAGCGGAAGTAACAGGGGTACAGCGGGAATGGCTTTCTTGTTTCCTGGTCTCCCCTATGTCTCCCTAGTTTTTATTTCCAGTGGCAGAGTGAAGGAAAGGCTGATACTCCAGGAGGGGGGCACTGCCTGAATAAAGGCCCGGAGGTCGGCAGGTCACGGGGCTGCTGTCTGGACAGCCGGACAGAGGCAGAGAGAAGACAAGCCTGGCCCGGTAGGGGAGCTGGATCAGGAAGACTGAGCAGAGGAACTCTGAGTGGCGCCTGGGGAAATCCTGAGCCATTTAAATGAGCCATTTAAGTCTGACAGGCAAATTGGTGTTTTAAGAAGATTTACCAGGCAGTGATGTGCAGGATGAGCTAAGAGTGGGTGGGAGCTGTGTGTGTGTGTGTGTGTGTGCTTGCGTGTGGATTGGTGGGTGGGGTGGCGGAAGAGAGGGGAGAAGGAAGCTAGGAGAGTAAAGTTTCGGCTTTAGTCAACACTTACTGAGCACCTACGGTCAATCCGGCCCTGTGCCAAGCACCTGCGTCACATGGGCTCTCTCTCAGTTAATACAGCCAGCGTCCATTCCTGTCCAAGCTGAACCTCAGAGTCCTCCTTGCTGCCTTCCTTTCTCTTTCTCCCCAGTCTCTCAAGCTATCCATGCTTCTCACGTCCATCTGCCTCCTCTTCTGCATCCCCAAGGCGTCTATTCCACTTCAGCCGTGCAGCTCTCCCTGATTCAGGACCTCCCTGCCTTCAGTCTCCCCTCTGACTCCTTCTCCACCTGCTCAGTAAAGGTAATTCCTAGGCATCAAGCAATTGCCTTCATTTCCCAGCAGGACAAACTAGCATGGGCTCATTTGGAGAGAGAACAGGAATTGCAGTTTTTACAGCTTAAGGCCTGAAAGAAAACTGCTTTTTTTTTTTTTTTCTTCTGACAACCATAATCCACTCATGCTTTAAAAATGCATTTCAAAATCCAAACGACTCTGAGAGTCTGCAATGTGCTAGAAGGATGTAACAGGACATATTTTATTAGCTGGTTTATCTATAATCCAGGTAAACTTTCGTCTGCTATCTTGTCTCTTGAACCTTCTTCAGCCATAGACTCTATGTGTTGCCTAAATGTCAAAGAATGAAGCCTGTCTTGAATTAGCGGAAGTAACAGGGGTACAGCGGGAATGGCTTTCTTGTTTCCTGGTCTCCCCTATGTCTCCCTAGTTTTTATTTCCAGTGGCAGAGTGAAGGAAAGGCTGATACTCCAGGAGGGGGGCACTGCCTGAATAAAGGCCCGGAGGTCGGCAGGTCACGGGGCTGCTGTCTGGACAGCCGGACAGAGGCAGAGAGAAGACAAGCCTGGCCCGGTAGGGGAGCTGGATCAGGAAGACTGAGCAGAGGAACTCTGAGTGGCGCCTGGGGAAATCCTGAGCCATTTAAATGAGCCATTTAAGTCTGACAGGCAAATTGGTGTTTTAAGAAGATTTACCAGGCAGTGATGTGCAGGATGAGCTAAGAGTGGGTGGGAGCTGTGTGTGTGTGTGTGTGTGTGCTTGCGTGTGGATTGGTGGGTGGGGTGGCGGAAGAGAGGGGAGAAGGAAGCTAGGAGAGTAAAGTTTCGGCTTTAGTCAACACTTACTGAGCACCTACGGTCAATCCGGCCCTGTGCCAAGCACCTGCGTCACATGGGCTCTCTCTCAGTTAATACAGCCAGCGTCCATTCCTGTCCAAGCTGAACCTCAGAGTCCTCCTTGCTGCCTTCCTTTCTCTTTCTCCCCAGTCTCTCAAGCTATCCATGCTTCTCACGTCCATCTGCCTCCTCTTCTGCATCCCCAAGGCGTCTATTCCACTTCAGCCGTGCAGCTCTCCCTGATTCAGGACCTCCCTGCCTTCAGTCTCCCCTCTGACTCCTTCTCCACCTGCTCGTTGTTGGTGATGAGGACGGTCTTCCCCAAACACTTTGAATAAGGCCGTGTCCCCCAATAGAAACCCTGCAGTGGGCTCCCGATTGCCTTCAAGGGAAAAGCGTAAATCCTTCGCAGAGCCCAGAGGTCCTCGGAGCATGGGTTTTGCTCAGCTCTCCCTGCTTTCCTGGGCTCTTGCCTCTCCCACTTTAAAGCCTGTGATACGGCCATGCAATCCGGTTGGTAATCCCAAGAAGGCTCTTCTCTCTTTCAGTGATAACACCCTCCATTCTCCCCCTTCCCTCTGACTCATTCTTCAGAAGACCTCTAGCCATCCTTTCCATTTTGCTCTTTCTGGCCCACCTCCCGGGTGCTTTCAAAGAACTGTTTCTATGGCCATCCTGGAGCTTACCACACACATGGTCGCAGCCAGTTTTCTCCTTGGTATGTGAACATCAAGAGGCACCTTCCAGGGGCTGCAGATTTCCTCTTCGCCCAGCACCCTCCTGGCACATAAAAGGTACTTAGTAAACATTCAACAAATGGGAATGGGTGACAACACAAGAATCTGGGTGTTGGTGGTGGGGAGGCAGTATTGGTCCCACTTTACAGATAAAGAAACTGAGGATGAGGGAGTGGTTTAATAATCTGTCCAAGTCTTCTCAGCTTTGCAGCCCAGAATCTACTTCAGGGTTGCTAATCTATTGTTGAGGATTTTTTCGTCTTCCTTGCAGTCACAAAGTAGAGATCATCGAGGAAAAGAGTTCTGATTAGCACCTTCAGTTCTGGCTGATGGTTCAGAAAGCCACCAGTAGGGAAGGTCAGTTGAGGAAGGAATAACAGACAATAGATTAAAGGGCTTGCTGTACCCGTAAAGGTTTTCATGAACTGGGATATTATTAGGTTTGGAGATTGCAAAAGGCTAGGATTCTAAGGGAACCATTTCCAACATCATTTGAACATTTATTTCACTGGAAATTATTCAAAACACAAATCCTCCCTGTTTCTGAAAGTTGAAGGAGGATTTGGTTGCATGTGTTCATTGCTGTTTCTTTTTTTTTTTTTTTGATTGACTGGAAAACCGCATTGCAGAAAGATGGATATTGTTCATTTAACTCCAGCATTTACTTTTCCCCTAAAGCAGAGTTCTGTTCATGATCGATCAGACTTCTCCCCCATTTAGCACCCATGTAAAACATTGCAAAAGATTGGGTCTGTGGCTTGAAGATGTGTTTGCTGCAATCTGTGCAAGCCGCAGCAGGCATGGGAGCTCTTAATGAAACGTTGGCGGGTATTAGGGTTTTATGGACTGGAAAACAGTACAAATCAAAGCACTTTGCTTACTGTTTATCTGTTTGGAACATTTTTATTTTCTAAACCTAGCAGTGTTCATCTTTTTCATCCAGCACTTTGGTTTGGTTCTTTACATATTGATTTTCCCGTTCACTTGGCATTCTCCGATGAAGTCAGAGCACCCAGGTGTGCTGTCTGAGTGGGCACTGGCTAGGGGGTGTAGGACAGATTAGGGGAGGGCATTTTCTGCCCTGAGCCCCCTCAAGTCAAAGGCTGGGAGATAGCAGGGCTTACCGTATAAAAGAAGATCTCTATAGAGACTCCTTGGTGCTCCCAATGCAGGGGACCTGGGTTCAATCCCTGGTCAGGGAACTAGATCTGGCATGCCACAACTAAGACCCTGCACAACCAAATACATTTTTTAAAAGGATCTCTACACTCCTCTTTCATCTGTGTGGTTTTCCCTTGAGCGAGAAGAGTCGATCTTTTTTTTTTTTAAGTTTTATTTTACTTTTAACTTTTACAGAGTTTTGTTATTTACAGATATGTCTGTTCCCAGATTACTCATATGTATATCCCCCCCTTCCCACCCCTCCCGACCATCACACAACACCCCTGAAGGATCTCCTTTTCTTACAGAGCAATGACTATAGCTATTTTCTTCACTTATGATAGCACAGGCCTTCTCGATCTTTTATATGAGCTTGCTTCTCAAAATTTGTGTACAAATCTTATAGCAAAAGTAGCATTCTCTTCTTAAATTTTATGAGAAACTAGAAAATTTTTTCCAACATCATTTGAACATTTATTTCACTGGAAATTATTCAAAACACAAATCCTCCCTGTTTCTGAAAGTTGAAGGAGGATTTGGTTGCATGTGTTCATTGCTGTTTCTTTTTTTTTTTTTTTGATTGACTGGAAAACCGCATTGCAGAAAGATGGATATTGTTCATTTAACTCCAGCATTTACTTTTCCCCTAAAGCAGAGTTCTGTTCATGATCGATCAGACTTCTCCCCCATTTAGCACCCATGTAAAACATTGCAAAAGATTGGGTCTGTGGCTTGAAGATGTGTTTGCTGCAATCTGTGCAAGCCGCAGCAGGCATGGGAGCTCTTAATGAAACGTTGGCGGGTATTAGGGTTTTATGGACTGGAAAACAGTACAAATCAAAGCACTTTGCTTACTGTTTATCTGTTTGGAACATTTTTATTTTCTAAACCTAGCAGTGTTCATCTTTTTCATCCAGCACTTTGGTTTGGTTCTTTACATATTGATTTTCCCGTTCACTTGGCATTCTCCGATGAAGTCAGAGCACCCAGGTGTGCTGTCTGAGTGGGCACTGGCTAGGGGGTGTAGGACAGATTAGGGGAGGGCATTTTCTGCCCTGAGCCCCCTCAAGTCAAAGGCTGGGAGATAGCAGGGCTTACCGTATAAAGAAGATCTCTATAGAGACTCCTTGGTGCTCCCAATGCAGGGGACCTGGGTTCAATCCCTGGTCAGGGAACTAGATCTGGCATGCCACAACTAAGACCCTGCACAACCAAATACATTTTTTAAAAGGATCTCTACACTCCTCTTTCATCTGTGTGGTTTTCCCTTGAGCGAGAAGAGTCGATCTTTTTTTTTTTTAAGTTTTATTTTACTTTTAACTTTTACAGAGTTTTGTTATTTACAGATATGTCTGTTCCCAGATTACTCATATGTATATCCCCCCCTTCCCACCCCTCCCGACCATCACACAACACCCCTGAAGGATCTCCTTTTCTTACAGAGCAATGACTATAGCTATTTTCTTCACTTATGATAGCACAGGCCTTCTCGATCTTTTATATGAGCTTGCTTCTCAAAATTTGTGTACAAATCTTATAGCAAAAGTAGCATTCTCTTCTTAAATTTTATGAGAAACTAGAAGGGGTCCCAGCAGGAAACAAAATCCATCAGAGATGGTTTGTCCCAGGCTCAGCAATATTCTTCCTGTGTAAGGCCAGAAAGTAAGTATTTCGGGGCTTTTCAAGTTACCTACAGTCTTGTCACAACTGGCCATAGACAATACCTGAAAGAATGGGCCGCGGAAGTGACTGGTCCAGTACAACGGTCTTTACAAGGAGAGAGGAGGTGGTTATTTGGCTTGTAGGCCAATGTTAGCTCACTCTTGGTTTAGATAAAAAGACTTTAAGGGACAATGTACAGATATGTGGGCGGGGTCAAGGGAATAGACAAGGGGCATTGAGGTATCAAGATCTGCAGGCGGAAGCTGTTACTCCCTCAAAGGCTAGAGGGGCGGGAGGAGGTGGTGGTGTGAGCAGTGACAAAGGGGACTTGGGAGGTACTAGAACAGGGAGGGAGCAGGGAAGAAACACCCACCACTCTCTCCCTGCCCCCCCGACATATCTGCTTGTGCCTTGGCTTGTCTGATCCAGTTCCTGGCAGGAGGCAAGGGGCCTGGGGAGGAAGCCTCCAGGGACCAGCGTCTCAGAGCACAGAGCCTGAAGCAAGAGGGGAGACTAGATGCTGGGGTGAGGGGAAGCAAACAGAGAATGAACAGCCCAAAGGAGACACCTCTTTGGGAACTAACTTCTTAGATCTCACTCCTCTGGGGAGAAGAAAGAAGCTTGGCTGGCTGTGTCCCTTGACCCTGACTTTGTTCTAGAGCCATGGTCCCCAACCCTTTTGGCATCAGGGACAAGCTTGTGGAAGACACTTTTCCCACAGACTGGAGGATGGAGGATGGTTTGGGGATTTCATGATGGTTATTGTGTACTTTATTTCTCATCTACTACTGCTGCTCATCTGACAGGAGGGACTGGTTTGTGGTCTGGAGGTTGGGGGGGGCCCCTGTTCTAGAGAACTCACGCTTCTATAGTTCTACTCCAGGTTTGGGCATGTCCCTGGCCACAGTCATAGGCTTATGATCTAATTCAGACTGAGACCCGGGTGCAGAAATTTTGTTTGAACTGTTGAGGAGGAAAGCTCTCATTTTTTTCCTGGTGGATCCAAGGCTAGAGATTTGGCAGCAGGTGGATTGTGTGGTGAGGCCTTCATAGGAGGGGACACACAGAGGAAGGCAGACCGGCTGGGGGAGGGGAAGAGGCAAATCTCGATACTGTTCCTGAGTCCCTAGATCAAGCCATACCTGACACAAACTCTCATTTCTCAACCTAGGTGAACTCCACCTTAATGGAGGCCAGTTTTCTGTGTGGAGCCAGAGAATCCTGGCAAAAAGAGAAAGTCCAAATTTGTCACTGGAGCCATTTACTGTGAGGACCTCACCTCACGTGAAGTCCACACATCTGATCATGGAAGCACACAAGAGACAAGGATTCTCCTGTGTGCATGAGTATTTTCATGTATGCATGCAGCTGTGGTCAAGCCATGGCATTGGTCCACTTCTCACACCGAAACACCTTCCTTTTTTGACTATCTGCCTGGCACAGACCTCATATGTCACAAAGACAGCGACTTCCAGGGAATTACATAGATCTAAGAACACCCACTCTCTCCCTGCCCCCCCGACATATCTGCTTGTGCCTTGGCTTGTCTGATCCAGTTCCTGGCAGGAGGCAAGGGGCCTGGGGAGGAAGCCTCCAGGGACCAGCGTCTCAGAGCACAGAGCCTGAAGCAAGAGGGGAGACTAGATGCTGGGGTGAGGGGAAGCAAACAGAGAATGAACAGCCCAAAGGAGACACCTCTTTGGGAACTAACTTCTTAGATCTCACTCCTCTGGGGAGAAGAAAGAAGCTTGGCTGGCTGTGTCCCTTGACCCTGACTTTGTTCTAGAGCCATGGTCCCCAACCCTTTTGGCATCAGGGACAAGCTTCGTGGAAGACACTTTTCCCACAGACTGGAGGATGGAGGATGGTTTGGGGATTTCATGATGGTTATTGTGTACTTTATTTCTCATCTACTACTGCTGCTCATCTGACAGGAGGGACTGGTTTGTGGTCTGGAGGTTGGGGGGGGCCCCTGTTCTAGAGAACTCACGCTTCTATAGTTCTACTCCAGGTTTGGGCATGTCCCTGGCCACAGTCATAGGCTTATGATCTAATTCAGACTGAGACCCGGGTGCAGAAATTTTGTTTGAACTGTTGAGGAGGAAAGCTCTCATTTTTTTCCTGGTGGATCCAAGGCTAGAGATTTGGCAGCAGGTGGATTGTGTGGTGAGGCCTTCATAGGAGGGGACACACAGAGGAAGGCAGACCGGCTGGGGGAGGGGAAGAGGCAAATCTCGATACTGTTCCTGAGTCCCTAGATCAAGCCATACCTGACACAAACTCTCATTTCTCAACCTAGGTGAACTCCACCTTAATGGAGGCCAGTTTTCTGTGTGGAGCCAGAGAATCCTGGCAAAAAGAGAAAGTCCAAATTTGTCACTGGAGCCATTTACTGTGAGGACCTCACCTCACGTGAAGTCCACACATCTGATCATGGAAGCACACAAGAGACAAGGATTCTCCTGTGTGCATGAGTATTTTCATGTATGCATGCAGCTGTGGTCAAGCCATGGCATTGGTCCACTTCTCAGACACAAACACCTTTCTTTTTTGACTATCTGCCTGGCACAGACCTCATATGTCACAAAGACAGCGACTTCCAGGGGAATTACATAGATCTGGGGATAACCCTAGCATCCCGGCAGATTTAACGTCAGGCAGATCATTGCAACTCTGAGACATTGATGGCAACAGAGTACCCACCCAGGTCTGTGGGGTTTTGCAGGGGCTTTTCTTTTGCTTGAGCAGAAGGGCTTCTCACCACACAACACCTCCCGTAAGTCAGTGCTTCCTAAAGTCTTGAGTTTTACGGGCCAGAAACACGTCCAAACCAGAGTCCTGACATAAGGTTGCCGACTTTATTTTCTAAGAATGGTTCTCAAAAGAGATAAAACAAACAACTGCCATCTACTGTTGCCATCCTTTCCTAAAAGAAAGGATGTTTTCCCAGGACTGAAAGGAGAGAATAAAAGAGAAGCCCTTCAACGGAGCACATGTACCTTTAAGAGAAAGGCACGATGTTGGGGACTGCTGGGTCTGGTGGGGCTTCTTGTGCGTGGCGAGGCTGCCGGGGAGAGAGAGGTCTGCAGGACCGAAATCCCCTCACTCTGCCTGCCAAGGCATGCACCCTGCGTGGGCTGTGTCCACTCGGTTGAAGGGGCACTTTTCTCTGGACACAAAGAGGTTTCCTGCTTGCCAAGCTGCGTGCTGACGGGGGTGTGGCTGCCAGAAAGGGCAACCTTTTCTAATCTGCACAAACCACTCTTGGAGCTGGCAGCGACCCAGGATGGCACTGTTCCGCTGTCAAACATTTCACGGGGGGCTGTGCTCTCACCAGTACCCGGCAAGTAGTAACTGCTCAATAAATATGACCTGACTATTGAAGGGCTGACAGGAGCTCCGTCAAGGGCCGTTCCCGATCTGCAGGGTGACATCCGAGGGCCAGGCAGTCCTCAGTAGCTGTGCACGTTTTACGTCTTTTCTCCTCTCACTTGTGTCTAGACGGACGGGAGCAGGGAGGATGATGAGCACAGCCCCTCCTGCTTCTCAGTTCTTTGAGAGAACCAGAAAGAAAGCAATCTTTTTGTTGTTAAGTGTTTAAGTCTTTATTGAATTTTTTCAATATTGCTTTTTTCTTTTCTTTCTTTCTTTTTTTTTTTTTTTTTTTTTGATTTTTGGACACTTTTATTGGTCTTTCATTGATTTATGTTCATCCATCTTTGTTCTTTGGCCTGTGTGGGCCTCCCATTGCAGTGGCCTCTCTCTCGTTGCAGAGCACCGGCTCTGGGCGCATGCGCTCCAGAGCACTGACTCGTAATTGGACACATCGGTCCAGCCGCTCCGTGGCACGTGGGATCTTCCCAGGCCAGGGATGGAACCGGCGCCCCTTGCACTGCAAGGCGGTGTCCTTACCCACTGGACCACCAGGGAAGCCCTCTTTTCTTTTCTTTTTTTTTTTTATGTTTTGGCTTTTTTGCTATGAGGGAGGTGGGATCTTATATCCTTGACCAAGGATCAAACCTGCACTCCCTGCATTGGAAGGTGAGGTCTTAACCACTAGACTCTCAGGCACAGAGTCGGACAGGGGCTGCTCTTGTCTTCCTCCCTGCTTCGGTCCATTTGGACACTGATGGCCAGGCAAGTATATTGTTTAACCCTTGTTTAAGTGCCTGCTTTGTTTAACCCTCAGGTAGTGGAGCCTTTGAAGGGTTAAACAATAGGCTCCAGGTCGCCCAGTGGCCGAGTGAGATTTTGACTGGGGCATCCAGACCACTAAACTTTGTGGAGAGATCTCCACTGGGTCTTGCCCCCGGGGAAGTGCTTAGTGAATACGTGGACATCTGTCCTGGGTCCCTTGGAAACTGCATCCTCATGGAGTTAATGGTCAGCTTGCTGGCTCACTTTTCAGTGTATCTGTCTCTGCTGCCCCTGGTCAACCTCACCTCCCCACCCCCATCCACCCTGGGTCTGCATGTATGTGTGCTAAGTCGCTTCAGTCCTGTCCGACTCTGTGGGACCCCATGGACTGTAGCCCACCAGGCTCCTCTGTCCATAGGAATCTCCAGGCAAGAATACTGGAGTGGGTTGCCGTGCCATCCTCCAGGAGATATTCCCGACCCCAGGGATCGAACTTTTCCCATCTGAGGTAACATTTACAAGTTCCTGAGATTAGGACCTGATATGGTTGAGTGGCTACTACTTAACCTATGACAGAGGGTCAGTGACTGACCGAAGATCAGGCAGCAAGTGTGGGGTTTACATCTAGGTAGATTCTCTCTGGACCACATCTGACCACACAGCTCTTCTGCTGAAAGGCCAGCAGCCCAAACGTGCTTCCATCAGAGAAGCCCATGATCTGAGATCCAACATGGCTAGTCACATGAAGCTGTTAAATTGCCTTCAGTATTGTTGAAGATAACACAAGAGGGAAGAGAGTTCCCTTTTTTGTGAAAACTAATTTAACCAGTTCAGCCCTCTTTGTGGCTATGCCAGGTTTCTGCCATTTTATGTAGGATTTCTATGAGGAAATACTGGTTTGCTTTGTAATATGTAGCTCCATGTTGAATTTGGGACCAATTAATATATTTGAAATATCTGCTAAAGGGCTAGAGAGAGGGAAGGGAAAGAAGGCTCTTAAGGAGGAGTAATTATAAATAGTCAGAGAACTGTTTTCTTCTCAGCCACATCTTGACTTCCAGCTGAAGCTAGACTCTGGTCTCACGGGGGCCTGAGAGCTGCTGGGTACAGATGCTGCACAGAGGTAATTGGTGGTCTATTCACCTCTTGGCCAGCATGGAAACTCCTTTCTCAGACACTTTTTTATCTTGCTCTGTGTTTGCAAGCCAGAGAACAGAGTGAAGAGTGAACAGATGGGGTGCAGTGTGATTGATATAAAGATTCTAGTTTTAGAGGAAGAGAGAACAGGAGACCAACTCACACTTCACATTTGTCTCAAGTCTACAGTTGCCAGACGCGTTATATATTAATCTTCCTTATTCTGTCTCACAGCTGAAGGAACGAAGGCCTAGAAAGGGCGAAGTAACTTGTCTAAAAATAAAACATCTAGTAAGCAGGAAAGCAAGAGCTTAAACCCAAGTCTGTATGACTCAAGGCCATGGCCTAAGTGATTGATTTCAGAAGACCCCAGTTTCCCCCTTTTTGCCTCATCTGCCCTTTAGCATAGAGGTTAGGTGCATGCACTCTGGGGGCAGAGTACAGAGGTTCAAACTCTGATTCTACTACCTCCAGGCTCTGTTACCTGAGCTCCATGTGTCAGCACGCAGATGTAGACAGAGCATTGCTAAGGGTCAACGTGGGAATGTGCTTAGGGGAGGTGGGACCTGAGCTTGACACTAGAAGAACTGTTGGGATTTGGGTAAAGAAAGAGCTCAAATGAAAGATACTGCCATGAGACGGGGAGGAGAGTCAGCAAAGATGCTGAAGGTGGGAAACTCACATTGAAGTGCCTACTGTCTTGGGCACTGGATGGTGTCTCTCCATTCATCCACTTGCTCCGTGTTTCCACAGGAAGCTTCTGGAGGCGAGTTACAGACAGACCCTTTTCGGACTGAAATAAACGTCACGTTTCCTGTTAGTAACTCAGGTATTGGATTATTGCGTCAGGTAACCACGTATCAGCAGTTGAGGAGGAGTCACAGGAGGATGAAGCAAGCTAGAATGATGGGAAAGCAAACCAAGAAGAAGGTGGGAAGCTTGAAGAAGAGAGCTCAAGACTGAACTGAGAGCTTAAAACTGCAGAAGACAGTGAATAAGTGGAGATTTGCTTTGCAAAAGCTATGTTGTGATTTGGTTTGGCCTGGTCACCTCTCACACGTGACTGGAGATCTGAGGAGTTTACCCTTGTTACCCACTCTCTTTGGAGTTCATCTGTCTATAGAGCGCGTAGGCGTGGTTTTGCTTTTAGTGTAGACGTGCAAGTGGGGCAAAGCCCGTGGCTTTTCCAGGGATGCCTGCTCTAGCTGAATACCTTTGGGGCTCCGAGTTGGAGGCCTGTGGTAATGGAGCTCATGTGAGGCCAGTGAAATGTGAGTGGAGGTGATGGGGTCACCTCTTGGTGGAACTCTGAAAGTCGATGTTGTGCTTGGCATGCTAGCGTTTTCCTCTCTGCCACCGGAATTGGCAGTGTTCCACTCCCAAATGCCTGAGTGAGGCGGACATGGAGCAGGACTTTAGCTGGCCCGGAGTGGACATGTGATGTGGACCAGAAAGAAACCTTTGTCTTTATCCCCCACCAACATTCCTGGGTTGTTACTGCAGCGTAACCGACCTGTCCTAATACAAGGCGTATCGTTACCGCACACCTGAGCCGCTCTCTGCAGCAACCCTGTCAGGAATGCACTGACAAACACATCTCCATCTGCCCTCCTCTTTTTCCCTTTTCTCAAACTCTGATGGGCTAGAGGCTGTCATTTCCCCTCCCTTCTACCCTGCTAAGGGTCCAGGTTTCAGAACCCCAGGTAATCTTGAAGCTTGCACCTCAGTCTACAAAAAGGAAAGTTGAAAGCATCCGTAGAAAAATGTATTGGTGAGTTTTGATGTTGTGAAGTGAGGGGAAGATTATTTAGATAAACGGATTAATCTGATCGAAATGGTTCCTAGAAGTAAATGTCAATGAACCAGACGTGATAATTTCTTGCTCATGAAGTAGTGTTAGTATGCATGTAATTTGAAGTTTATGTTAAAACAGAAGCACAAGATTGCCTCTTGGGCTGTAGATGGTGTAAATGGGATGGGGTCCCCGTGAGTGGGAAGTGTTTGTGTCAGATGTGGTTAGCTCAAGCAGGATGACGGGCGAGAGTGGAGGTTCCTGGATCTGTGGTGGTGAATCACCAGCAATACGCCAAGGCCAGAAATGTATCTTTTGTGTAGAAATTAACATGAAGCTCTCTGTAAACATCTGCTAAGCAAATTCCGAGTGCGTTGGAGGTTTTGCTTCAGTGCTTCAGAATAACAAGTGTCCCCTGCAGAGGGAACAATCGTTTCCTTTAAATGTGTGGGGGGGAATCTTAGGAGAGAGATACACAGTCATTTGCATGTTTCCCAAATTGAGCTGCGGTTAAAATGTCTGCTCAAAGAAGGGTTCTGTGATTTACAAACAAAACAATCAAGGACTGATTGAGTTAAAAAGAAGTTTCTTTACCACAGAACTTCTCAAAGGCTCTAAAACATTCCTGTTGATTGTGATTCTCCAGAAGTAAGCTGTAATCACAGCTTCATAGATACATTAAGAGATGGACAGAGGGATGGAAGGATAGAAGGATGAAGGGATGCACGTGGATAAAGAAATATAAATGTATTTCTCATTTTTATTTTGGACTATTTGTAAACTGGAATAAAGAGACATTCTTACAGTGAAAGTAAAATCAGCTAATTAGGTTAGAATACAAAAGGCGTATCGTTACCGCACACCTGAGCCGCTCTCTGCAGCAACCCTGTCAGGAATGCACTGACAAACACATCTCCATCTGCCCTCCTCTTTTTCCCTTTTCTCAAACTCTGATGGGCTAGAGGCTGTCATTTCCCCTCCCTTCTACCCTGCTAAGGGTCCAGGTTTCAGAACCCCAGGTAATCTTGAAGCTTGCACCTCAGTCTACAAAAAGGAAAGTTGAAAGCATCCGTAGAAAAATGTATTGGTGAGTTTTGATGTTGTGAAGTGAGGGGAAGATTATTTAGATAAACGGATTAATCTGATCGAAATGGTTCCTAGAAGTAAATGTCAATGAACCAGACGTGATAATTTCTTGCTCATGAAGTAGTGTTAGTATGCATGTAATTTGAAGTTTATGTTAAAACAGAAGCACAAGATTGCCTCTTGGGCTGTAGATGGTGTAAATGGGATGGGGTCCCCGTGAGTGGGAAGTGTTTGTGTCAGATGTGGTTAGCTCAAGCAGGATGACGGGCGAGAGTGGAGGTTCCTGGATCTGTGGTGGTGAATCACCAGCAATACGCCAAGGCCAGAAATGTATCTTTTGTGTAGAAATTAACATGAAGCTCTCTGTAAACATCTGCTAAGCAAATTCCGAGTGCGTTGGAGGTTTTGCTTCAGTGCTTCAGAATAACAAGTGTCCCCTGCAGAGGGAACAATCGTTTCCTTTAAATGTGTGGGGGGGAATCTTAGGAGAGAGATACACAGTCATTTGCATGTTTCCCAAATTGAGCTGCGGTTAAAATGTCTGCTCAAAGAAGGGTTCTGTGATTTACAAACAAAACAATCAAGGACTGATTGAGTTAAAAAGAAGTTTCTTTACCACAGAACTTCTCAAAGGCTCTAAAACATTCCTGTTGATTGTGATTCTCCAGAAGTAAGCTGTAATCACAGCTTCATAGATACATTAAGAGATGGACAGAGGGATGGAAGGATAGAAGGATGAAGGGATGCACGTGGATAAAGAAATATAAATGTATTTCTCATTTTATTGGACTATTTGTAAATGAAGACGTGTACTAAATGAACCTGTAAGTACCCCTTTGACTGGAATAAAGAGACATTCTTACAGTGAAAGTAAAATCAGCTAATTAGGTTAGAATGCTTCTGAGTGCAGGAAACAGACTTCCTTTTAAAGAGGACTTAAACAATATTGTCTTTTTTGCTTCTCTGATGGCTCAGTGGGTAAAGAATCCCCTTGCAATGCAGGAGACGAAGGAGACAGGAGAAGCGTGTTCACTCTCTGGGCTGGGAAGATTCCCTCGAGTAGGAAGTGGCCACTCACTTCTTTGTTCTTGTCTGAAAACTCCCATGGACAGAGGAGGCTGGCGGGCTGCATTCCAAAGGGCTGCAAAGAGCTGGGCACAACTGAGTGACTAAGCACTCACACAAACAATAAGAATGTCTGTTATGTCACATAAGAAACCTGAAGGCAGGGTGATTTCTGGATGGTTAATTCTACAGTATTCTCGTTTTGTTTCTTTCTTCTCTGCTCTGCTCAGCACAAAGGCCATGTCTCCCTCCTGATGGCAAGATGTTACTGTGGTTTCTGGCTCTGGCAGATACAACTCTTCACAGAGCTGGAAAAAAACAGTTCCCCTGGATGGCTCCTTTTCTAGGAGAGAAATTTTCCATGGTAACCCCCGATAAACTCTCCTTTAGGTTCACATGGCAGGATCTGGGTTGCTTACGCATGCTCTGAATGTACTGGAAGCTGGTAGAGTTTGGCATTTTGAGTCTCCATTGTGAGAACAAGGGGAAGTTGGGAGTCTCAGCAAACTTTGTAGGGAGGCAGCCAGGAGTGTTTATCATACAACTGAATGAAGAACTGGGTTCTTCAGAGAAACAGAATATGATATTGTACACACATGGGCACACATGCACACACACACACACACACACACACATACAAACACGTTTTAAATGTATATTTAAACACGTGGGAGAATCCCATGCACAGGGAAGCCTGGCGGACTATAGTCCCTAGGGCCGCAATATCAAGTTAAAATTACACACCCACCCAGAGATTTACTATGAAGAGTTGGCTCACATGATTATGGACGCTAAGAAGTCTGGAAGCCTGCAGTTGGCAATTTCATTGACTCGAATCCACTGCCAGAGCCTCTGTTCCCTGTAGATGCTGAGTCAAGGACTCCCAGGGGATATCACACAGACTCCAATTTGCCACACAGCAATTTGCAGTAGGAAGTTCTTGGCTACCCTAGCCCTGTGCAGATGTTAGTTGTGTGCATAGGCACTTGAGGTAAGAATATTGGTATCCATGTGAAGGATATGTCCCTACTGACCCCAGGATGGCATCCTCAAGGATTCAAGAGCTGGGTTCTAAGCAGAGGTGAGCAAAGATCCCTTCAAGTTGCAGAGGATCTTCCATGAAAACCACTTCTTCAGCTTCTGCAACCCTTCTCTCCTCAGCCCATTTAATTAACAAGCATTTCATGAGCATCTATTGTGTTCTAGGTATGTGCTGGACAGTGGCTCACAGACGGTTAGCAGCTGGGCTGAACCAAAGGTACCTGTTGTGCGGGCACTGGAATACTGGAGAGTCGGGCCGATTCTGCGTCTTCCTCAGACCCAAGTGCCCAGAGGCCACAGTGCTTGCTCTCCTGGAGCCCCGGCAGCTAAAGGGATGAGGGCAGTTGTGTGAGGGGAACATGTAAGGATTATGCAACAATGACTTTCAACAGTAAGATCCATTGCCTCCATGGGTATAGCTTGCTACGCTGGGTCCTATGTTGGTGGCTGGCTAGTGTGTTATTTTGGAGTAGAACAAATGGAGCTTCCCCCTCTTTTTTTATCTGCCCTCTTCTGAGATATTCTGTCCTTGCCAGAGCCTAAAACTCCAGAGGATGGAGAGCTGATAAACTCTTCTAAACAGGACTATGTATTTTAAAGGAAAACAAAGACCTACAAGAATCTATTGGTCAGCATTGGCAGGGATGTCATCGTTCAGGCCAGTTGAGTTCTGAATTCAGTAAGAAGAGTCAAGATCACCTGCCGTTAAACTAACCCTTGAGAATTCAAAATCCCATAGGTATGGTTTTGTGGATCCCAAACTATAACTTCTTATGTCCAACACAGTAGTTTTCCTGTGAACATGGGAACAGATGGCTATTTCTGTGCTTGTACATCAGACGAGATATTCGGCTTGTGCTTAAGAATCATAATAAATGCAAACTAGCTGTGATTTTAGGTCTTTGTTTTATTTTAGCTAAGTGTGAACAGTTTGCATATATTTAAATAAGTGTGTGAGTGATGTGAACTCACTATAGAGGACATTACTGATGAATAACACAGCAGTTATTTTGTCATGGAACATTTAAAACATAATTTGAAATCTTTTCTATTTCCCTCCCAATTTTTTACTTTGGAAAATTTCAAACCTAGAGAAGAGTTGGGATTCCTAAGACGATATGAATCTACCTGCACTGGGGGAGACCTGGGTTCGATCCCTGGGTCAGGAAGATCTCCTGGAAGAAGAAACGGCAGCCCACTCCACTATTCTTGCCTGGAGAATCTCACAGACAGAGGAGCCTGGCGGACTACAGTCCATGGAGTCACAAAGAGTTGTACATGACTGAGCAACTAAACACAGCACAGAGAAGAGTTCTAAAACAAGATAATGAATAATGAATACTCATAATCCTTCATCTACATTCATCCGTTAGTGGTATTTTGCCACTAATAGTTCTCTCTCTCCCTATTACACACACACCCAGAGTGGACTCACTATAATAGGTTTTCGAAAAGGGAATAAACTCCTGTAACAGGCACTGAGATAAGAAACTGAAAATCATCAGCACCCTGGAATTCTTTCTTAGGTGTCCTTCCTGACATCACCTCCTGAGGGAAACCACTATCCTGGCTCCTAATACCTAAATGGGTTGTGTCTTCTAACTTAATGTAAATAGAGTCATGTTTCATATACACTTTTTTTTTGGCCACTTCTATTGATCTTTCATTTATTTATCTTCGTTTTTTGGCCTCTGTGGGCCTCCCATCTCAGTGGCCTCTCTTGCTGCAGAGCTCCGGCTGGGTAGTTGGACATATTGGTCCAGCCGCTCCGCGGCACGTGGGATCTTCCCAGGCCAGGGATCAAACTGGTGCCCCTTGCACTGCAAGGTGGTGTCCTTACCCACTGGACCACCAGGGAGGCCCCTATATACACTTTTTGAGCTTAGCTTCTCTTGCTCGACATTGTGAGAGTTGTCCAAATTGTGTGCCATGCTCTTTTCTGTTTAGCCCAGTCTTTATGGTTGCTGATGTCCAGGGCATTGACTTCTTTGAAACATGCCCTACTGGACTGACCTGGCCATTTCCTTTGGATTAGACTTAGCTTAAACGTTTTGACAAGAACACAACAAAGATAGGGTTGTACTTCCTGTTATATCTTACAAGAAGGCATAGAGTGTCATTGTGTCACTTGATTGCTGCGTGATCCTGAGGTTGATGACTTTATTAAGCAGCTTTCTGGCAGATCTCTCCATTTGAAGATACCTTCCCTTTTGTAATTAAAGAGAAGTCTTTGGGAGGATACTCTGAGATCATGTAAACATCCTGATGACCAAGCAACATTGTATTGTTGTTGTTTAATTGCTAAGTCATGTCTGAGTCTTTTACAACCCCATGGACTGTAGCTCACCAGGCTCCTCTGTCCATGGGATTCTCCAGGCAAGCATATTGGAGTGGGTTGTCATTGCTTCTCCATGGGATCTTGCCAACCCAGGGATCAAACCTGTGTCTTCTGAATTTACCATGGAACTACCAGGGGAAACCAAACAATATTTTATTCAGTGGTTTTAGCATCTGTGGATGATTCCCGCTTGAGTCAATTATTCCATTAAAGTTGAAATTCTTAGGAAATTATCCTGTAAAACTAAAACACTCTTAAGTATGTTCATTTTCCAATACCCCAACTCTTGTAGAAATATAATATGAACGTGCTTTGTCCCCTGAACTCTACTTTCTGCCTTAACTATTTTGTTCTGTTTTGTCACCCTGGGTGGCTGACCCTGAACTCTGCACCACCTTAATTCCCTTGCAATCGGGTGTCTGGTTGGATGTACCCATGGGCGCATGTTACTGGCAAGACATCCAAGGACAGGAGAAAAGAGAGGTCAGGGTACCCCAACACCCCTGCTTCAACCTTCATTGCTTGCCATAGCCATGTCCATGATCACTGGGGTTCCCATCTCTCCACAGGGCAGCTAGCTTCCTCTGCTTCAGGTCTGGGTGCTTCAGTATTTCTTGTTTGTATACAGTGAACACTGTTCACGAGTCCCTTTATTAGAATCTCTTTACTTAAACCATCTGAGAAATTCTGCTTCCTGCCAGGACTCTGATTTAGTGAATGTCATTGTGAATCCCCAGGTCTGATCTGAATGGGAGGGTTTTAATTTTGTTTCTGCCAATCAGCCTCACTGGCAAAGCTGCACTTGTCAGAAGAGTAAAGCCAGCCTTCAGGGAGAAACAAAAAATAGGGGGTTGGGGGCAGGAAGAGCAGATCCTCCCAGTGTTAGAGGTTCTGGATCCTGACTTCCCTGAGCTCGGATCCAGGCTTTACTTTTTCAGCAGTTAGATTCCATGAATCAATAGGTACATTTTTTTTTGGTTTATGTCCATGTAAATTGAGTTCGGGTCATCTCATCCCAAGAACCCCAATATTTGGGGATGGCACAAGGAGTCATCAGTTTACATGAAACGGAAGCTTCTAGAGACACCTCGTGTTCTTTTTGCTTGAAGGGTGTAACATGGCTATAGCACTTTGCTCCTGGCTTGACCTTCTCTGGGAGTTTAAATAAAACATTAAATGGCTTCCTATCGTCCATCTTTCTTGTGTCCATTTCCTCGAAAGCAACCTCTGTCTGGTTGAACTGGGACAGGTCTCCCTCATGTTGTTCATTGTTCACAGGGAGGGAGGACTTCAGAGAAACTGCCAGAAAGGACAGAGAGTGCCCAGGGTTGTTAGGAGTGGACACCACGGTCACCTTGGGGCTGAAGGGGCAAGGAGAGGGGCATCATTAAAGCCGCGACACAGAGAGGCAGTGTAGCCACAGAGGAGCCGTGACCTCGGAGTGAGAGAGCACTGGAGCTCTGAAGTGAAGGGTGGCTGACCCTGAACTCTGCACCACCTTAATTCCCTTGCAATCGGGTGTCTGGTTGGATGTACCCATGGGCGCATGTTACTGGCAAGACATCCAAGGACAGGAGAAAAGAGAGGTCAGGGTACCCCAACACCCCTGCTTCAACCTTCATTGCTTGCCATAGCCATGTCCATGATCACTGGGGTTCCCATCTCTCCACAGGGCAGCTAGCTTCCTCTGCTTCAGGTCTGGGTGCTTCAGTATTTCTTGTTTGTATACAGTGAACACTGTTCACGAGTCCCTTTATTAGAATCTCTTTACTTAAACCATCTGAGAAATTCTGCTTCCTGCCAGGACTCTGATTTAGTGAATGTCATTGTGAATCCCCAGGTCTGATCTGAATGGGAGGGTTTTAATTTTGTTTCTGCCAATCAGCCTCACTGGCAAAGCTGCACTTGTCAGAAGAGTAAAGCCAGCCTTCAGGGAGAAACAAAAAATAGGGGGTTGGGGGCAGGAAGAGCAGATCCTCCCAGTGTTAGAGGTTCTGGATCCTGACTTCCCTGAGCTCGGATCCAGGCTTTACTTTTCAGCAGTTAGATTCCATGAATCAATAGGTACATTTTTTTTTGGTTTATGTCCATGTAAATTGAGTTCGGGTCATCTCATCCCAAGAACCCCAATATTTGGGGATGGCACAAGGAGTCATCAGTTTACATGAAACGGAAGCTTCTAGAGACACCTCGTGTTCTTTTTGCTTGAAGGGTGTAACATGGCTATAGCACTTTGCTCCTGGCTTGACCTTCTCTGGGAGTTTAAATAAAACATTAAATGGCTTCCTATCGTCCATCTTTCTTGTGTCCATTTCCTCGAAAGCAACCTCTGTCTGGTTGAACTGGGACAGGTCTCCCTCATGTTGTTCATTGTTCACAGGGAGGGAGGACTTCAGAGAAACTGCCAGAAAGGACAGAGAGTGCCCAGGGTTGTTAGGAGTGGACACCACGGTCACCTTGGGGCTGAAGGGGCAAGGAGAGGGGCATCATTAAAGCCTCGACACAGAGAGGCAGTGTAGCCACAGAGGGGAGCCGTGACCTCGGAGTGAGGAGCACAGCCAGTTCATGGAAGCTCTGAAGTGAGGAAATCACTCTGGCCCCAGGTGCCGCTCCTCCCTCCTATCTCCTGCCTTTGAAACAAATTTCCCAGAAAATATGTTGAGGTAGAAAGAAGACTGGCTTTTTAATGGAACACTTGGGTTCACATCCTGCCACCAAACATGCTCTTCCTCTCGTAACCTTATGTCTTCTGAGTCTCAGTTTCCTCACTATACAATTCAGTTCAGTTCGGTTGCTCAGTCATGGCCAACTGTTTGCAACCCCATGGACTGCAGCATACCAGGCTTCCCTGTCCTTCACCATCTCCCCAAGCCTGCTCAAACTCATGTCCATTGACTCAGTGATGCCATCCAACCATCTCATCCTCTATCGTCCCCTTCTCTGTTTGCCTTCTATTTCTCACAGCATCAGGCTCTTTTCCAAGGAATCATCTGTCCACATCAGGTGGCCAAAGTGTTGGAGCTTCAGCTTCAGTGTCATCCTTTCAATGACTATACAATGGAGCACAAACACCCACTTTTATGAATGTAGATGAAGATCAAAGCAGATGAGATAAATGTACAAGAAAGTGTTCTCTGTCACATAACCTCAATCTGCTAACGTAAGGAATTAAAATGATGAACCCAGCAAAGAGGGTTCTGTGCAAGCACTTTTCTGGTTATCTTCCTTTCTGCTCTCCTGTTGACTCAGTACATGTCAACAGATGACTCCATTTTACCCTAAGCGGCCCCTGCCCAGGCTAATTGCTAATTTAGACTTAAACTGTGCCCAACTCAACGATTAGAATTCAAACCTTGGAACTCCATTAGGGATGCATAATGCTACATTTTCCTTCACTGAAATTAATCAGCTGCAAATGATTAAATTACTATATATAGGGTGAAACACAACAAAGCTGTAATTTTTATATAAATTCCAGAATGTTACATTATTTTCCTTCAGCACTGACATCGGAATAATTCCTCTGCAATCATTGCTTTGTCTTCTGTAAAATAAAAATTTAAAAACCCATTGCTCTTCGTGCGTACCAGAGTCTGCGTTCAATATTTAATATGATTAATGTTTGCTGTATTTGTTGTGGGGTTGTCTGCTAATTGTGGCGTGAAGCCGCACCCCCTTCATCATCTTTGGGGGTTGAGGGATGTTGGTTCAGAACCACTGTTGGAGAAAGTATCAATTAAAATTCAGCTTCGTTGAGCAAATGAATCTTTTTTGTTGTTTGTTGTGGTCCCCGGCCTATCTGGTGGCAACACTCTGCTTCTCTCCCCCTCTCCTCACTGCAGGAATGGATTGAGATTCTAGGCAACTTCTCAGTGTGGATATAGCCTGTGGAAAAGCCCCGGGCTGGTTCAGCAGGTATGTGGGGACCAGGGCATCTAGCATGCAATCCCAGCAGCATGTGTCCCTGGCAAAACCCTCCTTGGCTGTAAGGAGACCAGTGATTAAAGGAAGGTCTGGATGTAGGTGAGATAACCAGGGGCTGAATCTGAGGTGGTGGCCATCCAGCATACATGACCCAGGTGGGGAGCCACTTCACCCTCCTTAAATTCTGTTTCCCAGCCACCTCCCTCTGAAGGACCTCACCTCCTCACATACTGCACACCAGGAACCTCACTTGCATCCCAAGCTGATTAAGAGGACCTACTTGAGAGCCAGGAAACCTGAATGGTGACCCAGTATGCCCTGAATGACCTATCACCATGAGAGAGCTCAGATTCATCCCTTAATCTCTCTGGGTCTTTGCCTTTTTACCTATAAAATAGTAGTGATCATCTCTGTTAGGAAGATTTAGAATTGAGACAGAGCTTCATCAGCTGAAGGATGCCCTCCAGATGAAGGGCTGTTGGTCACGAAAATGAAAGTGTTAGTGGCTGAGTCCTGTCCAACTCTTTGCGACCCCATGGACTGTAACCCACCAGGCTCCTCTGTCCATAGAATTCTCCAGGCAAGAACACTGGAGTGGTTATCATTCCCTTCTCCAGGGGATCTTTCTGACCCAGGAATCAAACAGAGGTCTCCTGTATTGCAAGTGGATTCTGACCCATCTCTGACTAGCTTCCCATCCCAGCAGGTCCTCTGGTTTCCATCTCCAAACCCCTGCAGCTTTTAGGGGTAGCGCTGGGGAAAGTCTTGAAAATGCTGCTGACGGAGGACTCTCAGCCCCAGGTGGCCCCAAAGCCCAGGGAAGGGTCTCCCACATCTGCTGCCACCCACAGCACCTTCCAGATGAGAGTGCTCCATCCTTCTCTGGCTCTCCCACATTCTGCTGCCACCCCCCACGACACCGCTTCCTTGAGCAAATGAATCTTTTTTGTTGTTTGTTGTGGTCCCCGGCCTATCTGGTGGCAACACTCTGCTTCTCTCCCCCTCTCCTCACTGCAGGAATGGATTGAGATTCTAGGCAACTTCTCAGTGTGGATATAGCCTGTGGAAAAGCCCCGGGCTGGTTCAGCAGGTATGTGGGGACCAGGGCATCTAGCATGCAATCCCAGCAGCATGTGTCCCTGGCAAAACCCTCCTTGGCTGTAAGGAGACCAGTGATTAAAGGAAGGTCTGGATGTAGGTGAGATAACCAGGGGCTGAATCTGAGGTGGTGGCCATCCAGCATACATGACCCAGGTGGGGAGCCACTTCACCCTCCTTAAATTCTGTTTCCCAGCCACCTCCCTCTGAAGGACCTCACCTCCTCACATACTGCACACCAGGAACCTCACTTGCATCCCAAGCTGATTAAGAGGACCTACTTGAGAGCCAGGAAACCTGAATGGTGACCCAGTATGCCCTGAATGACCTATCACCATGAGAGAGCTCAGATTCATCCCTTAATCTCTCTGGGTCTTTGCCTTTTTACCTATAAAATAGTAGTGATCATCTCTGTTAGGAAGATTTAGAATTGAGACAGAGCTTCATCAGCTGAAGGATGCCCTCCAGATGAAGGGCTGTTGGTCACGAAAATGAAAGTGTTAGTGGCTGAGTCCTGTCCAACTCTTTGCGACCCCATGGACTGTAACCCACCAGGCTCCTCTGTCCATAGAATTCTCCAGGCAAGAACACTGGAGTGGTTATCATTCCCTTCTCCAGGGGATCTTTCTGACCCAGGAATCAAACAGAGGTCTCCTGTATTGCAAGTGGATTCTGTCCCATCTCTGACTAGCTTCCCCATCCCAGCAGGTCCTCTGGTTTCCATCTCCAAACCCCTGCAGCTTTTTAGGGGTAGCGCTGGGGAAAGTCTTGAAAATGCTGCTGACGGAGGACTCTCAGCCCCCAGGTGGCCCCCAAAGCCCAGGGAAGGGGTCTCCCACATCTGCTGCCACCCACAGCACCTTCCAGATGAGAGTGCTCCATCCTTCTCTGGCTCTGAGGCCCCACAGTTTCTGGGCCACCATAGTGAGGCGCTCATCTCTTCTCTTGCCCTCCCCGATTCTTGTTAATTTCAAAGGACAACTGCCTTGCTCTTCCAAGGTCTCTCAGAGACCATGTGGACAAACTTTCCTTGGTAGCCTTGCTTGCTCCAGAGCCCATACACACAACCAGGAATGTTGGCTTCAAAGTCTTCTCTCTCATGGTCTTGTTCCCTCCTCTCATCTCCATTACCTCTGTTGAAACTTGCCCTGAGATACCCGATCACGCCTTTCCACCCAGTGCCTGAGCTCCACCCTTCTACTTGCTCTCACTGAGTATTGACTGGGCACTCTCTGATTTGAAGAGGCACAAAGCCTGTCATGCTTCTCACCCAAGAGCTCACCACCTACTGGATCGTCCCTCACGATCCTCTGTGCATTAGTGGGCTTTCTTTCATCCTTCCTCCCAGACTGTCAGCCTCTAGAAGGTGGGGCTACCAAATAGTTTAGTCTCCATCAGCTGTGGAAAAGTAAGAACCAACCCTGGGCCATTTTGACACTGATCTGTCCTTTCAGAACTGGGAGACATTTTTTTCTGAATCAGTTAATACAGTCTCCACTGATCTCTTTGGCCAAAAAAGACATCTTTGTAAACAGGTTATCCAGTCTGGCCAGATGCATGTTTTGTTGCCCTGCCATGTCCAGCTCTTTGCGACCCCATGGCCTGTAGCCCACCATACTCCTCTATCCATGGGGTATTTTTGGCAAAAATACTGGAATGGATTGCTATTTCTTCCACCAGGGAAGCTTCCCCATCCAGGAATCAAATCTGCCTCTCTTATGTCTCCTGAATTTACAGGCAGAGTTTTTACCTGCTGAGCCATCAGGGAAGCCTAATCGAGACGTAGTGCCACATGAAAGCCATCCAGGTGAGGGTGTGATTGAACTTTACACCTTAACCTAGAACTGATACTCAGCCAGGGTGCACCGGCCTGTCCACACAGGTTATTAACATGTTGAAATACTTCTGCAAAGGACCAATAGCCACTGCTAAGCACCCCTCTACATCCCTGGTGTTCACCCTCCCCTTCAAGTCCCCTGGATTTCCCACAATCCAACAGAAGGGGCCTGCCTCCACCAGAGATTCTCTAGGACTCTGCTCCAACACTGGGGCCAGCCTTATTTCCCATGGGCTAAGCGCTCTGTGTACAGGATCTCACTGAATCCCCTCTGCAGCATTGTGTTGTGTAGGACTCTTTATTACCATTTAACAGGTGGAGCCTAAGATTTGCAGAATTTAGGTAATTTGGTCAAAGTATCACACTGGAAAGTGACAGGGCTGGGACTCAAACCCAGGCTGAGTGACTCCAAATTCTTAAACTTGAAACTCAATTGTTTGGTATATAGTCTCCTTAGCTAAGTTAGTTATCCTCTTGTTGTTACATGATCTCTATTCTAGTGCCCTTAGGAATGCCTCTGTGTGTGAAAGAGACAATGAGAGAAAAAGAAAAAAAAAAAAAAAAAAAAACCCAGAAAAGATGAGGCATGGGCACGTGTGTGGTAATGTTGCATACGAAAGAAAGTGCAAGTGTTAGTTGCTCAGTCATGTCTGACTCTTCATGATCCTATAGACTACAGCACGGCAGGCTCCTCTGTCCATGGGATTCTCCAGGCAAGAATACTGGAGTGGGTTGCCATGCCCTTCTCCTGGCGATCTGTGAACCTGGGTCTCCCACATTGCGGGCAGATTCTTTACCATCTGAGCCACCAGGGAAGACCGTGTTGCATATATATTGCCAGGTCCCTGTTCCTCATTATTTTATGTGGTTCCTTCTGATTGCCTGGATTGTCTGAGATTGAAAGCTCCCTTATGTCAAGGGCTTTGATTGACTCACTCAGAACCCAGATGGTGCCAGAGGAAAGCCAGGTATCTGTGAAGGTATCTGGACTACAAGAGGGCTGAAGATGAATAAGACTCAGTAAATGAAAACCTCTTCAACCAGTTTGGAGGAGCCCCAGTAGCTTCTCTCTGCAAAGACGAACTGAGATGCTCTTTTCCCTCCCTCCCTCCATTTTTTCTTTTTTTCTCCAAGTTAACACCAAGAAGGACACTGAAGGCTTATTGAAGAGCGATGAGAAATAGCAGCAAGGGTCCAGAAAGAACATTCCATGTCTCCGGACTGTGTGTATCTTTGTGGGTCCGGGTGGAATGGGGACCATTTTGGTGGACTCTGATGGATGTTTTTGAACCCTGAATTTCTTTCAGAGTAGTTTTTTTTGGGGGGGAGGGGCGGCAATCAACTTAAGATGTAATATAAAAGTGGGGCTTCCCCTGGTGGTCCAGTGGATAAGGACACCGCCTTGCAGTGCAAGGGGCGCCGGTTTGATCCCTGGCCTGGGAAGATTCCACGTGCCGTGGAGCAGCTGGACGGATGTGTCCAATTACTGAGCCAAAGCTCTGAAGTGCATGCGCCCAGAGCCGGCGCTCTGCAATGACAGACGCCACCGCGATGGGAGGCCCGCAGGAGCCAAAGAACAAAGACGGATGAAAATAGAGAAATGAAAGACCAATGGAAGTAGCCTGCCCTCTCCCCTCCCTCCCCAACCCGACCCCCGCCCAAAATAAATAAATAAATAAATAAATCTTTATAAAGAAAGATGTAATATAAAAGTGGAAAAGATGAAGTGGAGCTGGTTGTTCTGAGGGCTCCTCCCTTCTGGACGAGGCAAAGGCCATACCCCGGTTCTGACCCACCCATTCCCGCAGGGGGTCCAGGCCTAGAGAGACTGTGTCCCATTCAGTCCCCAGAATCTTGTTAGCCAGGCTTCCTGTCTTCCCACCCCCATGACTGACATTAGTCCCGAATGTCCGTTACCTCTGAGAACAAGGTTTGCTATTCATTAAAAATCACCTTTCTTGTGAACAAGAAAATTACCTGCCCCGACATTTTTACTGACAATCTCACTTATCATTCGGACTTGTATGAGCACATCCAATCTAATCCAGAAATTCCCAATAAGAAGACTGATCTGCATTTGTCCCAGGCCCAAATATAGGGAGGAAATAAGTGGAGAGAGGAACAGAAACAGCATCTCCTTGCATTTCTAATTATGTTGTTTCTCCCAGTGTGGGAAGAACCGAACCCTGGGCCAGGCATCTCGTGGGCCTGGGTGGTTTCTTCTAAGTGACCGCTCTCCACCTAGAAACTTGCCGTCCGCTACATGAAGCCACCCACCCCGCCCCTCCCCTGGAGCCAGGACATAGCAGCAAAGTATCTAAAATCGCGTTAATCTGGAGTGAGACTCTGCCAGAGGCTGACATTGCCATTGCGCCACCTGCTGGAGGATTTGAAAAAGACTCCGAAATTCATGGTTTAACTACCTGGTAACTTGACAGTCCTAATCGTTGTTTGTAATACTACTCATTTTGTCTTATTATACAAGCTACACAAGTTTATTGAAGACAGTTTAGGCATTTCATGTAATTAAAACAAATCACACAACCCCATCACCCCGTGGTTATCATTGTTTGTATTTTGTTGCCTCTCCTAGACTTCCAGTCTTTTTTCTATTTAGGTATATATATAAATTCACATGCACTTTTAGTCTCACACAATACACATTATACTATAGCATAATTTACAGGCTTAACAATAGGTATTAAATATTTTTGCATGTCAGTTAATTATAATCTGCAACTTGACTTTGTATCCCTGTATCATATCAATTATAATGTTGTCTATGCTTTGAGTTTTTCCTAAATCTTTTCCTCCCTCCCTTTTCTCCACTTCTTTCTTTTTCCTTTATTCCTTCTTTCCTTTCTTCCAACTTTTTGTCTTTGCTTATTTCTTTACTTTCCCCCCAGTAGAAAACTATTTTTACAGCAGATGTTGTTTGGAGCAATTCTAAACAGTATCTCTGGCCTCCCTCATCCCTCATATGAGAGGTTCCTAAGACTTCCTACTGAGCCCTGGGTCTCTCTTCTGGGTGGACTCTGCTGTCCTTGCCTTAGAAGACAGGACGCTTTAGACTGATTTGAGGTGGGCAAGAGAGATGAGATCCCAACTTAGTGCCTCTTCCAGTGTTCTAGGACAAAAAATAAAAAAACTAAGAATTACTGATCACTTACTCTGTGCCAGTCCAAGAACATTACATGAATTAGCCAGGTCATCATCATAAAACTGTTTTGGGATACAGTTCCTCTCCTTTCTTCTTTCCCTCTGCTGAACAGTTGAGGACACCAAGCTAGAGAAAAGCAAGTGAACTTTCCTAAGACCACCAGTTATGAGTCCCAAATCTCAATGTGCAATGATTGTCTATTACAAAGAAGCAAACCAAAATAGGTTTCTGAATTCTCTTTGAAAGATTGAAACACCTGGTAATGTGGATTGTGTTTCCCCCTCCAGCAATAATCAGAGTTGTGGTGTCCACTTCAGACTAACACAGGCTGTCCAGCTGGAGCTCCTCCACCCTTCATACATTCTCTCCTCAACAGAGGAGGGATAACTTGACAGTCCTAATCGTTGTTTGTAATACTACTCATTTTGTCTTATTATACAAGCTACACAAGTTTATTGAAGACAGTTTAGGCATTTCATGTAATTAAAACAAATCACACAACCCCATCACCCCGTGGTTATCATTGTTTGTATTTTGTTGCCTCTCCTAGACTTCCAGTCTTTTTTCTATTTAGGTATATATATAAATTCACATGCACTTTTAGTCTCACACAATACACATTATACTATAGCATAATTTACAGGCTTAACAATAGGTATTAAATATTTTTGCATGTCAGTTAATTATAATCTGCAACTTGACTTTGTATCCCTGTATCATATCAATTATAATGTTGTCTATGCTTTGAGTTTTTCCTAAATCTTTTCCTCCCTCCCTTTTCTCCACTTCTTTCTTTTTCCTTTATTCCTTCTTTCCTTTCTTCCAACTTTTTGTCTTTGCTTATTTCTTTACTTTCCCCCCAGTAGAAAACTATTTTTACAGCAGATGTTGTTTGGAGCAATTCTAAACAGTATCTCTGGCCTCCCTCATCCCTCATATGAGAGGTTCCTAAGACTTCCTACTGAGCCCTGGGTCTCTCTTCTGGGTGGACTCTGCTGTCCTTGCCTTAGAAGACAGGACGCTTTAGACTGATTTGAGGTGGGCAAGAAAATGAGAGCCCAACTTAGTGCCTCTTCCAGTGTTCTAGGACAAAAAATAAAAAAACTAAGAATTACTGATCACTTACTCTGTGCCAGTCCAAGAACATTACATGAATTAGCCAGGTCATCATCATAAAACTGTTTTGGGATACAGTTCCTCTCCTTTCTTCTTTCCCTCTGCTGAACAGTTGAGGACACCAAGCTAGAGAAAAGCAAGTGAACTTTCCTAAGACCACCAGTTATGAGTCCCAAATCTCAATGTGCAATGATTGTCTATTACAAAGAAGCAAACCAAAATAGGTTTCTGAATTCTCTTTGAAAGATTGAAACACCTGGTAATGTGGATTGTGTTTCCCCCTCCAGCAATAATCAGAGTTGTGGTGTCCACTTCAGACTAACACAGGCTGTCCAGCTGGAGCTCCTCCACCCTTCATACATTCTCTCCTCAACAGAGGAGGGAGATCGACTGCAAACCACACTGTGAGATGGGCTGGTTTCATCAAACAGATCTAGGGAATTTATAAAAAGACAACCATAGGCTCAGGCTTTTACAATTCCTGGCTCTCTCTGTCTGGGAACTAGAGTGTATCTGTGGTTTCCCTCAGACAACCTCTTATCTCTCCTAACTCTGAGTATGGCAATGGATTCTGAGGATGCTAGGCCAGGAAAGGAGGAACATAATTAGAGAGACGAGTGGTAGCTATGGGTGTTACTACCAGAGCCACTGGACTAAATGCACCACACACATGGGTGATTGCCTTAGCTGGTTTGGTTGACTGAAACCAGATAACTAATGAGAACCTCCTGGCTAGCACAGAGAACCCTACTCAGTAGTCTGTGGTGACCTACATGGGAAGGAAATCCATAAAAGAGGGGACATATGTATACGTATAGCTGATTCACTTTGCTATATGGCAGAAACTAACACAACATTGTAAAGCAACTATACACTAACAAAAATGAATTAAAAAATAAAAGATGGAAATAGAAAAACATAGTTGCCTGTACTAAGTGAAGTTGACATAGAACAGGCAGGGGTAAACAGTTCCGGTAAAGGGACGGGTAAGTGAAACTTCTAGGCTTTCCAAACCATACAGTCCCTGCTGTACTCACTCCGCTGTGCTGTTGGCACACTAGGGCAGCCAGAGATGACATGTACATGAACGGGCATCAGCTGTGTTCCAATAAAACTTTATTTGCAAAAACAAATGGAGGCTTTCTTTACAAAAGGAGTCCATAGTTTCCTGACCTTAATAAAGAAGATGAGCTATATATACTTAAGAACAGGAGTGCTGGAAAGGGTTTATTCTGCGAAAGCCCTGCACTAGTTAAATTAGATGGACCCTATTTTTCAGAGTAGATTCAATTTTCTTCGATGGAACCTTCACCCATACATCATTTCTCTATTATTCAGTGACTTTTGAAAATGGTCAGAATAACATTACTCCCTGGAAATGATTTGGGATTGGAGATGGGAAAGCAGACATGGATTCTCATACCTGAGTTATTTTCTAAGCTGTGGGAGTGATTGGATTCCCAGAAGATCAGAATCCTCCTGGGGGCTATAGACACTGTTAGGCTGATGAAGCCAGACAGGCAGAATCAACCCCAAAGGATTATACCTGTTGGTTACCACTGTCTCTCAAATGTTTTCTGCAAGGACCTGGCTGAACCATGTCATTTTAACACAGCGATTTCCAAGCACTGAATCAGGAGACAGGGAAGTTAACCAATGACTTAAAAAAATACAGAAGCCTGGGAAGCCTAGGCATCTCTCATAAGTCTAGAGACTCCAGATTTGGGGGTTAGACTCAGAAGATGAGAAAGTAGTTGAGAAGACCAGTCAGAGAGAGAAAGACATCAGGAGGGGACCCTATGTTTGTGCTTTACTTGATGTATTTGGTGGTGTGTGTGGTCTACAGAAGAGACGGGAGAAGATTTATATACTAGCTTAGTATAGGTACACAAAATTCTGTAAAGTTAGGGGGAAAAGGACCTAGGCATCCAGGAATCCACTCCATCACAGGGAACTCCCCCTCCTGTGCCTGCAGAAGACACAGCTAGATGATTAGGGCATTAGTTTCCAGTGAGCACTGATGTGGTCTCATGACCTTGTCAACACAGCACTCCAGGCAGCCTCCTGCATCTGTCAGGGTCAGAACTTAATAATAATAACAACAATAATTATAGCTAAGAGTTATAGAGCATCTGCTATGTCTCAGGCTCTGGGCTAAGTGTAGTTTATACAGTATCTCTTCTAAGCCTCACAACCCTACAAAATAGTTACTGTTATTTTCCCTGTTTTGCTCAAAGTGAATTCCATTTTCATCTATCCCAGGTTCAGTCCAAATGCCTCATTTTATACAGAGGAAATTGAAACCTAAGGTCACATTGCAGCAAATTATAAAACTAATGAAAACCCAGGGCTTCCCTGGTGGTCCAGAGGGGAAGGACACCGCCTTGCAGTGCAAGGGGCGCTGGTTCGATCCCTGGCCTGGGAAGATCCCACGTGCCACAGAGCGGCTGGACCGATGTGTCCAATGACCAAGCCGGAGCTCTGGAGTGCGTGTGCCCAGAGCCGGTGCTCTGTGACAACAGAGGCCACTGCAATGGGAGGCCCACATGGGCCAAAGAACAAAGATGGATGAAAATAGACAAATGAAAAGACCCGCCTGCTCCCCTCCCTCCCCACCCCACCCCCCCAAAATAAATAAATAAATAAATCTAAAAAAAAAAAAAAACTAATGAAAACCCAGATCTGAAAATAGACAGTCCATTGTCTCACAAGCTTTCTTCTGTGGATGCATGGCTTGTTAGCATCCAAGCTAAACTGCTAGAGTAAAGAAACTCAAGAATACCATGACTTAAACTTTGTTTCATTTACTTCAGTACATGGTTCAAAGATGAATCGTTTAAGACTGATGGGGTATCTCTGTTCCATCAGATCTTTCAAGGGCCCAGAATCTTTCCATCTTTTTTTGTCCACATCTCCTGGGCGTAGTCCTAAGAGGACTGAGGCTAGTTCGATACCACATCTGCCTTCCTGTCTAGAAGATAGGAAAGTCCAGGGCATGTAGTGTCAAGTTTAAGGAGACAGCCCCAAAATTGCCCACAACATTTCCCCACATGCACTAACTTGATACTAACACGTGATTGCCAAGCTTATACCCCTCCCTGCTGCAAGACAAACTGAGAAACAGAACCTCTTGCCAGGAGGCCATGGGTCCAGCTAAAACTCAGGTGTTCTATTACTAAGAGTAAGAGTCCAAAAGGTAGTGAGTAGCCTAAAATTGCAGCCTGTCTAATGTACTGCTGGCAGATTCTTCACCAACGGAGCCACTAGGGAAGCCCATTTCAGTGAACTTGGTAGAAATCAGAGGTTTTGACTGGCTTTCTTTCCCAGTCATCTAGTCATGTTCAACCCTTTGTGACCCCATGGACTGTAGCTTGCCAGGCTCCTCTGTCCAAGCAAGAATACTGGAGTGGTTTGCCATTCCCTTCTTTCCCAAAGTCTAAAACTGCAGTGTCCAGGATAATACCATGGGGTCATGCAACTGTTAAAATGAAAAAGAAAGTTAAATAAAATGAACAGTTTAGTTGCTCAGTCACAACAGCCACACTTCAAGTGCTCATTAACCACATGTAGTTAATGGCTACAATTAGCCAGTGCAGGTAAATAATACTCACATCACTGCCGGAAGTCCTATTGCCGAGCCCTGGTCTACAGACTGTGGCTCCAAATGTATACCTTGAAGCCATGGGAGTTTTATTTCATGGACAGCCTTGTAGAAGGAGATGGACACTGTTGAGGGATAAGGCTTAAAGATTCTCCTCTGGGGACCTCCCCGGCAGTCCAGTGGTTGGGATTCCATGGGGACCTAGAATCCTGCACGCCACATGGGATGGCCAAAAGAAACATTCTCCTCTGGATAAATTCCTGAGCCTGGAGAAGCTGAGTCAAACTTCTTCTGTGGTCAGGCCTGCGTTTTTAGCTGCTGTGTAAAGAAACTCAAGAATACCATGACTTAAACTTTGTTTCATTTACTTCAGTACATGGTTCAAAGATGAATCGTTTAAGACTGATGGGGTATCTCTGTTCCATCAGATCTTTCAAGGGCCCAGAATCTTTCCATCTTTTTTTGTCCACATCTCCTGGGCGTAGTCCTAAGAGGACTGAGGCTAGTTCGATACCACATCTGCCTTCCTGTCTAGAAGATAGGAAAGTCCAGGGCATGTAGTGTCAAGTTTAAGGAGACAGCCCCAAAATTGCCCACAACATTTCCCCACATGCACTAACTTGATACTAACACGTGATTGCCAAGCTTATACCCCTCCCTGCTGCAAGACAAACTGAGAAACAGAACCTCTTGCCAGGAGGCCATGGGTCCAGCTAAAACTCAGGTGTTCTATTACTAAGAGTAAGAGTCCAAAAGGTAGTGAGTAGCCTAAAATTGCAGCCTGTCTAATGTACTGCTGGCAGATTCTTCACCAACGGAGCCACTAGGAAGCCCATTTCAGTGAACTTGGTAGAAATCAGAGGTTTTGACTGGCTTTCTTTCCCAGTCATCTAGTCATGTTCAACCCTTTGTGACCCCATGGACTGTAGCTTGCCAGGCTCCTCTGTCCAAGCAAGAATACTGGAGTGGTTTGCCATTCCCTTCTTTCCCAAAGTCTAAAACTGCAGTGTCCAGGATAATACCATGGGGTCATGCAACTGTTAAAATGAAAAAGAAAGTTAAATAAAATGAACAGTTTAGTTGCTCAGTCACAACAGCCACACTTCAAGTGCTCATTAACCACATGTAGTTAATGGCTACAATTAGCCAGTGCAGGTAAATAATACTCACATCACTGCCGGAAGTCCTATTGCCGAGCCCTGGTCTACAGACTGTGGCTCCAAATGTATACCTTGAAGCCATGGGAGTTTTATTTCATGGACAGCCTTGTAGAAGGAGATGGACACTGTTGAGGGATAAGGCTTAAAGATTCTCCTCTGGGGACCTCCCCGGCAGTCCAGTGGTTGGGATTCCATGGGGACCTAGAATCCTGCACGCCACATGGGATGGCCAAAAGAAACATTCTCCTCTGGATAAATTCCTGAGCCTGGAGAAGCTGAGTCAAACTTCTTCTGTGGTCAGGCCTGCGTTTTTAGCTGCTGTGTTCAGGTACTCCCTCCTTACCCCCAGCACACACACACTTTTGGGATCAGTCACTGTTGTCACAGATAACTCTGCAGGACACAGAGAGAAGTGAAAACCTCAGCAGGAGTTTGTGGCCGACATAATCCTAGTCTTTTGTTTTTTGTGTGCCCAGAGGCAGTACATTCAGGTCTCTTGGAGACATCTGTTGTTTTCACCTACCCACGGTCAACCCACCCTTCTTTTGGTAACAGCAGCCCTATGTTCTCTTAGGAAATCTTGTTCCTCTTTTCAGTGCATGTGTGAGTATGTTGGATTCCAGGGTCATCCATGCAACCAAAGCCTGGCCAATCAGACTCATGCTCATCAGCCCAGGGGTGGGCATGTGTCTCAAGAAGGAACAAGGAGAATCAGCCTTGGATTTCTGTTGGGACCATGGGGAACCAGGCACTCCACTTACCCTGGAGCTGCTAAACAGATAAAATATGAGCCTAGAAGGATTCTGCCCATTTTAACCAGCACATGAGGAGACCTTGAGAGTAATAAAAACAACAGGGAAAACTAGAGCCAAGAAAATGGGAGAAACAGAATCCCAATGATGAGCTTTGAGCCCAAGAACCTAGCTTTTGATTGAAGCCAATCTATTTCTGGACTTTTAAATTTTGGAAGCTAATAAATGTGGAAAAGGAAATAGCAACCCACTCTAGTATTCTTGCCTGGACAAGAATCCTATGGATAGAGGAGCCTGGCAAGATACAGCCCTTTGGGTCGCAAAGTCAGACATGTCATACCAACTAACACATTTATTCATTTTTTGTTTTTGGTTATGCTGGGTCTTCACTGCTGTGCAGACTTTCTTTAGTTTTGGCAAGCAGGGACTACTCTTTGGTGCGGTGAGTGGGTTTCTCATTTTGGTGGCTTCTCTTGTTGCAGAGCACTGGCTCCAGGCACTTGGGGTTCCATAGTTGCAGCACTCGGGCTCAGGACATGTGATTCATGGGCTGTAGAGCATAGGCTCAGTAGTTGTGGAGCATGGGCTTAGCTGCTCTGAGGCATGTGGAAACTTCCCAGGCCGGGGATCCAACCCACGACCCTGGCATTGGCAAGAGGATTCTTATCCACTGCATCCCCAGGGAATTCTGCTTTTTTGTTTAAAATGGTTTATGGTGAGTCTCTCTTCCTTGAAACCAAAAGAGTCCTAAAGATATTGGGCCATTTCCTCAATTTTCCTGCTCTTCTTTCATTGGCATAGCTCAGTCATGGATTACAGCACTGGTTCTGGGAGAAGAAAGAAATTTCACTCAACTAAAGAAGTCCTCATGCTCTTTACCATGTCTTCATCCTCCCTCTGTCTCCCAAGCCTCTCCTTAGCACTGCCATATGTCTTTTCCCAAACTCTATCTTCAGGCTGCTTGCCCATGGGATTTCATCCATGCAACCAAAGCCTGGCCAATCAGACTCATGCTCATCAGCCCAGGGGTGGGCATGTGTCTCAAGAAGGAACAAGGAGAATCAGCCTTGGATTTCTGTTGGGACCATGGGGAACCAGGCACTCCACTTACCCTGGAGCTGCTAAACAGATAAAATATGAGCCTAGAAGGATTCTGCCCATTTTAACCAGCACATGAGGAGACCTTGAGAGTAATAAAAACAACAGGGAAAACTAGAGCCAAGAAAATGGGAGAAACAGAATCCCAATGATGAGCTTTGAGCCCAAGAACCTAGCTTTTGATTGAAGCCAATCTATTTCTGGACTTTTAAATTTTGGAAGCTAATAAATGTGGAAAAGGAAATAGCAACCCACTCTAGTATTCTTGCCTGGACAAGAATCCTATGGATAGAGGAGCCTGGCAAGATACAGCCCTTTGGGTCGCAAAGTCAGACATGTCATACCAACTAACACATTTATTCATTTTTTGTTTTTGGTTATGCTGGGTCTTCACTGCTGTGCAGACTTTCTTTAGTTTTGGCAAGCAGGGACTACTCTTTGGTGCGGTGAGTGGGTTTCTCATTTTGGTGGCTTCTCTTGTTGCAGAGCACTGGCTCCAGGCACTTGGGGTTCCATAGTTGCAGCACTCGGGCTCAGGACATGTGATTCATGGGCTGTAGAGCATAGGCTCAGTAGTTGTGGAGCATGGGCTTAGCTGCTCTGAGGCATGTGGAAACTTCCCAGGCCGGGGATCCAACCCACGACCCTGGCATTGGCAAGAGGATTCTTATCCACTGCATCCCCAGGGAATTCTGCTTTTTTGTTTAAAATGGTTTATGGTGAGTCTCTCTTCCTTGAAACCAAAAGAGTCCTAAAGATATTGGGCCATTTCCTCAATTTTCCTGCTCTTCTTTCATTGGCATAGCTCAGTCATGGATTACAGCACTGGTTCTGGGAGAAGAAAGAAATTTCACTCAACTAAAGAAGTCCTCATGCTCTTTACCATGTCTTCATCCTCCCTCTGTCTCCCAAGCCTCTCCTTAGCACTGCCATATGTCTTTTCCCAAACTCTATCTTCAGGCTGCTCTTATAAGACTTCTTTTCTATTTAACATTTAGCTTAATTTCATCAGAATATGAGTGTGTGGATATGTGCGCATGCATGTACATATGGCAGTGATTCTCAATCCTGAGTGTCCATTGGAATAACCCAGAAGCCTTGGTAAGCATGGCGTTCTAGGCTCTACCCCTAGATTTTCTAATTCAGTAGATCTGGGTGGGGCCCAAGTGTTTGGATTTCTAACAAGTTCTCAGGGGTGCTGATGCTGCTGTACAGACTCTATACTTGGTGAACTGCTGGCATATGGGATCGGGGTAGAGTGAGGAGTAACACCTGCCATTTCTGGAATGTCTTATAATTTGTAAAGACCTTTGTATCTTATTTTAATTGAGCCTCATGGTGATCAAGCAAGATAGATAAGGCAGCTATTATTGGCATACTTACCATTCCAACAAAGAAACTAGGACTCAGGGAGATATGCTGATTTACCAAGTTCATACAGCCCAAGACTTGAAAAAGCTGAAATCGTAACTCAAATCTCCTGACTGCAGTATTTATTGCATTATTTAACATGCCATCTTGTGTGAAAGTGGAGTTGATATTGAGGAAGGAAGGAAAGAGGGAGGAGAAAGAAAGGGGGGATCAAGGGCAGATGGGACAGGAAAGGAGAGGGAAGAAGAGAAGAATTGGCAACTGAAGCTCTGGGGGCGTGTGGCTACCAAAACCATCATGCATTTATTTGTCAGACCTGGATTTGTTCCATTTATATCACTTTGAGCCTAAAGAACATTTCTTAATTTCTTCGATCTCCAATTCCAAAATGGAGATGATGAAACTTACTTTGAAAGATTATTATGATTATTTAATGAAATCATGTATGTAATTGTTTAGTATGGGGGCCCAGTGCCCAGTAGGTCTGCATAAATGTTAACCATTGGAATTTTACTTGAGCCTCATAACCCTTCTGAGTTAGATGCTGTAATAGTGAAGGGTAGGCTGGGTCACTCTACCAAATTAACACTTTAGATGGTCTACAGAATAAAAAGTTTATCCTTTTTTTCACATGACCAATTGAAGTAGTCTAAGATGATGGCTGCTCTGCTACACTCCATCCTTCAGGGACCCAGGCTGATGGAAGCTCTACCTCCTTCAATACTTGGCTTCTGAGATCTCTATTAACATTGCCATTCCAATCACTGGCCAATGGGAAAGGGGAGGAGGGAGTAGATGAGGCATGGCCTTGTCTTCAGGTGTCACCCCAGAAGACACACACCTCTTCTTCTCATATTCTCTTTCAGAGAACTAAGTCACACAGTCACATCTAATCTCAAAGAACTGTTAGGAATACTGTTTGGGCCTTTCGAATTCTTACATGTCTTGGTAGATGCGTCAAAACTGTAAGGACTTTGCTGGTCTTTTTCCGGGTTATTTCTCAGGTCACTTTTTTATGTGGAAAATACACTCAAGATTTGAAACAACATCTACTCATTCCACCTACTCATTTCACACACACACACACACACACACACACACACACACGCTGCTAGGGACAGTGATCAGGCTTGCTTATTCCCCACTATAAAAATGGTGGCTTCCCCAAGCCCAGTGTTCCTCAGTTGTCACACCAGCCCACTGGGTGCATAGCTTCCATCCGGGTCAGTCTCATCATCTCCATGAGACCCAGGGGCAAGAGTATCCGATGAAAATATTCTCATGCACTTGCTGTGTCATGAGTAATAAAATCCTCTGTCTCTGACCTAGGATTCAGAGACCATGTGGGAGATGAAATGGATAGAGGGAGATGCTAGAACTGTTACTATAGTGCCTGGAACCATAGTAGGTATTCAGGGTGTGCTGAAGGCAAGTTTTTGTTAAAAATGATAATGACCGGATCCAGTAGAAGGACAGGATGTGTGGGATTAGGAGTACATTATCCATTCATGTGACATCCCATGCTTGAGAATGGTACACCATATTATATTCAAGATGGTAGTTACTTCTAGGGGCCAAGAATAGGTTGTGACTAGGAAAGAGATCAAAAGGGCCTCAACTTTATTTGATAATATTTTATATATTAAGATGAACAATGGGTGATTCTTTACCTTTTGTAAATCTTAAGTATTTTTATAATTAATGCTCAGTCACGTCCAGCTCTGTATGACACCATGAACTGCAGCATGCTAGGCTTCCATGTTCTTCACCATCTCCCAGAGTTTGTAGGTGGGGCTATTTTATAGTAAAATTTGTAAAAGAGGGACTTCTCTAGTGGTGCAGTGGTTCCATGCTCCCAGTGTAGGAGTCCTGGGTTCAATCCTTCGTTGGGGAGCTAGACCCCACATGCCACAACTGAAAAAGACCCAACATACTACAACTAAAACCAGGAGCATCCAAGTTAGAAAAAAAAAATCATAAAAGACATTTTAGAGGCAGAGTAGAAAGGGTAATGTTTTGAAACAGCCTGTGCATGCAACCCTTCCCAGAGATCTTTGCATGTTCAGGAGATAACACATTAGTATAAGGGGGAGACTGTTAAATGGAAGAATGTCTATTTCCAGCAACCTGGAGATGGAAAGATATTTCAGAGCAAAGGAGAGTCTTTGGGGCCTGCCTGCAGTCGCAGATGCATTATCCTCCCTGACTGTTCCTCCCAATGGCACACAGGGCAGGACCTGGGGAGCCCCTAGTGGGGAAGACACTTCCTACCCTCTGGAGGGGATCTGTTTGGCAAGCTGACTGGCAAGTTGGCTGGTGTTTGCCCTGAGGCTCCCCAAGGATCTTGTCAGAAGCAGTCATTTTAATAGTCACATCTCTCACCCCTCAATGCCTGAGTTCTCTTGGTGAATTTTTCTTAATTTTTTTTATAAGTCAGGATGAACATGTTAATCTTTCTTGTCTCTGTGCTTCATATCAAGGCCTGGTGCACAGCTTTGCATTATTCATGAAGGTTTACATTAATCAAATGCTTCAAAGTTTCATAAAGTTTCTATTTTGGAGCACACATTCTTTGTAGAGTTGGCACTTAGTGGACAATGGGATCCTATTTTGGAGAGTCTCCAGCATTCTTAATTCCCATCTGCTTTATTTGCTGCAGCTGTTTTATGTCTTCCCCAGAGACTGTTATCTCAGAATTCTGCAGCATGCAGCCTATTTTCAAATAAATGCAAGCACCAGGGAAGGCTTTCTGGGTTGAATGAATGTCAAAAATGTTGAAAAAATTTGATTTCAATATTTTTGTTCTGTCTTCTCTGCCTAGTGATATCCTGTGATGTCTACATGGATGACTTTGAAGGGGGAAGAGGGACTTTCCGGGTGGCAAAGTGGTAAAGAATCCACCTGCCAAGGTCAGGAGACACAAGAAACATGGGCTCAATCCCTGGGTTGGAGAGATCCCCTGGAGTAGGAAATGGCAATGCACTCCAGTATTCTTGCCTAGAAAATATATGGACAGAGGAGCCTGGGGGGCTACAGGCCATGTGGTTGAAAAAAAATTGGCTTCAACTGAGCATGCATGCACTACTACTCTACTATCCATTTTCTCTTTTTCCCTTAAAAATTAACCCCTAACCCTTGGTCCATGTAGTCAAAGCTATGGTTTTCCCAGTAGTCATGTATGGATGTGAGAGCTGGACCATAAAGAAGGCTGAGCGACAAAGAATTGATGCCTTTGAACTGTGGTGTTGGAAAAGACTCTAGAGAGTCCCTTGGACTGCAGAGAGATCAAATCAGTCTGTCCTAAAGGAAATCAGCCTTGAATATTCATTGGAAGGACTGAAGTTAAAGCTGAAGTTCCAGTACTTTGGCCACCTGGTTGGAAGAGATGACTCAATGGAGAAGACCTTGGTGCTGGGGAAAATAGAAGGCAGAGGAGAAGGAGATGGCAGAGGATGAGATGGTTGGATGGCATCACTGAGTCCACGGACGTGAGTTTGAGCAAATTCCTGGAGATGGTGAAGGACAGGGAAGCCTGGCATGCTGCATTCCATGGGTTGTGAAGAGTAGAACATGACTGAATGACTGAACTGAATTGGACTTTTAGTTGAGCCAGGTAGAATAAAGACTGTATTCTCAGATTTCCATAACACTCCCTTGCAGTGGCTGTGTGTCTGTTCTGCCAATGTGGTGTCACAGGAGTCTTGCCTGTGATTTTTAGAATTGGAGTGCATCCCAGGCCCATTTCCTCTTCTGCTTTCCTGGAATGTTCTGTCATGGCTACAAGGAGCAATCAATGTGGAGAGGATGGTAAAGCAGCAAGATAGCATTCACTAAAAACCCTAACTTTCAGAATGCTTTACCAGCCTCAGACTTGCTAAAAGTGAGAAAATGACCATTGGATTTTCTGAGGGCGGGTTGGGGCGGAGGGGTAAGGAAGGATTGTGATACACAGGCTAAGCTAGTCCTTACTAATTCACTCTTTAAAAAGACAAGGTCTTCTGAAAGTTTTGTAAGAAGCACTTTAAAAATGAATGTTTTACTTGTTTGTATTGAAGGTCATAGCTGGAAAGGACTACACTAAAGGACCAAGTCCTGGAAGCATAAAGAACTTCCTGTAAGATATCAGACCAACTTCTTCCATGTCTCCTTCAGCTGATACCTGCAACACCAGCATTAATGCACAGAGTCACCCAGGGGTGTTTCCTGCTGTACTCAAAGGAAACAGGACCTGATCCAGCTAAGCAAGACTAATAATGCCTCCAACACAATTGAGTTACAAAAGATTGAATAATACTGGATTACTGCTATTTTTCTCATTGAACTTCCCTGGAGGCTCAGACGGTAAAGAATCTGCCTACAATGCAAAAGACCTGGGTTTGATCCCTGAGTCAGAAAGATGCCCTGGAGACGGGAATGGCAGCACATTCCAGAGAATTCCATAGAGGAGCCTGGCAGGCTACAGTCTATGGGATCACAAAGAAACACATCTGGGGAAAATAGAAGGCAGAGGAGAAGGAGATGGCAGAGGATGAGATGGTTGGATGGCATCACTGAGTCCACGGACGTGAGTTTGAGCAAATTCCTGGAGATGGTGAAGGACAGGGAAGCCTGGCATGCTGCATTCCATGGGTTGTGAAGAGTAGAACATGACTGAATGACTGAACTGAATTGGACTTTTAGTTGAGCCAGGTAGAATAAAGACTGTATTCTCAGATTTCCATAACACTCCCTTGCAGTGGCTGTGTGTCTGTTCTGCCAATGTGGTGTCACAGGAGTCTTGCCTGTGATTTTTAGAATTGGAGTGCATCCCAGGCCCATTTCCTCTTCTGCTTTCCTGGAATGTTCTGTCATGGCTACAAGGAGCAATCAATGTGGAGAGGATGGTAAAGCAGCAAGATAGCATTCACTAAAAACCCTAACTTTCAGAATGCTTTACCAGCCTCAGACTTGCTAAAAGTGAGAAAATGACCATTGGATTTTCTGAGGGCGGGTTAGGCGGAGGGGTAAGGAAGGATTGTGATACACAGGCTAAGCTAGTCCTTACTAATTCACTCTTTAAAAGACAAGGTCTTCTGAAAGTTTTGTAAGAAGCACTTTAAAAATGAATGTTTTACTTGTTTGTATTGAAGGTCATAGCTGGAAAGGACTACACTAAAGGACCAAGTCCTGGAAGCATAAAGAACTTCCTGTAAGATATCAGACCAACTTCTTCCATGTCTCCTTCAGCTGATACCTGCAACACCAGCATTAATGCACAGAGTCACCCAGGGGTGTTTCCTGCTGTACTCAAAGGAAACAGGACCTGATCCAGCTAAGCAAGACTAATAATGCCTCCAACACAATTGAGTTACAAAAGATTGAATAATACTGGATTACTGCTATTTTTCTCATTGAACTTCCCTGGAGGCTCAGACGGTAAAGAATCTGCCTACAATGCAAAAGACCTGGGTTTGATCCCTGAGTCAGAAAGATGCCCTGGAGACGGGAATGGCAGCACATTCCAGAGAATTCCATAGAGGAGCCTGGCAGGCTACAGTCTATGGGATCACAAAGAGACACATCTGAGTGACTAACACTCTCTTACATACACTGATATTTTTCTTACTATAAAAGCACAAGAATGAAAATCACCAGTAATTCTACTATCGAGTTATCATTTTGATCTTTCAATTTTTTCAATGTAAATATAGAGGTTTGTCTTTTTATAAATGGTATCATAGATATGATATTCTTTGTAGTTTCCCTTTACATCTTTTAATAGAGTGAACATCCTCACGAGTCACTGTGAATTCTTCTTTCAATAACATTTTTAATCATTTTTGCTCCAGACCATCATAAGCACTCTAATGTATAGTCTTGGATACATTTTCCTTCCTTCCTTTTTTCCCACTGTAAATAACACTGGGATGAACATCCCTGTAGATAAATATTTGCACACATTCTGATTTTTTATTGGGGTAAAAAATTCAGGAGGATATAACCGCTATTTCTACTACCCTATTTTGAAGGCCCATTTTGATGCCACTGTCTCATGTGGTTTCCAGAAAAATAACCCATTGTCTGATTCATGTTAAATAATAAGAGAATGTGAACATTTCTTGTTCTGAAGTATTCATAGGTTTTTGTTTTCATCTTCTACCATTGCAAGCAGTTAAAAAACACAGCCTGAAGAAATGGCATTTTTCTTTCAAAAAACGAATTGGTAATTTATTCAAATGAGTCTGGGTACTTGTATTAAATTATTACCTTATACAAACTGCTAATGAAATGAAGTCAGTTTACATCTTTAAATAATCTTTAATATTTGTACAAGTAAATATCTCCATTTGACCATAATGAAATTGTCAGAAATGTTCATTTTCTCAGTGTAACTCACTCACAAAGGCTGTCAGACGGACAACTGATGTGATGCAGAGCACCGCTGGTCGTTTCAGCCGAAGACAGTATTTCAAAGGTAAGGGGAAGGAGGTGCAGACACCAATGAAGTTTTATTATCAGAACATAGAATTAAATTGTGACAAGAGACAATGGTGCCAACGACATGTAGTTAGACTGTTAAAGCCTGGAATGGCCAGCGGAATGGCAGCACATTCCAGAGAATTCCATAGAGGAGCCTGGCAGGCTACAGTCTATGGGATCACAAAGAGACACATCTGAGTGACTAACACTCTCTTACATACACTGATATTTTTCTTACTATAAAAGCACAAGAATGAAAATCACCAGTAATTCTACTATCGAGTTATCATTTTGATCTTTAAATTTTTTTCAATGTAAATATAGAGGTTTGTCTTTTTATAAATGGTATCATAGATATGATATTCTTTGTAGTTTCCCTTTACATCTTTTAATAGAGTGAACATCCTCACGAGTCACTGTGAATTCTTCTTTCAATAACATTTTTAATCATTTTTGCTCCAGACCATCATAAGCACTCTAATGTATAGTCTTGGATACATTTTCCTTCCTTCCTTTTTTCCCACTGTAAATAACACTGGGATGAACATCCCTGTAGATAAATATTTGCACACATTCTGATTTTTTATTGGGGTAAAAAATTCAGGAGGATATAACCGCTATTTCTACTACCCTATTTTGAAGGCCCATTTTGATGCCACTGTCTCATGTGGTTTCCAGAAAAATAACCCATTGTCTGATTCATGTTAAATAATAAGAGAATGTGAACATTTCTTGTTCTGAAGTATTCATAGGTTTTTGTTTTCATCTTCTACCATTGCAAGCAGTTAAAAAACACAGCCTGAAGAAATGGCATTTTTCTTTCAAAAAACGAATTGGTAATTTATTCAAATGAGTCTGGGTACTTGTATTAAATTATTACCTTATACAAACTGCTAATGAAATGAAGTCAGTTTACATCTTTAAATAATCTTTAATATTTGTACAAGTAAATATCTCCATTTGACCATAATGAAATTGTCAGAAATGTTCATTTTCTCAGTGTAACTCACTCACAAAGGCTGTCAGACGGACAACTGATGTGATGCAGAGCACCGCTGGTCGTTTCAGCCGAAGACAGTATTTCAAAGGTAAGGGGAAGGAGGTGCAGACACCAATGAAGTTTTATTATCAGAACATAGAATTAAATTGTGACAAGAGACAATGGTGCCAACGACATGTAGTTAGACTGTTAAAGCCTGTGAAGTCTCTAGCTGAATTTCAGGAACTGAGACATTACGAAGGGGTACACTGATGAATTTCCCCGAATGGGAACAGACCAGTGAGTGGCTGAGAAAAAAAGGGAAAAACGAAGTAAAGCCAAAAAATCCAGGAAAGGAAAAACAGATCCGAGCTGATCTATGATCTGTAAAATAAACAAGATATAAACTTGTAGACTATCTGAAGGGTGGAGGATATCATATCCAAAGGGTGAAATTAGTGTGCTTGGATGTGCTTGTTCTCATGAAAAATGCAGGGGTGACAGCTGGCACCAGTGGATCCTATACTGTCTTATCAGGGTTTTGTAACTATTTTGTAGGGGAGGAAGGAGGGAGGTGAAGAGGAGGGAGTAGAAAAAGGAAGGAGAAGAGGATTCATCTTCATCCAAAACAGAGCCTAGAAATGTCAATCTCAATGAAATGTGTACTTCAGAATATCTTTCATTCATTCATTCATTTGATATGTATTTATTGTCTACTAAGTTCCAGGCAGTTTGCTACTCAGTGATGAGTAAGTCACATGAGGCCCGTACTTTCACAATTTTCTTTGTTTTGCGGGTTAGAAAAATAACAAACCAATAGGAAATTAGCTATTATCTAGCTATTTTCTATCTATAATAGCTGTTATCTAGCACCGCATACTACGCTAAGAATTTTCTTTTCGATTTTGGTCTCTTTTATTGGTGATTTATTTATTTTCATCCATCTTTATTCTTCAGCCTGTGTGGGCCTCACACTGCAGTGGCCTCTCTCATTGCCGAGCACCAGCTCTGCGCGCATGCACTCCAGAGTGCTGGCTTGTAACTGGACCCATTGGTCCCACTGCTCCATGGCATGTGGGATCTTCCTGGGCCAGGGATCGAACCGGTGCCTCCTGCACAACAAGGTGGACTTTTTACCCAATGGACCACCAGCGAAACCCTGCATTAAGAATTTTAAGAGAGGTGATGGAGGGCTTGGGACACTATTTCATCTATGGTATGAGGCAGTTTTAAAACAAGTGCACAGATTCTTTGACACTCCTCCTAAGAGAGGGAGTCTAGGTCCCTTCTCCTTATACCTTTCAAAGATGCAACCTGCATGTGAACGTCTCTGAATGGTCAAATCACCTGGTTTTTGAAAGTCATTTGCAGTCTCTGCCCTCTTTAATTAATAGTCTAATGTGTGGTTAATGCATAATACACAATAGGTAAATATTAAATGACATTGTCAGAAAGTTGAGGGAAGCTGCCTGATCTATGTTTCGTGGCAGTTACAAATGCCCACCTACTTGTAGACAAAGGAGTCTCTGATCAAGGTGTGTGGCCAATAAAGTACACATAGATGACCTGCCCCAGTCCAACCAGGCAGAAGTTGCAGAGATGGAAGATCATTCAATATTTAATTTAAGCACCCAGAGAAAGCCCAGACAGGGGTTAAGAGCTATAGTGTTACACCTTATAAGCAAAAGAGAACACAGTGTATCTCCTGAACTTCTGATCCCTTTTCATGTGCAGACTGCTGACTCCTGGTGTAGTTCCCAGATATCAAGGCTCTTTGGATGCAAGTGACATGAAAGTGAATGTAAAAATGTTAGCTGCTTGGTCATGTCTGACTCTGGGAACTCATGGGCTGTAGCCTTTGCCAAGCTCCTCTTTCCGGGGGATTCTCTAGGCAATAATACTAGCGTGGATTGCCATTCCCTTCTCCTGGGGATCTTCCCAACCCAGCAATCAAATCTGGGTGTCTCACACTGTGGGCAGATTCTTTACCATCTGAACCACTGCAGTTTTGTGCTGGCTTAAGCAAAAAAGTGGGCTGCATTAGTTTACAGACACAACGTGTGGAAGAAGTAGGGCAGGTCTGAGCTAAGGGAACGTGGGATCCAGGACCTCCACTGCCGGAAGGTTGTGCTTGTCTTTGCTTTTCTTCCTCTCTAAACGCTGCCTTTATTTTCTAGACCAGATTCTCCAAATGACAGGGCACATGACCTTGGGCTGCGCCAGGCTAACATCCTGACAGCTTGCTACGCTAGATGAAAAAAAGCTGTTTCTTCCTAGCTTACATTTGGAAATCCCACCCCCACCCCGCTCAAGTTCACTCTGATTAGCCTCTAGTCACTTGGCCATCTCCTCTGGTCAGTCACTACATTACCGAAGAGTTTACATAGATGAGAGACGTTGGGCAGACAAAAATCTTAACGTCATCTCCCAAACAGAAAACATTAGGCATTATCTGAAATAGCATCATCTGGCATGTCGCGGGTACTTCTCTCCTTTGCCCTAGACAGAAGACATAGGACTTACTTTAGTGACACAGAAAAGGCACCGTGCTACTCTTCAGCTCATTCAAGGTATGGATTTCTCCTTGTGAAGCACTAAAATGCCAAGAACACAGATTTCACAGAATTACTGGCTTCTCAGATGGAAGTGATGCCTTAACTCAACATCGTTATTTTAGGATTCAAGGCATTCAGACGTAAGAATTCAGAAATTTGTGAGGAGGTGTAGAGGAAACATACAAGGAGCAGCTGTCTTGCTTAGCTGGTCCTGCTGAGAAAAATGAGTGGAGAGAACCAGCGTTAGGACCCTGGCTGGAGGTCGTGCTGTGATTTCCAGGCGACTCAGAGGTAAATAATCTGCCTGCAGTATAGGATCCCTGGGTTTGGAAGATCCCCTGGAGGAGGAACCGGCAACCCACTCCAGTATTCTTGCCTGAAAAATCCCACAGACAGAGGAGGAGCCTGGAGGGCTACAATCCATAGGATCACAAAGGCTCAGACACCACTGAGGGGTGAACAAGCAATAGCCGGAGATCATCCTCTGCTATTCTCCCCCTTGGTGGGCCTTGAACTTTCTCAAGATAATTTTTTCAGAATTGAGGTTGTGTTTAAAGACATCCCAATGCTAGCAGTGAGTGGAAACAGCCTAATTATAGTATCTATACTGTTCTCAGTTCATTTGCTACCCCCCACCCCTTCCTGCCCCCCAGCAGCAACACCCCCTGCAGGAATGCACATCCTGAGGATGTGCACAGAGGCATCTTTGAGCAGCCACCAGCCCCAGCTTTTGGTATGTTAATACAGATAAAGGAGAGCGGTAGGAAAATGTAGAAGCCAGCAGCATTTAAATGGGAAAGAAAAAAGAAAACAGAACTTAACCCATCTCCCTACCCGCTCAAGTTCACTCTGATTAGCCTCTAGTCACTTGGCCATCTCCTCTGGTCAGTCACTACATTACCGAAGAGTTTACATAGATGAGAGACGTTGGGCAGACAAAAATCTTAACGTCATCTCCCAAACAGAAAACATTAGGCATTATCTGAAATAGCATCATCTGGCATGTCGCGGTACTTCTCTCCTTTGCCCTAGACAGAAGACATAGGACTTACTTTAGTGACACAGAAAAGGCACCGTGCTACTCTTCAGCTCATTCAAGGTATGGATTTCTCCTTGTGAAGCACTAAAATGCCAAGAACACAGATTTCACAGAATTACTGGCTTCTCAGATGGAAGTGATGCCTTAACTCAACATCGTTATTTTAGGATTCAAGGCATTCAGACGTAAGAATTCAGAAATTTGTGAGGAGGTGTAGAGGAAACATACAAGGAGCAGCTGTCTTGCTTAGCTGGTCCTGCTGAGAAAAATGAGTGGAGAGAACCAGCGTTAGGACCCTGGCTGGAGGTCGTGCTGTGATTTCCAGGCGACTCAGAGGTAAATAATCTGCCTGCAGTATAGGATCCCTGGGTTTGGAAGATCCCCTGGAGGAGGAACCGGCAACCCACTCCAGTATTCTTGCCTGAAAAATCCCACAGACAGAGGAGGAGCCTGGAGGGCTACAATCCATAGGATCACAAAGGCTCAGACACCACTGAGGGGTGAACAAGCAATAGCCGGAGATCATCCTCTGCTATTCTCCCCCTTGGTGGGCCTTGAACTTTCTCAAGATAATTTTTTCAGAATTGAGGTTGTGTTTAAAGACATCCCAATGCTAGCAGTGAGTGGAAACAGCCTAATTATAGTATCTATACTGTTCTCAGTTCATTTGCTACCCCCCACCCCTTCCTGCCCCCCAGCAGCAACACCCCCTGCAGGAATGCACATCCTGAGGATGTGCACAGAGGCATCTTTGAGCAGCCACCAGCCCCAGCTTTTTGGTATGTTAATACAGATAAAGGAGAGCGGTAGGAAAAATGTAGAAGCCAGCAGCATTTAAATGGGAAAGACAGAAAACTACAAGTCAGAGGAAGAGAACAGATAAGGAAAAGCAAATAGAATAGAACAGAACAGAATACAATAGATACTGTGAAGGGGAAGGAAGAGCTTTTCTGAGTTGTGAGTTTCAGGCAGTCTTTGGGGATCTTAAGAGTAAGGGAAGGAAAAAACTTGGACGGTTCTGGTGTCTAGGTAGGAGATCGAATGAAAGAGGAAGTTACAGAAAAATAATCTCAAGACATTTTGTTGTGTATTTTTAATGTAATCTCTCTCATTCCTACATATATTCTCAAGAAGATTGAGAACATATGTTCATATAAAATCTTGCACAGACATGTTCCTAGTAGCATTATTTATAATCCCTAAAAGTGGCAACAACCTAATGTCCATCAATGGATAAATGGATAAAGTGTGGTATGACCATAGAGTGGTATATTATTCAGCCACAAAAAGAAATGAAGAGCTGATACATACTACAGCAAGTAGACACATTGAGAGAACTACTCTGTGTGAAGTGATCCTAAAAGGGTACAGATTATATGGTTACACTTGGATGAAATGTCCAGCATAGGCAAATCTTTAGAGACAGAAAGCAATCTTACGGTTGCCTAGGATGAGAGGGGCTGGAAGACTATTGCTAAGGGGTACGAGTTTTCTTTGGGGGTGGGGTGAAAATGTTCTAAAATGGATTGTTGTGATGGTTGAATAATTCTGTGAGTATACTAAAAGTGACACCACTGAGGGTGAACAAGCAATAGCCGGAGATCACCCTCTGCTATTCTCCCCCTTGGTGGGCCTTGAACTTTCTCAAGATAATTTTTTCAGAATTGAGGTTGTGTTTAAAGACATCCCAATGCTAGCAGTGAGTGGAAACAGCCTAATTATAGTATCTATACTGTTCTCAGTTCATTTGCTACCCCCCACCCCTTCCTGCCCCCCAGCAGCAACACCCCCTGCAGGAATGCACATCCTGAGGATGTGCACAGAGGCATCTTTGAGCAGCCACCAGCCCCAGCTTTTTGGTATGTTAATACAGATAAAGGAGAGCGGTAGGAAAAATGTAGAAGCCAGCAGCATTTAAATGGGAAAGACAGAAAACTACAAGTCAGAGGAAGAGAACAGATAAGGAAAAGCAAATAGAATAGAACAGAACAGAATACAATAGATACTGTGAAGGGGAAGGAAGAGCTTTTCTGAGTTGTGAGTTTCAGGCAGTCTTTGGGGATCTTAAGAGTAAGGGAAGGAAAAAACTTGGACGGTTCTGGTGTCTAGGTAGGAGATCGAATGAAAGAGGAAGTTACAGAAAAATAATCTCAAGACATTTTGTTGTGTATTTTTAATGTAATCTCTCTCATTCCTACATATATTCTCAAGAAGATTGAGAACATATGTTCATATAAAATCTTGCACAGACATGTTCCTAGTAGCATTATTTATAATCCCCTAAAAGTGGCAACAACCTAATGTCCATCAATGGATAAATGGATAAAGTGTGGTATGACCATAGAGTGGTATATTATTCAGCCACAAAAAGAAATGAAGAGCTGATACATACTACAGCAAGTAGACACATTGAGAGAACTACTCTGTGTGAAGTGATCCTAAAAGGGTACAGATTATATGGTTACACTTGGATGAAATGTCCAGCATAGGCAAATCTTTAGAGACAGAAAGCAATCTTACGGTTGCCTAGGATGAGAGGGGCTGGAAGACTATTGCTAAGGGGTACGAGTTTTCTTTGGGGGTGGGGTGAAAATGTTCTAAAATGGATTGTTGTGATGGTTGAATAATTCTGTGAGTATACTAAAAGTGACTGAATTGTAAGTGGGTGAATTGGTCTGTGAGTCATATCTCAAGAAAGCTGTTACAACAACACACACACACAGACACATGCACCAGACTGATACGTGGGTGGGGAACGTCCAGAATTAATGTAGCTGTCCACGTGCAGCAGGTTTGAGTGAGAAGATGATCTTGAAATCGTAGGACCTGCACAGAAATCACCTACATGGGGGAGGCTTGGCTTGTGACTTGCAGCGGTTGCTGCTATAAAGCCACAATGTGATGACCCAAAGTGAGGTGCTTACTAAAACAAAACAAAACAAGAAAAACCAATAGCTCCTCTGTCCAGAAATTGTCTTGTCCTTGCCTCTGTGTGTATCTCACATTCTATCATGGATGATGTTTTATAACAACCTTTCATTTCATAAAAAGTAGGCAGTGTTTCTCTAAAACGGCCTGTCTCATTGCTGGTCGTAGTGGTAATAGTGTGAGTCATTTCCTTTGTCCAGATTCCACGCAAACCATCTAGGGCACTTCGGGATTCCAGCCGAGCTAGAACCAGGTTTGTAAACCAAAACGTGAGGCTGCCCCATAAAGCTATCATGGCAAGAATGAAATGAGTCTGTCTCTGCTGTGCATTTGGTGTGTTAAAAAATGTAATGTTTAGCATCCAAATGAAAATCTTGAATGTGTATTCGTCATTGTTACTTCCTCCACCAACTTGCTGACTAAGTGAGAGTAAGAATAAATAGATGGGCTAATAGGGTACAAATGAGAGCTTTAATTGTATTAACTATCAAAAAGAAATAGTGTCTTTTCTCATTTTTAAAGGATAGAATTTCTCCTTGAGAAGATTTGTACTTTTGTCAGTCGTTAGAGAGGAAAAGTATTAGTATTAATCACTAAAATGAAATGCAACAAAAAATTGTAGTCATATATATACGTCTGATAGTAATCTGTTACTTAAATAAGTTTACTATTTCAGCCCCTGGAAGAGGCACTGACTGGGAAAGAATATAGATATTGCCTAAATGCTGTGTGAACCTTGATAGGTTGCTTAACCGCTCGGACATTTAGTTTGCTTAACTCTCAAATAAAGATCATCATTTTTCAGCTGTTCAAAATTGCTTTTCCTGTCCAAAGGCCCAGCTATACAGTAAGTCATATTTTAAATGGGGAACTATTCAGACAAGCAGATTATCTTTTCCAGAAATTTGAACTAAAAGAGGCAGATGCTGGCAGCTGGTGGTACGTGGCAGAGCTGAGGACTTCCCCAATGGCTCAGAGGGTAAAGAATCTGCCTGCAATGCAGAAGACACAGGAGACATGGAAAAATCCCATGAACAGAAGAGCCCAGCAGTCTACACTCCAAATGGTTGCAAAGAGTCAGACACAACTGGGCAACTAAGCACAAAACACAGCTGAGGATCCATGCTGGCTGCCATGTGGGACCACGTATGAAATGAGGAAGAAGGGGAATTGGAGAGAGAAAAGTAGGAGCAGAAACCTATAGAGAAACAGAGAGAAATGGAGACCACCTGATGGCTAGAAGGAACATCAGCCCTGGCCTCAGCTTTCCCTTGCTAGTTCATTTGAAGCCTACTTGTACTTTGGCTGCTGTCCTTGCATTCCTTGAGACTTCTAAATGCATATGCTGAACTTCACTTTTACTCAATTTGAGTTTGAGTATGTTCTTTTACTTGCAAAAAAAAAAAAAGGCACTATGTGGCAGATGGAGGATATAGTGTAACCTTGTTTACAGCACCTTCCTCGCTACCTTATAAAATTAGATTAAGGATCAAATGACTTCCCTTCATTGAATGTGGGTGGAAACCATACCTTTTATTTATTTATTTTTAAAAATATTTATTTATTTATTTTGGGCGGGGGTCAGGTTGGGGAGGGAGGGGAGTGGGCGGGCCACTTCTATTGGTCTTTCATTTCTCTATTTTAATCCGTCTTTGTTCTTTGGCTCCTGTGGGCCTCCCATCGCGATGGCATCTGTCGTTGCAGAGTGCCGGCTCTGGGTGCATGCGCTCTAGAGCTCCGGCTCGGTCATTGGACACATGGGTCCAGCCACTCCGCGGCACGTGGGATCTTCCCAGGCCAGGGATCGAACCGGCACCCCTTGCACTGCAAGGCGGTGTCCTTACCCACTGGACCACCAGGGGAAGCCCGAAACCATGCCTTTTAAATATAGGTGCTTCTATTAATAAAGTATTTGTTCAACGGAACTGAAATTGGCAAAATGTATAAAAGATACTTTGAAAACTGCAAAGCATAAGGCTGATGGAGAACATAAAGGATTATTAATAATCTGATTAAGATTTTATGAAATCCTCATTAGTCAGCTTTGTATATCTGCCACAATGAATAAAGCCAAAATAAATGGCTAAAATATATAGAAATGGGATGAAATTTTAGCAATTTTAACTTTAATCCTCTTCTAAAGTGAAAGTAAATTTTAAGGAGGCCCTCATCTGATAAACATGACCTTCAGGTCCCTTTGGGCAGAAAGCACATATATTTTGTAATCTTTCTAGCATGAAGCTGTCAGAAGTTGAGGGGGTGAAAACCAGATTTAGCCATCTCAGCTACATTTCTGGCACCTCTGCTGGGGATGAAGTACAATAGGAAGTAAAAGGGGACTTCTCTGGTGGTCCAGTGACTAAGACTCTGCCCTCCCAGTGCAGGGGCCCAGGTTCGATCCTTGGTCAGGGAGCTAGATCCCACCTGCTGCAACTAAGACCTGGAACAGCCAAATAAAATAAATAAATTTTTTTAAAAAGCATGTAAGAAAAACATATTTCAAGGGGGGCATATACATATAACTAGTCTGGGAACATACATATCTGTAAACAACAAAACTCTGTAAAAGTTAAAAGTAAAGTAAAAATTAAAAACAAAACAAAACATATTTCAATCTCAGGCAAGATAACAATTTAAAAAAAAAAGGAAGTGAAGGGTTAGTTTATCCACTTCACAAATCTTCATTTAGTGCACATGAGCATTAAGATAATAACTAAGCCCCCTGTTCTTGAAGAAGTGCTCTAGGGACACTCAAATGTCCAGGTTACCAGGGTTGGCCAACGTCATCCTCTTTATCTGCATGACTCCCAAGCTGCATAGTTAAAACACGGTGAAAAAGAGAAGACGCAATCATGAAAGACGAAGGAAAAGGTGGACTCTCTTTTTCTTTGTATGGCTACTTACCCTATCTGAACTTCTGGTTCTCATTTTGCAGCAGCAGCCACTGGGATGCTATGAAGAGCATCCACTTTCAGATCAGGGCCTACTAGCTAATGCTGTCTTTGGGCTCCTTAAGGCTCACACCACCCCTTGCTGTCCTCAGCCCAGTCCAGCCCCACCTTCCATCCACCACCATGTTTTATGAGGCAGAGAAACGCATCAGCTAGGACGGAAGGGAGGGACCACCTTTCAATTGTCTGAAAACCACCTCTCCCCATCTCTGATACAACCTTCTGGGTTTTAATTACTCCCTGAAAGTGAGAGCCATCCTAGGATCCTTCGGTGACATTTTCCAGTATCCTGTCGGCTCCACTTACGAGAAACAAATGGGCTGGCTGGCCTCCCTCTAGATTGAGTTTTTCATGAAGTCATTACTTCTGTCACAGGGAGTATTTTCAAATTGAAAAATCTGAAACAATAAATGATGGTGAAGCAGTTAATAACTGTTAAGAAATCACATTTGGAAAATTGCATTTAAGCAATAACCTTTCTCCCTGTAATTAAATGACAGAAAGGTCCTGGTTTTAATTAAGTCAGCAATTTATAGTTATGAAGCTATACTTCACTATGCAGATTAGCAAATGATAGGTCACAGAACACCCTGAGTGCATTTTGAGTGGGCCTGATATGGTAATTACTCCACTGTTCAGTGGTGACCACATTGAACCGTATCTCTAGATGAAACAATTTTCTTTTCCTTGCTCCATGATGTATAACTAGGATGACTAAATGTACCACGAGCACTGCCTTGCGCATCTTTAAATTAAAATGGATTTTAAATGAGGGGGCAGGCGCGGAGAGAGCGTGTTTGAAGAACGGCACCGGCAGCGAATGGCCCACTCCTCGATGCCAGAGAGCCGAGAATATATCATTGTTTTACAGGGCTTTCTATCTTGTGCCTGAGTGTTTGCTGCAGATTTATGAGCAAGTAAAATGCTAATGTTAGTGTATTTATAAACATATGATGGAGGTTTCATCTATAATTTATGTGCTGGCCCTATTCTCTGCCTCCTTGGAAAAGAAAATGAAATGCTAGGTTGGACAGCCGCAAGGGTCATTAATACAGCTTTCACATTTTATTTAACTAACCCCCAGCTAATATTACACATTGATGATCATATTGTGAGACGGTTTTTGAATGCTTCTTGTGTCTTGTCTCCTGTCTGCCCCAACCTCAATGGTGCAGACTTCCAACAGTCATCAAAGGACTTCAAATAGCCTAGTGGCAATCTGCTAGTGGATGACCTTCTGTGTGTGTGTGTGTGTGTGTGTGAGGAGCCTTCAAGGGAAAGAAAGGCACACCTTCTTCAAGTTCGATGAACATCTGAACTCAGAAAAGTCTTCAGGTGTTTGCTTTCTTTTTCAAACTCTGTATTTCCTTGCATCTCTTCATGAAAGCACATCTCCACCCAAACACATGGAGAATGTAGGCCGCAGAGTAAGAAACTCAAGTGTCAAAAGATAAGAATATCCCACATGGCAGAGGGAGCTGAGGACAGAACGTTATGTGGTGGGCAGTATTTCTCCCCAATAGGAACACTGGCTGCTCTGTTTATCAGCTCTGGTCTTATTCTCTCTCTTCCCCGCATTGCACACACAAGTAAAGAGGTGAAATGAATCAGAATTGATTCAAGCTGACCAGTTGGTCACTGAATGTGTCACAGTTTGTAGTGATTCACCAGCAGTGAATCCCTGTTTCAAAGAATCAGAAACAAACCAAGATTCTCCTAAGAGTTTTGTATTTAAAAATATTGAATCTTCTTTTAGAGGGAAAAAAATGATACAAATGCACTTTCCACCCACTCTCCCTTGGACTTTTTGGAAATCTAGATAAGGGGTCAAAATGATTATATTCCCGGAAAATTCATATTTAAAAGGAAAAACATCACTGTAACATTTTAAAGAATCATCATATGCATGCTGAATTCAAATGTCAGCTACATGGATATTCCCATATCATCCAGGCTGCCAGGGACATGAGGGCCTTTGAGGGATTTTTTTTTTTTTTTTTTTCCAAAACTCATTCAACTTCTGGAGGGACATAGTGTAGGGATGGTTTTTGGACTGACTCAGGTTTTCCAGTCAACTCTGATCTGAATTCCTGATTTTGCTGAGTCCTACAGCCCCCTCCCTGTTTTGCTTTTCACATAAACCACCTCTTTTCTGCTCTGGGTCACCCCATTAGGCATCAGTTCAATTTCTTCCCCAGAGTGCTTCTGCTCTCTGAGGCTAGAGAGTCAGCCAGCGCCTCCTGAAGGTGTGAGGCAATGGAGGGAATGATTTCACACTCTGCAAATAACTTGCTGTTGTTCGTCACTCAGTCATGTCTGACTCTTTGCAGCTGCATGGACTGCAGCACACCAGGCTTCCCTGTCCTTCACCATCTCCCAGAGTTTGCTCAAACTCATGCCCATTGAGTTGACGATGTCATCCAACCATCTCGTCCTCTGTTGCCCCCTTCTCCTCCTGTTCCCAATCTTTCCCAGCATCAGGGTGTTTTCCAATGGCTAGGCTCTTTGCATCAGGTGGCCAAAGTACTGCAGCTTCAGATTCAAACTTTGGTTAATGTTCTTCTTTTTTTTTTTTTAAGGTAAATGGATTTATTCAGATTCATAGAAAAGCACATTCCACAGACAGAGTGTGGGCTATCACAGAGGGTGAATCCAGCAACTCCAAAAACATGGCATTCTTAGTTTTTATGGTCTGGGTAATTTCATATTATGTTAATGAGTGGGAGGATTATTCCAGCTCTTTCGGGGAGGGGGCAGAACTTTCATGGTGCCTCTGGGTGTGTTATTTAGCTTGTTGACTGAGGATCCAGGTGTAGTGTGCCATCTTGGACTCATTTGATTCTAATGGGTTTATATTGAGTCCTTGGGCTATGTCATTCTTTCAAAAATTGTGCCCTGCCTCTTTCTTTCCTGTTACATTCCCTTCTTAGAGATTTTACTCCCATATTCTTATGGGAGGCAGAAGGACAAAGGTCCATCTTCTGGAATTGCTTCAAGGCTGACTGTGGGGGTTGACTCTGCCTATCAGGGAGTAAAAATCTCTGGGTATCTGATCTATGGGCCCCAGGGGCAGGGTAGCTCCTTGTTTTAATCCACATGGGCTGAAATCCCTATATAGTCATCATCTTGATGTAGAACTCTTGTAACTAGCTTCTTTAGGCTTCCTCTGGATCCTCTTGATCACTAGGCATGTTTTATACCAGCACAAGGTTTTAGGTGCTATCCATTCCAGAGTAGTCTCCCAACTGGTTGTTAGTGTCCAAACGTTGTCACAAAGAAACTTCATGGAAGATATCCCCAGTGGTGCTGACAATGAGCTGGAACTTGTGTAGTTATAAGTTTGGAATAAAATGCCAGCACTTATAAGGGTTGGTAGGGAATAAATACACCTTGGTGATCTCACAGGTCTTTTCAGGTTCACAAAGAGAAAGAAAGAAAGCAGGAATGAAAGAGAATGCAAGAATGTAGGAGGAAAATCTCAGAGTCAAAGAGAACAATATAATTCTGTCTTCCCCGGTATACCTGGCTCACAACTTCCCATGCCCCCCCTTCTCCTCCTGTTCCCAATCTTTCCCAGCATCAGGGTGTTTTCCAATGGCTAGGCTCTTTGCATCAGGTGGCCAAAGTACTGCAGCTTCAGATTCAAACTTTGGTTAATGTTCTTCTTTTTTTTTTTTTAAGGTAAATGGATTTATTCAGATTCATAGAAAAGCACATTCCACAGACAGAGTGTGGGCTATCACAGAGGGTGAATCCAGCAACTCCAAAAACATGGCATTCTTAGTTTTTATGGTCTGGGTAATTTCATATTATGTTAATGAGTGGGAGGATTATTCCAGCTCTTTCGGGGAGGGGGCAGAACTTTCATGGTGCCTCTGGGTGTGTTATTTAGCTTGTTGACTGAGGATCCAGGTGTAGTGTGCCATCTTGGACTCATTTGATTCTAATGGGTTTATATTGAGTCCTTGGGCTATGTCATTCTTTCAAAAATTGTGCCCTGCCTCTTTCTTTCCTGTTACATTCCCTTCTTAGAGATTTTACTCCCATATTCTTATGGGAGGCAGAAGGACAAAGGTCCATCTTCTGGAATTGCTTCAAGGCTGACTGTGGGGGTTGACTCTGCCTATCAGGGAGTAAAAATCTCTGGGTATCTGATCTATGGGCCCCAGGGGCAGGGTAGCTCCTTGTTTTAATCCACATGGGCTGAAATCCCTATATAGTCATCATCTTGATGTAGAACTCTTGTAACTAGCTTCTTTAGGCTTCCTCTGGATCCTCTTGATCACTAGGCATGTTTTATACCAGCACAAGGTTTTAGGTGCTATCCATTCCAGAGTAGTCTCCCAACTGGTTGTTAGTGTCCAAACGTTGTCACAAAGAAACTTCATGGAAGATATCCCCAGTGGTGCTGACAATGAGCTGGAACTTGTGTAGTTATAAGTTTGGAATAAAATGCCAGCACTTATAAGGGTTGGTAGGGAATAAATACACCTTGGTGATCTCACAGGTCTTTTCAGGTTCACAAAGAGAGAAAGAAAGAAAGCAGGAATGAAAGAGAATGCAAGAATGTAGGAGGAAAATCTCAGAGTCAAAGAGAACAATATAATTCTGTCTTCCCCGGTATACCTGGCTCACAACTTCCCATAGGCCTCTTTGGGACCAAGACCTAACTCTAAACCTTTCTTACCTTATCACTGTCCCTTCGTGGTTACCATCTGAAACCATTCTATCTCGATTTGGGACTTAAACCCAAAACCCAGTTTGGGAGTTGAACCCACGTGGCTGGGGCTCGATCCTGGCCAAAACTCTGCTTGGGACTTGACGCCATGTGGTTGGGACTCAAACCCAGCCAAAACCCACCATACCTGGTTTCAGGACCTCATGGAGCTCAGATTCTTCATGTCTCTTTGCAGAAAAGAATTCAGTGAAAGAAAAAGTGATAGGTAAGAAATGGATTTATGCAGATTCAGAGAAAAGCACACTCCACACACAGAGTGGCCATTGCAGAGAGCGAATCCAGCAACCTGGACAATGTTCTTAAAAATCCCTTTGTGTGGGCTTCCCCTGGTGCTCTAGTGGGTAAGGACGCCGCCTTGCAGTGCAAGGGGCGCCGGTTCAATCCCTGGCCTGGGAAGATCCCACGTGCCGCAGAGCAGTTGGACGGATGTGTCCAATTACCGAGTCGGAGCTCTGGAGCGCATGCGCCCAGAGTTGGCGCTCTGCGACAATAGAGGCTGCTGCAATGGGAGACCCACACGGGCCAAAGAAGAAAAATGGATGAAAATAGATAAATGAAAGACCAACAGAAGTGGCCCGCCCACTCCCCTCCCTCCCCAACCTGCCCCCCGCCCTAAATAAATAAATTAATTAAAAAAAAAAATCCCTTTGTGTGTTCCTGCTATGGGGAAGTTCTAGAAGGAGAACCCATTTGTATTGCTATGTTGATCTCCATCTCCCTTCCCTTATTCAACTTGCTCCTCTCTCCCAACTTCCTGTCTATCACTTAGACTACGCTCTAGGATTCTCTCTTTGCCCCCCTTCCCAGAGTACTCCTGCCGTGCCTGAGGACCCCACCCCTGAGACCTAACTACCCCTCTCTCCCTGAGAGGGATCCTGCCCTTGTCTTTGACATGACCACATGGTTTCCTGCCAACCCCATAGGAACAATGAAACCCTCACTGCAGGGGCGGCATGTCTGGGAGGTATGTGTCTGTGAATCCTGAGGACAGGCAGTGGGCCCAGACTCTGCTCAACTGACTCTACTTCTGAGATGTTTAATAACTCAATGTCTTCTTCAGAAGATACTTTGTTCTGCAGTTGTTGTCTTTTCACTGTCCCTTCGTGGTTACCATCTGAAACCATTCTATCTCGATTTGGGACTTAAACCCAAAACCCAGTTTGGGAGTTGAACCCACGTGGCTGGGGCTCGATCCTGGCCAAAACTCTGCTTGGGACTTGACGCCATGTGGTTGGGACTCAAACCCAGCCAAAACCCACCATACCTGGTTTCAGGACCTCATGGAGCTCAGATTCTTCATGTCTCTTTGCAGAAAAGAATTCAGTGAAAGAAAAAGTGATAGGTAAGAAATGGATTTATGCAGATTCAGAGAAAAGCACACTCCACACACAGAGTGGCCATTGCAGAGAGCGAATCCAGCAACCTGGACAATGTTCTTAAAAATCCCTTTGTGTGGGCTTCCCCTGGTGCTCTAGTGGGTAAGGACGCCGCCTTGCAGTGCAAGGGGCGCCGGTTCAATCCCTGGCCTGGGAAGATCCCACGTGCCGCAGAGCAGTTGGACGGATGTGTCCAATTACCGAGTCGGAGCTCTGGAGCGCATGCGCCCAGAGTTGGCGCTCTGCGACAATAGAGGCTGCTGCAATGGGAGACCCACACGGGCCAAAGAAGAAAGATGGATGAAAATAGATAAATGAAAGACCAATAGAAGTGGCCCGCCCACTCCCGTCCCTCCCCAACCCGCCCCCTGCCCTAAATAAATAAATTAATTAAAAAAAAAAATCCCTTTGTGTGTTCCTGCTATGGGGAAGTTCTAGAAGGAGAACCCATTTGTATTGCTATGTTGATCTCCATCTCCCTTCCCTTATTCAACTTGCTCCTCTCTCCCAACTTCCTGTCTATCACTTAGACTACGCTCTAGGATTCTCTCTTTGCCCCCCTTCCCAGAGTACTCCTGCCGTGCCTGAGGACCCCACCCCTGAGACCTAACTACCCCTCTCTCCCTGAGAGGGATCCTGCCCTTGTCTTTGACATGACCACATGGTTTCCTGCCAACCCCATAGGAACAATGAAACCCTCACTGCAGGGGCGGCATGTCTGGGAGGTATGTGTCTGTGAATCCTGAGGACAGGCAGTGGGCCCAGACTCTGCTCAACTGACTCTACTTCTGAGATGTCAATAACTCAATGTCAATAGCTCTATAACTGTCTTCTTCAGAAGATACTTTGTTCTGCAGTTGTTGTCTTTTCTCTATCTTAGATCCTAGAAGCCAGTTGCCCTCTGAACTCCTATGTTTCCTTGAAACTCAGCCTGTATCAAAGCCCCAGTACATGTATTAAAATTATGTCTGGTCCTTGGCACCAGCTCAGGGTGCAATTTGACAAGAATCTCCAGGCAAAAGAGGAAGAAAGTGCTGGCCAATGTTTCCTTCAGATTCACCCATGCAAGTGGGCAGATCCCAAGCTAGAGTCCCCGCTGGCTGGCTGGAGAGCAGTGAAGCAACACAGGGCAGGAGGAAAGGAGTTATCCTTGCTTTTGCAGGCTTGGACACATGGTTTCAGAAATGGGTTCACTTTATTTGCAAAATCAAGTAAAACAGCATATGTCCAATATGACTGGAGATATGATTGTTTGGGAGAAATATTTTCTTTTCAACTTCTGTTTGAAATCTTTTCTTGGAAATTGTCCCACAGTTAGGTGTTCTAATATATATAAGTGACATCTATGGATGAATTTCTGAGCTAACAGAGTGATATATGACGAATTCCTCATCTTCGTTGAAGATGTAATGCATAGTCAGCCAGCAGTAAATAAGAACTTCATACAAACCAGTGACTCTGGCAGGAAGAGCTACACCATGGAACTACTTCTTATTGGTTGAACACCTGCCATTTGCTATGAAAACATTCTATCAAAGAATGTAAGAGTGACGGTTGGAGTTAGACCATCTGAGGTCAAACTCTACTTCCAGTACTTAAATTGGCTGTATGACCTTGGCCAAGTCACTTAACCATGCCTCGTTTCATCTTCCTCATCATTAAATTAAAGATAATAATGGTATATACCTCACAAGGTCATGCATGTGTGTTGAGTCGCCTCAGTAGTGTCTGACTCTTTGCAGCTCCATGGACTGTAACTTCCAAGCTCTTCTGTCCATGAGATCCTCTGAGTGGTTCTCATTTCCTTCTCTAGGGGATCTTCCTGGCCCAGGGATCGAACCCATGTCTCCTAAGTCCCCTCTGCAGAAAAAGTGTGGATCTGTAGCTCAACCTACAGAAATCAGAGAAGGCTTTTTATTTATTTGTTATTTATTTATTTTAAATTAATTTGATTGGAGTATAGTTGTATTACAATATTGTGTTAGTTTCTATTGTACAACAAAGTGAATCAGCTATACCTCTACATATACCCCCCTATTTTTGGATTTTTGTCCTGTTTAGGTCACCACAAAGCAATGAGTAGTGTTCCCTGAGCTCTCATTAGTTATCTGTTTTATGCGTAGTGTCAAGAGTATATATATGTCCATCCCAGTATCCCAATTCATCTCACCCACTTTTCCCTCCTTGGCATTCATATGTTTGTTCTGTATGTCTGGGGACACTCATATTTAACTTTAAATTTTGATGGCTGCTCAAGTAGCACATTCAGTTAAGTGGCTGTGGGCTAAATATTCATGGAAAATGTAGGAAAATTTGAATTTTACCCTAGGATTCTAATTCTGAGTGATGCATCAACAAATTTCAATTCACTCGCTCCTTATTGAAAATTCTTAGAGTTAAGGCTAACATTTTGGAGAAGGGAAAGCAATATTTTTGGGTTTGGTTGCTATAAAGAAACCCGTATCAGTGCTTCTTCCTTCATTATATCCCAACAAGTGATCACTAAAGCCTCCTCTAATGCTAAATTCTCTGGTTCTATCAGGTGGATAGATGCTGACATTTCAAGGACACAAAGTGTATCTCTTGCTCCTGGCAGGAAGAGCTACACCATGGAACTACTTCTTATTGGTTGAACACCTGCCATTTGCTATGAAAACATTCTATCAAAGAATGTAAGAGTGACGGTTGGAGTTAGACCATCTGAGGTCAAACTCTACTTCCAGTACTTAAATTGGCTGTATGACCTTGGCCAAGTCACTTAACCATGCCTCGTTTCATCTTCCTCATCATTAAATTAAAGATAATAATGGTATATACCTCACAAGGTCATGCATGTGTGTTGAGTCGCCTCAGTAGTGTCTGACTCTTTGCAGCTCCATGGACTGTAACTTCCAAGCTCTTCTGTCCATGAGATCCTCTGAGTGGTTCTCATTTCCTTCTCTAGGGGATCTTCCTGGCCCAGGGATCGAACCCATGTCTCCTAAGTCCCCTCTGCAGAAAAAGTGTGGATCTGTAGCTCAACCTACAGAAATCAGAGAAGGCTTTTTATTTATTTGTTATTTATTTATTTTAAATTAATTTGATTGGAGTATAGTTGTATTACAATATTGTGTTAGTTTCTATTGTACAACAAAGTGAATCAGCTATACCTCTACATATACCCCCCTATTTTTGGATTTTTGTCCTGTTTAGGTCACCACAAAGCAATGAGTAGTGTTCCCTGAGCTCTCATTAGTTATCTGTTTTATGCGTAGTGTCAAGAGTATATATATGTCCATCCCAGTATCCCAATTCATCTCACCCACTTTTCCCTCCTTGGCATTCATATGTTTGTTCTGTATGTCTGGGGACACTCATATTTAACTTTAAATTTTGATGGCTGCTCAAGTAGCACATTCAGTTAAGTGGCTGTGGGCTAAATATTCATGGAAAATGTAGGAAAATTTGAATTTTACCCTAGGATTCTAATTCTGAGTGATGCATCAACAAATTTCAATTCACTCGCTCCTTATTGAAAATTCTTAGAGTTAAGGCTAACATTTTGGAGAAGGGAAAGCAATATTTTTGGGTTTGGTTGCTATAAAGAAACCCGTATCAGTGCTTCTTCCTTCATTATATCCCAACAAGTGATCACTAAAGCCTCCTCTAATGCTAAATTCTCTGGTTCTATCAGGTGGATAGATGCTGACATTTCAAGGACACAAAGTGTATCTCTTGCTCCTGGAAAGGCAGTGTGAGACATCTTCCTGTCCTGTGCACAGTATAGGAACTCTCCCCGAAGGGCTGCCAAGGCAAACAGAAGTTTAACTTCCTGATCATCTTGAATACTCCAGTGAATTATTATCAAGTGGGAATGCATGTAATTAAGGTGGGCGGAAGGCGGGACTTGAATTATGATAAAACTCATGCTTGCTGATGTGTTTGATGACAGAGGAGAAAATCATAAAGGGAAGGATGATGAATTTCTGTCTTTTCTCTGGGAATAACTGACTTAGAATCAATGTAATGAAAAATTGTCAAGGGAACACAGAATGGCACAGGGGAAGGATACATTTCTGATGGAAATATACTAGCTCACAGCAGAGCCACACTTTCAATTTTGATCTCTGGAAGGAAAATACCACCAAAAATGTATTATTTGGAGAACAACTATGATCATGTTTTTTTTTTTTTTGACTAAAGCTCCCAGTGCCTTTTCCTCATTTCCTATAGAATCAAGTTCAACGTCCTGAACAAAGTGTTCCAGGAGTGTTATGACTGACCACAGTCTCCGTCTCCAACCTAATGTCCTACTCTACCTAGTGGTCCCATATGGACATGTGTACACACATGTGCACACACACACACACGAATGCACGCAGCCTGGTACACTTCAGATCAAGTACATTATTTACCTTTCCTTAAATATGATGTATTGACATGTATATCATGTCATACTGCCCTTCCACCACCCTCCAGAGATCAGATTCCAACCCCAGTTTAAATATCTTTTCTTCTATCAAGTCTTTTCCCATAGCTAGAATTAGTCTCTCTGCTCTCAGTGTTGCCATGAATTTTTTCTAGAAGTTTAATAATGCTTGTGTTATTTAGTAACACCTCATATTAATACTACTGCTATTACTGATGGATTTTTCTGCTTATTATCTTATGAGATCTTTGAGGGCAGAAGTCGTGTCTTATTCATGTTTGTAGCTTTATATCCCAACAAGTGATCACTAAAGCCTCCTCTAATGCTAAATTCTCTGGTTCTATCAGGTGGATAGATGCTGACATTTCAAGGACACAAAGTGTATCTCTTGCTCCTGGAAAGGCAGTGTGAGACATCTTCCTGTCCTGTGCACAGTATAGGAACTCTCCCCGAAGGGCTGCCAAGGCAAACAGAAGTTTAACTTCCTGATCATCTTGAATACTCCAGTGAATTATTATCAAGTGGGAATGCATGTAATTAAGGTGGGCGGAAGGCGGGACTTGAATTATGATAAAACTCATGCTTGCTGATGTGTTTGATGACAGAGGAGAAAATCATAAAGGGAAGGATGATGAATTTCTGTCTTTTCTCTGGGAATAACTGACTTAGAATCAATGTAATGAAAAATTGTCAAGGGAACACAGAATGGCACAGGGGAAGGATACATTTCTGATGGAAATATACTAGCTCACAGCAGAGCCACACTTTCAATTTTGATCTCTGGAAGGAAAATACCACCAAAAATGTATTATTTGGAGAACAACTATGATCATGTTTTTTTTTTTTTTTTGACTAAAGCTCCCAGTGCCTTTTCCTCATTTCCTATAGAATCAAGTTCAACGTCCTGAACAAAGTGTTCCAGGAGTGTTATGACTGACCACAGTCTCCGTCTCCAACCTAATGTCCTACTCTACCTAGTGGTCCCATATGGACATGTGTACACACATGTGCACACACACACACACGAATGCACGCAGCCTGGTACACTTCAGATCAAGTACATTATTTACCTTTCCTTAAATATGATGTATTGACATGTATATCATGTCATACTGCCCTTCCACCACCCTCCAGAGATCAGATTCCAACCCCAGTTTAAATATCTTTTCTTCTATCAAGTCTTTTCCCATAGCTAGAATTAGTCTCTCTGCTCTCAGTGTTGCCATGAATTTTTTCTAGAAGTTTAATAATGCTTGTGTTATTTAGTAACACCTCATATTAATACTACTGCTATTACTGATGGATTTTTCTGCTTATTATCTTATGAGATCTTTGAGGGCAGAAGTCGTGTCTTATTCATGTTTGTAGCTTTCACATAGTCTGTTATAGTGCAAAACATGATATTGGCTTTAAAAACAGGAAGCACAGAACTAAATTTGGGGGCTCAATTACAGTAGATCTTTGTTTACCTTTTCTCTGCTTCCTTATTTATAGGATAAAGCTCTTATCCTTGCACTCCTACTTTATTGTTTTAATGTATTGGACCTTTGATTACAAGCTACCCCAAATCCATTTGGAAGTAGACTGGTAGAAAAATAATAGATATAACATTTCAAATGGAATCAGTAATGTATGATGAAGTTAAATGTAGAGTTAGTTATCAGACATTAGTGTTGTCCAAGGAACTGACTAGGAAGATAAGAAACGAAAAACCAATCAGATAAGGAAAACAATATCTCCATTGAGATTTGTAGCCTCGCAGAATTCCTTTACATTTGATCTTCCCAAAAGTACTATGAGGAATTGTATGAGAAAGAAATCTCATTTATTGAGGCAGATTGAGGTTCAGAGAGTTAAGTGTCTTGCTTAAGGTCACACGGTCAATTGCAAACTGTGTTAGATATAACTCTTTGAAGATCTTTTTTTTTTTTTTTTTTAAGTTTCTTGATGTCAGTAGCAATCGCAAAGGGTGAAATCTAGTGAAAACCATCACAGGGCCTGCTCTCCTCTGGGCAGTGGGCTCAGGGTGGGCGTGGCTATTCACTGCTGATGTGGTTGTGATTTCTGGCTTCCTCATTTATTTTCCCACCTGACTTCTTCACTCACTTCAGAGAACAATCATCAGTGAAGGTAAATCAGTCAGGATACTTTCCGGGGCAAAAATGCAACTCAAAGTGGTCAGAACGATAAGGTTGCTGACTGACTCCCAAACTTGAAGTCTAGGAGTCAGGTGGGCTTCAAGGTGCATTTCATCCAGTAGCATCTACCGTCTGTTACTCTCTTGACCTCACTGTATTCTTCGTGTTGGCTTCATCCTCGGGCCAGTAGCAAGATAGTAGCAATCTTTCTGGGCCTTGGAAAAAGAAAGACAATCACATTGGGGAGATTTCCCAGGAGAGAAAAACTCCAAGAAATTCCTAGCAAACTTTCTTTGCACTCACTGACTTCGGTGAAGCATATAACCATTCCTGAAACAATCACCTGCAAAAGGATGGAACAAACTTCAGCTAACTAGGCCACTTGGGAGCGCCTGGGTTTCTCCAGAGGTTGGTGGGGGTGGTGGTGACTGTGGAGGTGGAGGTGATTGTGGGAAGTGGGGACAAGTAGGGAATGGGAAGGAAAATGGCCTGATTAAAATAGGAGTATTGAGGCTCTGTTAGTACTCTCTTCTAAGCAAATACATCAAATCATTTCCGCTCTCTCATTGGACTATGCCTTTTTCTAGCCATAGCTCTTCTTAGTCTAGTTACTTTCCGTCTTTCTGTCTCCTCCTCCCTCCCATTCTTCCTTCCTTCCTCTCATTCATTCTTCAAATTTCCTTTTCCTCAGGCCCTGTGCCAGACACTGACGGCAACTAGATGGTCAAGACACTGCTGTCCTTCATTCGGGGAGCTCCCTCCTGTCTCATGCATTTGGTGTCCAGCCTCTCCAGGGAGCAGCCCCCTAAGGGGTCCCACCACAGATTATCAGCAGCTAAGAGGATGTGGGCAGTCCTGAGAGTTATGACGCTAATCAGGAAGTTTGTTTCATTTAAAGGAGAGAGCAGCGAGGCAAGGAAGACTGATTTTTGTCCACCCAGAACCGAAATACCACATTAAACTGTCTCCTAGCACGGAGAGGTTTGTCCATTAAATTTAATTAAGCTTTCTTTAGAATCGCACATCTCAGGAGATCTATCACACACAGGGGGCAAAGCATTCGCTTTTGCCAGCCTTTGCCTTGCTCTTTGCATTATTCTTTCTGACCAGAAAGCCCCCTTGCCTCTGTTGTGGAGCAGTGTTCATATTTAGTGGCCAAATACAGGCAGGTGAGTTGTGGAAATCCTTCCTGCACAACCCACCTGCAGTTTCTGGCTTCAACAGCCTCTTCAGTGAGAGTCCCAGGGTCCAGAAGCTTGATTTTCACTCTTAAACGGGAGTGCCTTTAGCAGAGATGTGCGTTGTTGCAGACAGCATCTCTGAGTCTCTGAGATTCTTGTATTTCGCCAGCAGCTCTGAGACTGGAAGCCGAGGCTCCCTCACAGGGACCAGCTGGGAGAGGCATGTGCGCAAGCCAGCCTCTGAGCGGGTGTGAATTCCTTAGTTCCCAAAAGGAGCAATTCTGTCTGCTGGGCTGTCCGTGCCAATGCTTACCCTGGCAACTTTCTTGGAAGTGAAGCCTGGCATGTTGCAGGGGAAATATTTCTGTGTCTCCCGTCCTTCTCCACTTGGAGGGATATGCCACTCAGAGCAGCTACTGAAAGCAGCCATCAACACCCCAAATGACAGCCTAACACACGCTGGCACACACACCCTCTCTATTATCCTCCAAATCCCGATGCAGAACATTGAAGTGGGGGAGGGAGGGCTCCAGCTCTCCACTGCCACTTTCCCAAGAGTGCTCCCAGAACATCTGTATGCATCGCAGGAGCTGGGGGTCAGGAGGAGGCGCCCTGGTCAAATGGGCTTAGGGCAAGTCAGATTAAACAAAAATAAAAAGATTTACAGCAGGACTTATGGAATCTTGAACGTGCTAATGTGCTAAAGAGAAATTAGAGTTTTTGTGTTTTCCAAAGTAATTTGACCATGGATCTTTTTTTCTTGGAACTGCACTTGGAAGTGAAGTTCAAGAAAACACCATTTTGTATAATTATTAAAGTTCTTTTTTAAATAGATGGGCCATTTAAAAAGTCTTTATTGAATTTGTTGCAACATTGTCCCAGTTTTACATTTTGTCTGTGAGGTATGTGGGACCTTAGCTTGCCAACCAGGGACTGAACCCGCAACCTCTACATTGGAAAGAGAAATTCTAACCTCTGAATTACCAGGGAAGTCCCAGAACATCCTTTTTTAAAACATGCAAACACTCCTTGATTCTTGCTTGTTCTGCCTTCTATCAGGAAAACATTCGATCTTCCAAGTTTCTGTGTTGCTTTAGAAGCAGGGGCTCCGGATATGTTTACTGAACCAGGGTGAACCCTGCTGAAGATCCCCGTGCAAGAGACGTGATTTGCCTCTGGGAGGGAAGAAGGAATAGCTTAGGGAAGAAGGAATGCATGGGATGAGACTGCCCCAGTGGCAAAGCCTGAGTCAGCAGAGGGAAGGTGCACAGTAGAGTTTGGAGGGATCTTTCAGCTGGCCTTTTCCTCTGCGCACAGTTGAACATGAGCTTTAGAACGAAGGAAGACAGCAGGACTGGAAGTAAGCACTCTGGTGAGCATCGGGGCTCAAACAACACTGCCGTGGGGCCTCCTCATGGAACTTGACACACAAGAGGGAAAGGGGCCTCTCTCCTACTTTGCAGCAGAACCCTGTATAATTCTGGTCTGTGCCTCCTCTGGACTGGAGAGAGTCGTATTCAGTGGAAGGAGTTGAGAACAGGGAGACCAGGAAGAACTGGCAGATGACATGTGGTGATTGACAGGAGAGCTGACCTATCTTGCTTGTACACATGCATGATGGTTCTGGGGAGTCTCCGGGATCATTATTGGCTGCATTTCTACAGCAGTAAATGGGAACAGAAGATATTTGTACATTATTTTCAAGGAAATTCAATTTATGCTACTAGGGTGGTGGGGCCTGGCAAATGGCTAGTTAGAATATTCATCTTTCAGCTTTAATAGAGACCTAAGCAACTGTGCTGTTTAAAAATAGAAATCATTGTGTGTGCTAAGTTGCTTCAGTAGTGTCCAACATTTTGTGATCCTATGGACTGTAGCCCACCACATGGGATTCTCCAAGCAAGAATACCGGAATGGATTGCCATGCCTCCTCCAGGGGATCTTCCCAAATCAGGGATTGAACCCATGTCTCATGGTCTCCTGCATTGGCAGGCAGGTTTTAAAATTGTTTTTGTCTGTGAGGTATGTGGGACCTTAGCTTGCCAACCAGGGACTGAACCCAACCTCTGCATTGGAAAGAGAAATTCTAACCTCTGAATTACCAGGAAGTCCCAGAACATCCTTTTTTAAAACATGCAAACACTCCTTGATTCTTGCTTGTTCTGCCTTCTATCAGGAAAACATTCGATCTTCCAAGTTTCTGTGTTGCTTTAGAAGCAGGGGCTCCGGATATGTTTACTGAACCAGGGTGAACCCTGCTGAAGATCCCCGTGCAAGAGACGTGATTTGCCTCTGGGAGGGAAGAAGGAATAGCTTAGGGAAGAAGGAATGCATGGGATGAGACTGCCCCAGTGGCAAAGCCTGAGTCAGCAGAGGGAAGGTGCACAGTAGAGTTTGGAGGGATCTTTCAGCTGGCCTTTTCCTCTGCGCACAGTTGAACATGAGCTTTAGAACGAAGGAAGACAGCAGGACTGGAAGTAAGCACTCTGGTGAGCATCGGGGCTCAAACAACACTGCCGTGGGGCCTCCTCATGGAACTTGACACACAAGAGGGAAAGGGGCCTCTCTCCTACTTTGCAGCAGAACCCTGTATAATTCTGGTCTGTGCCTCCTCTGGACTGGAGAGAGTCGTATTCAGTGGAAGGAGTTGAGAACAGGGAGACCAGGAAGAACTGGCAGATGACATGTGGTGATTGACAGGAGAGCTGACCTATCTTGCTTGTACACATGCATGATGGTTCTGGGGAGTCTCCGGGATCATTATTGGCTGCATTTCTACAGCAGTAAATGGGAACAGAAGATATTTGTACATTATTTTCAAGGAAATTCAATTTATGCTACTAGGGTGGTGGGGCCTGGCAAATGGCTAGTTAGAATATTCATCTTTCAGCTTTAATAGAGACCTAAGCAACTGTGCTGTTTAAAAATAGAAATCATTGTGTGTGCTAAGTTGCTTCAGTAGTGTCCAACATTTTGTGATCCTATGGACTGTAGCCCACCACATGGGATTCTCCAAGCAAGAATACCGGAATGGATTGCCATGCCTCCTCCAGGGGATCTTCCCAAATCAGGGATTGAACCCATGTCTCATGGTCTCCTGCATTGGCAGGCAGGTTCTTTACCACTAGCACCAACTGGGAATTCCAGAAAGCATTAATATTTTAGAAATGTTTGTCTCTTTTGCAGAATTTCAAACCAATTGTTGGTCCAGGAGGTGGCTCTGCTCTCATAGTGTCCCAGGGGCCCAGGTCCCTTCTCTTTGGTTACTTCACCCTAGGGTCTCTCTTTGGGCTGAGGGATTATCCTAGAGTCTCTCCTTGGGCCAAGGGACCAAAACTAGCTCAGCACGACCTCTCCATCCTACCAACAGGACAGAGAAAGAAGTAGAAGATAAACAGTTTCTTTTTAAAGAATTAATTTTGAAAAATTTCAAATATAAAATTCAAATATATATAAAGTTGAAAAAGTTAGCAATATATAACTGCACTCAGGTTGAACAATTCCGAAGACTGTAGCAGAATCCTTTAAAAGATTTATCTGAAAGTTGCACATATCACTTTCCCTTATATTCCATTGGGAAGAATTTTATCATGTGGCTTCATTGACCTGAAGACATGGATTCTACATGGGTCCCTGTATACTGCTTAATAAATGAAAGGGAGATACCCTTACAGCTGATAACCCTATCAAGCTCTACAAGAACAAATTTGACTTATTTGTGCCACCTGAAAAAAAGATTTCAGGAATAGAATTGTTTTCTGTCAACAGGCTCTGGATAGGAGGTTGCATGACTTTGGGCCTCAATTTAATCTCAGCTATATCAACTGAGATCAATGCATATACTCTTCTGAGGGGGCTGCCAATATTTTAGAAATGCTATTTGCATATATTTGATGACTGAAAGTTCGACATTCTTATGCAGAAAGCAAGAAAACTGAAAGCTGAATGGAGTCATATTTCTGAGCAAGTTTTAAGTCATCCGCTTTTTAGAATTTGAGTCTGTTTCCTAGTCCATGGAGTAGAATGGTTGGTGATGGTCTTACCTCTGAAGAGAAGGTTCCATTGAAATCTTTTGAGACACTATCACAACACAGTGGGAATTAGGTCAAAGAAATGGTTGTGGCTGGTGTTGTTTAGGATGTGTTGTGGACTAAGTGTTTTTATCTCTACCCCTGTATTCAGACATTGAAGTCCTAACCCTCAGTGAGATGGTATCTCTACATGGACCTTATGGGGAGGGCTCCTCATGTGTTACAAGAAAGAATGGGACTCTCATAATGGGATTAGAGTTCTTAGAGCAAGAGACCCCTGAGAGCTTGCTACTCCCCCAACACTCTTTTCTAAAGAGAAGGCAAGACAGGAAGAGAGCCCTCACTAGGAGTTGAATTAGCCAGCACCTTGATCTTGGACTTCTTGGTCTCCAGAACTATGAAAATATAATTTCTCTTCTTTAAGCCACCCAGCTTTTGTATTTTGTTATGGCAGCCTGAGCTGACTAATACAGGATGCTTAGGCTACAGTGATAAAAACTCAAAGTGGCTTCTACAATAAGAAAATGTGTTGTTTCATGTGTCAGTATAGCTGCCGTCATTCCCGTGATAAAAAGGGAGTCTCTCCTTAAAAGATTTATCTGAAAGTTGCACATATCACTTTCCCTTATATTCCATTGGGAAGAATTTTATCATGTGGCTTCATTGACCTGAAGACATGGATTCTACATGGGTCCCTGTATACTGCTTAATAAATGAAAGGGAGATACCCTTACAGCTGATAACCCTATCAAGCTCTACAAGAACAAATTTGACTTATTTGTGCCACCTGAAAAAAAGATTTCAGGAATAGAATTGTTTTCTGTCAACAGGCTCTGGATAGGAGGTTGCATGACTTTGGGCCTCAATTTAATCTCAGCTATATCAACTGAGATCAATGCATATACTCTTCTGAGGGGGCTGCCAATATTTTAGAAATGCTATTTGCATATATTTGATGACTGAAAGTTCGACATTCTTATGCAGAAAGCAAGAAAACTGAAAGCTGAATGGAGTCATATTTCTGAGCAAGTTTTAAGTCATCCGCTTTTTAGAATTTGAGTCTGTTTCCTAGTCCATGGAGTAGAATGGTTGGTGATGGTCTTACCTCTGAAGAGAAGGTTCCATTGAAATCTTTTGAGACACTATCACAACACAGTGGGAATTAGGTCAAAGAAATGGTTGTGGCTGGTGTTGTTTAGGATGTGTTGTGGACTAAGTGTTTTTATCTCTACCCCTGTATTCAGACATTGAAGTCCTAACCCTCAGTGAGATGGTATCTCTACATGGACCTTATGGGGAGGGCTCCTCATGTGTTACAAGAAAGAATGGGACTCTCATAATGGGATTAGAGTTCTTAGAGCAAGAGACCCCTGAGAGCTTGCTACTCCCCCAACACTCTTTTCTAAAGAGAAGGCAAGACAGGAAGAGAGCCCTCACTAGGAGTTGAATTAGCCAGCACCTTGATCTTGGACTTCTTGGTCTCCAGAACTATGAAAATATAATTTCTCTTCTTTAAGCCACCCAGCTTTTGTATTTTGTTATGGCAGCCTGAGCTGACTAATACAGGATGCTTAGGCTACAGTGATAAAAACTCAAAGTGGCTTCTACAATAAGAAAATGTGTTGTTTCATGTGTCAGTATAGCTGCCGTCATTCCCGGCCTTGCATCCAAGCAGGGAAGCCTCCACACGCAGAGACTGGCTGTCCTGCAGTCCTCTCCTAAAAGCGAGGACACTTTCTCTGGAAGCCTGTATACGTTACTGGCTCCAGTGAGACCACATGTCTATCGGTAGTGGTTTTTGTGGCCAGTGAAATGCCGTGACTGGATTGGGTTAGGCGAGAGTTCCTAAACCAGAAGGCAAAGGGTTCCCCTGGCAGTTGGCCTGGACTGTTCAGAACCCAACCCTGGAACTAGAATCAGCTCCCCAGCCACTAGACTGCACCCAGTGGGGCGAGGAGTAATGGGTGTTTAAGAGATAACTGAAGTACTTATTTCATAATCCTTTGATTTTACTTTATTAAAAGGAGCTAAGAGCTTCCCTGGTGGCTCAGATTGTAAAAAGGAGCTAAGACTCTAACCCAGAAAAACTTAAGCCAATATCCAATAAGCACCATCATTAAAATCTTCATCCCCAAATCTGTAAATTATTCTTTATTGTGAAGAGAATATTATATCGTAATGACATGGCTAGTGAGTCACCAATATGAATGTTACAAAAGGATGTATGCTCAGCTATTGGTTTACAAAGGAAAACATGAATTTAGCAAAAATAATATGCATGCTTTTGACAAGTTATGGTTTATTCTTTGCCAACAGATTTTTTTTTTCTCCTGAAATGAACTCATTTGTATGAGGATTTTGCTGCCTTGGTTAAAAACTATCCAAGGCTTGTAATATCTAAATGTCAGAGAACAATGGGACGCATGCATCTTGATTGCTCCAGTAATTTGTACAAACCAAGGGGAAAATTTACTGATGTGCCAGATACTGCAGGTGAATAAGTAAGTCTTTGGGTACATTGAAGACTTTCAGAGAGATATTAGCTTTCCACGGTCATTAAGTAGATAACATTTCAATTCCTGCATCCAGTAACCTAGAAACTAGAAAATAGAATCAGGCCAGAGAAGATGGAGGTACAGGCTTTGTCACTTGAGAACTTATGGCTTTAGGCAAGCTGATTAAGTGCCCTACGTCTCAGTCACTTTCTCTGTAAAATGGGAACGATCATAGCCACCTCTGAAGGTTTTGTGAAGATAAAAGGTGATGCATATTTCTTAGCATAGTATTTGGAACATAGTTGATGTTTAATGTGATAGATCTTAGACCTAAGGTATTTAAAAGACCTCTAGATGCTCAAGGAAGTGAACTTTTAGGGGAACCTTGGCTTGTTTGATCAGTGGGCTCTTTGCAGACACTATCAAGGGTTTCCCGCCTGGGGCAGAGGTTAAGAATTGCCTAGCAATGCAGGAGATGCAAGAGACTCAGGTTCAATCCCTGAGTCAGGACGATCCCTTGGAGGAAGAAATGGCAACCCACTCCAGTATTCTTGCCTGGGTAATCTCCTGGACAGAGGAGCCCGATGGACTACAGTCCATAGGCCACACAGTCCATAGGGATATGACTGATCAAGCACCGACAGATTCTATCAACCCAGAGACTAAGTGCATAGTCTCTCTGCTCCCATTCACAGTGACTGTAAATTGGAAAGTGTTTTGAGCCTGAGTTTTTCTTGTTTATTCATGAGATGGACCAATGTTCATGTTAAACAAAGCATCACTTGGTCAAAAAGGAGAATTAACGGTGAAACCGAAAAGTCTGTGGTCTGATATGATCTGTCTGTGTTTATTTTTTTAGCTTCCTTCATGGATCCTCTGCTGACAGAATGGAAGACAGTATGTGAAAAATTCTTTTTCATTTTGTTCTTTTAAAATTTTTCAGCTATCTAAATTTTTTTTTGAAAATGCACTTTACATTGTAAAACATTAAGCAATATGAAGAAAATTAAAACCTCTCCATGATCAAAATTCCTTTCAAGATTGGTTCATATCATTCTTCTAGAACTCTTAAGCAAATCTTGATATACTGAAATTATATATATTTCAATATAAATGTGAAAGCATTCTATATATTAGGTTAAAGAGCAGAAGAAAAAGAGAGGGAGAGGATTGGGGGGGTGGAAGAGGGAAGGGGCCAGGAATACACATATGACTAATCAGGGATTATACGTATCTGTAAACAACAAAACTCTGTAAAAGTAAAAGGTAAAATTAAAATAATTATTAAAAAAAAGAGAAAGGGGGAAAAAACTATGCTATTATATGAAGTACTTCTTTTCTACTTGATGAACACCTTTCAGTATTAATGTTTAACCACCTAACTTTTTTAACAGCAATCTCTTAGGTTTTGGTTGTTGCCAACACTTCATTATTAAGACAAAAGAAAGGAATGACCATCTCTTGCATTCAACATTGTTCTTAAGTAGCTTGTCAAACTTTCGAAAACACAGATTAAATCTTTGAAGAAAGTCTCCGTTTGTCCATATCAAATATGTGTCTGACAGGCTGTGGACAAGTGATCAAGCTGATGAGAGAAAATCAAGTCAAGCTCCTTGAGCTGAGCTGAAATCCCACTAGCCTCTGACCTTGCTGGTCAAGAGGTCATCTTTGTGGACAAAAGAGATCCTTGTCCAATGCAATGGGATTCCCATAGATTCTAGAAATAACTGTCAACCAGGTCATTTCTAGAACCACCTGGTCAGTACTTGTCTACTGGGCTCAGTCCAGCAGGTCCATTAGTGTGGCCTTGAACAGACCAGACTTTCTTGTGTCTTCCAGAGGTTTTATTCAACTACACAACAGACGGCTGCTGTGGTGAGTTTTGGAGCAATTTATTCTTTTTGATATCAGCATGTTAATTAATTTTTGGTATGGATATCTGTTTATTAATTTATATCTCTATCATCTCTCTCTCTCTCTCTCTCTCTCTCTCTCTCATATACACATATATATACATGCACACACATTTAAGAACATATAGTATATTCCCAATTTTTTCTGAGCTTTCTGCCATTTCAGAAATATCACTGACCAAAGATATTGCCCCAAATCAAAAAACACTCCCCGGTGCACAGTTCCTCCATATTGATAAAAGAATTTTCATGGTATTCCCTCTAAGAGCAAAGCTTCAGCTCTCACAGTGTACTATAAAAACATATTATTTCCTTCTGGTACATTAATTTTTGGATTACTTTGGGGGACAAAACACCATCAAAGTAGTGGTTTGGCTATAAACTCCCTTGACATCTGGCCAAACCTCTAAATAACAAGGATGTAATTGCTTTTGAGCTCTCACCACTGAGATTTTCTGGCTACTTCTTACACAAATGAGAAAGTTAGCACTGATAATTTTGTGGTAATAAAACCACAACTTTCATAATATTTACCAAGCTGCAATCAGATAAAAGCTCATTTTGGGGGCATCGGGGATAATGTTTAGCATAGTCAATTAGGGAGTGGTGAGCACTGCCAGAAGTGACTTTTTAGAGAGCTCAGGGGACTTCAGCTTCTCTCCGGATGCTAGGAAAGGCTTGGAGACAGTTTGTAGGTCTGGCCACCCACAGTTTTCATGTTAGTGTTGGAAACATTGCTTAAGGTGCACAGAAATTTCACAGTGAGTTTGTAGTGACGAATTTGGGTTTCTCTTGGTGCTTCCTGGGTTTTCAGAAATGTGACCACCCTCCCATGGAGTGCTCCCTAGGACTCGGCTTTCCAGACACTCACCTCTAGTGGTGGTAACAGTAATGGTTGTGTGCATGAGGGCCAAGTCGCTCAGTCATGTCCGACTCTTTGCGACCCTATGGACTGTAGTCCTCCAGGCTCTTCTGTCCATGGAATTCTCTATGGAAGAATACTGGAGTGGGTTACCATGCCCTCCTCCAGGGGTTCTTCCCCCACCCAGGGATTGAATCCACATCTCTTATGTCTCTTGCATTGCCAGGTGAGCTCTTTATCACTAGTGCCACCTGGGAAGCCCCAACAGTAATCCTTACCATTGGCTGAATTCCTACATGTCAGGCACCATGTCAAAGCACTTTACCAAAATGTTCTTATGTAAGCATCCTTAAGCCCAGTCAGAGGCTTCCCAGATGGGGCTAGTGGTAAAGAATCTGCCTGCAATGCAGAAGACTCAGGACACTGTAGGTTTGATCCCTGGGTCAGGAAGATCCCCTAGAGGAGGAAATGGTAACCCACTCCAGTATTCTTGTGTGGAGAATTCCATGGACAGAGGAACTTGGCAGGCTACAGTCTATGGGGTTGCAAAGAGTTGAATATGACTGAGCATGCAGGCACACAACTCGGTCAAGTATTATATCATCATCCCCATTAAAAGATGTGGAGACAGGCTCATACAGATGAAATGCCTTGTCTAAGGTGACAAGTTGGGTTGTGAAAGAGCTGAGAGTTACCTGCAACTGTCTGAGGTAACAGTAACGCCCTTGACCCCTACACTGCCCTACCTCCATCTCCCCACTCTGTTTTTGGTTGTCTTGTAGCCTTTCAGGAAGGTATATTCCACAGTAGAGGTTCTCAGCATTAGCAGTGGAATAGAATCAACTGGGGAACTTTGAATTAAAAATGGGTGCTGGGCCCCCACATCCAGATCGTCCCACTGGTACTGAATCACTGGTCCACTGGTGAGTCACAAAGCTCCTCAAGTGGCACATATGTGTACCCAGGGCTGAAACGCCGTGCTCCTGAGTGGACTTGAGCTGTGATTTCTTTCCTGTTGGAAGAACAGTGCTTGAAAACTGCACTGACAGTCCAACCAAGCTGCTAATAATTAAAAACAAAGCAGTGTCTGGCCATCGTACAAAGGATGATTTCCACATTCCTAAACTTTTCAGTGGCACCCAGTTGAAAGCAAACACCTATCCCTTTACACATGACCTCTGGTGAGGGAAAGGTGGGTCAGTAGATGGATGGAAGCTGGTATTCAGGGTCCCAAATGCGAGCACCCCAAACCTTGGCCGTGCACAGACAATTTCGGGTCACTGGTCTGTGTGTGCCTGAATGAGTACTTAATTTCGTTTTTTCAGACCTCAGTAATTTCTAGCAGAGTGTATAGAGTTCATGACACAAACACATCTGGATTTGGGGGTGTGGATCTGAAATATTTGCAGGCCAATATGTTGGGAGCAGATGTTGCCTTGGCATCCGGGGATGCTGGGGGTGATCTCATTGGAGGCCCCATCTGGGGCTTCGCTCGCAGCAACACAGCTTCCCCTGCAGATTTCAGCTGCGTTTCAAAGCTGGGTGCTTCCTCTCCTGCCCAGAGGCATCTTTTAGCCTTCTCCCTTGCGATGAGGGGCACCCAGAGCCTTGGCACTGTTGCATCTCATGCAGAAAATGCCAAGAGGTTGGAAACCTGTCGCTTCTTAAAGGAGATGGTATCACCAAACAAGGCTGGTCTGTGCCAGACTTTGCATCTGACCAGAAGGGAGCTCCTAAAAGCCAGCAGTGAGAGCCAGGCCCTACTTCTTCAGCCTTGCGTGGAGGATAGGTCAAGGGCCATGGAGCCAGGCAGAGCTGGACCTGAACACACATTCTACCACTGTCTAGCCTTCTGACTGTTCCCGGGAAAACCACTTTTCTGAGACTCTGCTTGCCAATAGAAACGTCCATATTCCTTCACTGGATTATTTGGAAAATCAGATGAGTGGCTGGCACATACAGCAGGGGTTTTTGTCCCTTTCTTTCCCTCAGGCAGCTGCTTCTAGATTGCATGTTGTCATCTGAGCGAGACCCATTTGCCACAGTCAAACTAGTGACTTCACAAGCATTTCAAAGCTCTTCTATGTGCCAGACACCACAGTACTAATGCTGTGTGTATGTTTCTGTCTCTGAGCCATCTCTCATGCTGTTCCCTCTGCCTAGAAAGCTTTCCTTCCCTATTTTCTCCTGTTCTTCTTCAACCAGTTCAGTTCTCACCTTCTCACTTTGATTCTCTTGGTTCTATGTCATCTCTCCCCTTCTAGCTCACCCAAGTGCTTAGGCTGGAGGCTCTCCTACAAGGGCTGCCCAGAATGGTCAATGCTCTGAGCTTCCTGTCCACATCCACTATTCCCCTTTTCCAAATTGTTTGTGAGGCTTATATAAGATGTAGTGTGTAAAATATTTAGAACAGTGATGGACACATAATAGATGCACAACAAATTGTGGCTAACAGAAATATAATAAAAATATCTTGCAATCAATAGTCATAGTATTACATAATGTGGACTTCCCCTGGTGCCTCAGTGGTAAAGAATTCACCTGTAATGCAGGAGCTACAGGAGACACAGGTTGGAACCCTGGGTTGAGAAGATCCTCTGGAGTTGGGTATGGCAACCCACTCCAGTATTCTTGCTGGAGAATTCCATGGACAGAAGAGCCTGGTGGGCTACAGTCCACAGGGTTGCAAAGAGTCAGACATGACTGAAGCAACTTACCATGCACATCACATAACAGAACAAGTTTTGACAATAATAAGAGGAGGAACCCTGGAACTGGCAATAGAAAGAGTGGAATTGTAAAAATCCAAATGCACTCCCAGTCCTCAGCTTCTTCCGGAAATGTGACTACATTGCTTAGAGTTAATGAGTTTCTAGAGTAAGTTCTACGTGGAGGGAAAAGGTTTCAAGTGCCAAGTTCTATTCACTCCAATTCTCATGCACATCTTGGCAAATCTTCTTCACCCAAGAGTTCTGATTCTGGCTCAGCTTTCTAGCAAGGTATCAGTTAATTATGGTAATCAGATCAGGCATTCTCGGGCAACAGAGAGATGCTGGACGAATGTGGGACAGCAAGGTTGGTGGTAAGGGGTTTATTAGAAGCCAAATAAAAGCCATCAGAGGATTGAGGAGGATACCCATGTCCACTGCAAGGAAGCTAATGCCTGACAGGTTGGGTAGGGTGGGGGACGGCTCCTGAGGAAGACTGGGGAGGACATTGGAACCATAACCCTTGTTCCATGGGGATCCAGGACTATCCCAATGTGTGAGGATGGAGAAGAGAACTGCGTGGGTTTGGAGAATGCCCTGGCAGAAGATGGAACCAGCACTGAGCAATGAGGTGAGGTGAGTTTATATCTTGGCCACAAGTCACCCACAGGCCTGGAGCAGTCAGCCAGGTGCCAACACTGCTGCCTTCACTACAGCTGAATGCAGCAGCCCAGCTGCCCTGGGAAGGGCAGCCCCAGCCTCTCTACCCAAACAGCCCATCCTGAGGCCTCTCTCTGGTGACCCTGCAGCACACATGGGGATCCTGGAATCTGGAGTTCTGGGGTCCTGGGATCTGGAATTCCTGGATCCTGAGATGTCAAACCTTAGTAATTCCTTTGTCTTTGACGTCAGCCTGGTTGGCTCACATTGCTGCAGTCCGCACATGATTTGGAGTAAGACACAGGTTGGAACCCTGGGTTGAGAAGATCCTCTGGAGTTGGGTATGGCAACCCACTCCAGTATTCTTGCTGGAGAATTCCATGGACAGAAGAGCCTGGTGGGCTACAGTCCACAGGGTTGCAAAGAGTCAGACATGACTGAAGCAACTTACCATGCACATCACATAACAGAACAAGTTTTGACAATAATAAGAGGAGGAACCCTGGAACTGGCAATAGAAAGAGTGGAATTGTAAAAATCCAAATGCACTCCCAGTCCTCAGCTTCTTCCGGAAATGTGACTACATTGCTTAGAGTTAATGAGTTTCTAGAGTAAGTTCTACGTGGAGGGAAAAGGTTTCAAGTGCCAAGTTCTATTCACTCCAATTCTCATGCACATCTTGGCAAATCTTCTTCACCCAAGAGTTCTGATTCTGGCTCAGCTTTCTAGCAAGGTATCAGTTAATTATGGTAATCAGATCAGGCATTCTCGGGCAACAGAGAGATGCTGGACGAATGTGGGACAGCAAGGTTGGTGGTAAGGGGTTTATTAGAAGCCAAATAAAAGCCATCAGAGGATTGAGGAGGATACCCATGTCCACTGCAAGGAAGCTAATGCCTGACAGGTTGGGTAGGGTGGGGGACGGCTCCTGAGGAAGACTGGGGAGGACATTGGAACCATAACCCTTGTTCCATGGGGATCCAGGACTATCCCAATGTGTGAGGATGGAGAAGAGAACTGCGTGGGTTTGGAGAATGCCCTGGCAGAAGATGGAACCAGCACTGAGCAATGAGGTGAGGTGAGTTTATATCTTGGCCACAAGTCACCCACAGGCCTGGAGCAGTCAGCCAGGTGCCAACACTGCTGCCTTCACTACAGCTGAATGCAGCAGCCCAGCTGCCCTGGGAAGGGCAGCCCCAGCCTCTCTACCCAAACAGCCCATCCTGAGGCCTCTCTCTGGTGACCCTGCAGCACACATGGGGATCCTGGAATCTGGAGTTCTGGGGTCCTGGGATCTGGAATTCCTGGATCCTGAGATGTCAAACCTTAGTAATTCCTTTGTCTTTGACGTCAGCCTGGTTGGCTCACATTTCTTCAGTCCGCACATGATTTGGGATAGGAAGGCTAGAGCAGACTAAATCTTCGCCTTGCCTCTGCCTTGTTTTCTCACTTTGGACAAAGGACCTCACCCCTCCAACTTCCAGGTCCCTCAGCTGTAATGTGGTCATTACACTTACCTCGAACTGTAGTTTTTCAGAGAGAATAGGGAAGCTACAAGGATAGAATGGAGCGGGGGAGTCTGTGGTTGGAAAAATAAAGTCTGCCTTAGCCATTAACAAGCTGAGAGATGTTTAGTTCACTTTATTTAATCCTCCCAACCACTCTGTAGCTCTATTCCCATTTTTACAGACAAGGAAATGATGGCGCCATGAGGCGAGGTAGCCTGTTTTAGGTCTCAGGGTGAGAAAGTGGCCGAACGGAGACTTGAACCCAGGTTTCTGAGACACCACTATGCTCTGCCTCCCACACCAAGTACATAACACATCTGTAGGTTATCTTGCTTCTGAGCACAGCCAGTGTGGGCTGTTCTGCTGGGTGCAAAGAAGCCTTCTTGACTTGCTAACACTCACTCCAAGAGTCCAGCTTCTTGCCCTTTCTCTTCTCATTTATTCACAGACTCCCAAATGGCCATGGAAGTAGCCAGGTGGCCAAGGATTTCAGTTAGAGGAAATTCCATTTGCTTCCCATCCAAGATGATCATTCACTTTCCAGGAAAAGTCAGGAATCCCTAATGCATGAGAGCAGTTGAGTGTGGCCTGGCCTTCATTTCTGAGCCAGTCCCAGCAGAGAGCTTGCCCATGTTGTTAGGTGTCCTTATTCGTTAAGGATTCTCTGTATTGAGATGCAACCTAATTAGGGTTGAGCTCAAAGCCTGTTCGTTCGGGGGCTTAGTTCATAAAAGATTAATGTTCATTTTCCTTGGGTTTTGTTGCAGAATTCAGCTGGAAAAAATCCAGGGCACACTTTTTCCAAGAGAAGGAGCACTTTGGTGGTTTGTGAAAATCCCTTTTCCCTCATGTTAAAACCTTATTATTTTTTTTATGACCCATCCTCACCCATCCCCCAACTCCCTGATCAAGTCTTTTAGTTTCTCAATAAGTATAAGAGAATAAAAAAAAAGTGCATTCTGTAAACAGAGGGGGCTATTAGAGATATTATTCAAAAAAAACATATTTGCTTATAGATAATTAGAAAACAGGTGTCAAATAACAAGTGCACAATGGAAAACAGTTCTGCATTCATTCATTTATTTATTCCAGCCTTCAGCAAACATTCATGGAGCATGTGTTACATGTCAGACACTGAGCCTTTCCATCATGTATTTCATCTGCTTTTTATTTCTGTGGTGGGCTTGAACAATTTAACTCCATCATTAAAGTGCTAATAGGAAGTGCTTCCTACCTATGAACTGGATACCTTCTGACAGTCTTCTGCCAAAAAGAAAACAGATCTATTCAGGTTTTTCTTCTTAAAATGGACTATATTTTATGACAACAAATGTTAACATATGTCAATGGTAGAAATGCCAAACCATATGGGCCAATTAAATTTAAGAAACAACAACCATTATAATCCCAACCCCTGGAGATCTTCTCTGTTAATAGATTGACAGAGAAAATCTGGTGTCTATTCTTCCAGGTTTATTTTTAAGCAATAAACTATAATAACAGTATCATTTTATTTCAAAAAAATGGGAAACAGACAGTACTTCTGTTCTGCAACTTGTGTTACATACAAAGTTAATAACTTACCATGTTAAGATTTTAACATCCAAGATGATCATTCACTTTCCAGGAAAAGTCAGGAATCCCTAATGCATGAGAGCAGTTGAGTGTGGCCTGGCCTTCATTTCTGAGCCAGTCCCAGCAGAGAGCTTGCCCATGTTGTTAGGTGTCCTTATTCGTTAAGGATTCTCTGTATTGAGATGCAACCTAATTAGGGTTGAGCTCAAAGCCTGTTCGTTCGGGGGCTTAGTTCATAAAAGATTAATGTTCATTTTCCTTGGGTTTTGTTGCAGAATTCAGCTGGAAAAAATCCAGGGCACACTTTTTCCAAGAGAAGGAGCACTTTGGTGGTTTGTGAAAATCCCTTTTCCCTCATGTTAAAACCTTATTATTTTTTTTATGACCCATCCTCACCCATCCCCCAACTCCCTGATCAAGTCTTTTAGTTTCTCAATAAGTATAAGAGAATAAAAAAAAAGTGAATTCTGTAAACAGAGGGGTCTATTGTAGATATTATTCAAAAGGAACATATTTGCTTATAGATAATTAGAAAACAGGTGTCAAATAACAAGTGCACAATGGAAAACAGTTCTGCATTCATTCATTTATTTATTCCAGCCTTCAGCAAACATTCATGGAGCATGTGTTACATGTCAGACACTGAGCCTTTCCATCATGTATTTCATCTGCTTTTTATTTCTGTGGTGGGCTTGAACAATTTAACTCCATCATTAAAGTGCTAATAGGAAGTGCTTCCTACCTATGAACTGGATACCTTCTGACAGTCTTCTGCCAAAAAGAAAACAGATCTATTCAGGTTTTTCTTCTTAAAATGGACTATATTTTATGACAACAAATGTTAACATATGTCAATGGTAGAAATGCCAAACCATATGGGCCAATTAAATTTAAGAAACAACAACCATTATAATCCCAACCCCTGGAGATCTTCTCTGTTAATAGATTGACAGAGAAAATCTGGTGTCTATTCTTCCAGGTTTATTTTTAAGCAATAAACTATAATAACAGTATCATTTTATTTCAAAAAAATGGGAAACAGACAGTACTTCTGTTCTGCAACTTGTGTTACATACAAAGTTAATAACTTACCATGGTAAGATTTTCACATCAGCCCAGAGTGCTGTTTTACTAACTGTGTAGTTTACCACTGCGTAAATCCCGTGTAATCTACCAGCTCCCCAATTAAAGATATTTTGGTTGTTTCTCTATTGCTTTCATCATTTCATCACTTCTTTATAGCTAAGTTTGGGTATTTCTCTCTCTTTTTTTTTTTTTGGCCACTTCTATTGGTCTTTTGTTTATTTATCTTCCTTTTGGCTTATGTGGGCCTCCCATCGCAGTGGCCTCTCTCGTTGCCAGTGCTGGGTGCATGCGCTCCAGAGCTCCGGCTCAGTAGTTGGACACATCAGTCCAGCTGCTCCACAGCACGTGGGATCTTCCCAGGCCAGAGATGGAACTGGCGCCCCTTGCACAGCAAGGTGGTGTCCTTACCCACGGAACAACCAGGGAAGCCGCCAGTTTGTATATTTCTATGAGTCTTTCTGTGGGTAGATTCTTAGAACTGGAATGGACTGAGTCAAAGTGATCAGTTACCTTTTTTTTCTCAGTTCTCAGTTTTATGAAATGTCAAGGTCCTTCACACACTGAAAAATGTATCTTCTGTAATCCTTCCCCTCACCCACCCTCTTTTATCCATTCCTCTCAACATATTTTTCAAGCAAGACCCAAATGGTAACACATGTTTGGGGAAACGGTGCTCTAATTTTGAAAGGAAGAAAAAGTAGAACACAGCCAAATTTGTGTTGCTCTGAGCAGCTCTGACTGCCTGTGGGTGAACAAAAATAGCCTCTTCTCTTCCCTTGAGTCAGAATCTCAACAATTCTGGATGATCTGATTGTTCCTCCAGGAGAGACAAAGCCCAGGTTTGCTTTTCTTTATGTTGCATAGCTGACCTGGCCAGTAGAAAACAATAATAGTCACGGGTATTTTAAAAAAACAAAATAATAGCTTATAATCCCAACCTGGAGATCTTCTCTGTTAATAGATTGACAGAGAAAATCTGGTGTCTATTCTTCCAGGTTTATTTTTAAGCAATAAACTATAATAACAGTATCATTTTATTTCAAAAAAATGGGAAACAGACAGTACTTCTGTTCTGCAACTTGTGTTACATACAAAGTTAATAACTTACCATGGTAAGATTTTCACATCAGCCCAGAGTGCTGTTTTACTAACTGTGTAGTTTACCACTGCGTAAATCCCGTGTAATCTACCAGCTCCCCAATTAAAGATATTTTGGTTGTTTCTCTATTGCTTTCATCATTTCATCACTTCTTTATAGCTAAGTTTGGGTATTTCTCTCTCTTTTTTTTTTTTTGGCCACTTCTATTGGTCTTTTGTTTATTTATCTTCCTTTTGGCTTATGTGGGCCTCCCATCGCAGTGGCCTCTCTCGTTGCCAGTGCTGGGTGCATGCGCTCCAGAGCTCCGGCTCAGTAGTTGGACACATCAGTCCAGCTGCTCCACAGCACGTGGGATCTTCCCAGGCCAGAGATGGAACTGGCGCCCCTTGCACAGCAAGGTGGTGTCCTTACCCACGGAACAACCAGGGAAGCCGCCAGTTTGTATATTTCTATGAGTCTTTCTGTGGGTAGATTCTTAGAACTGGAATGGACTGAGTCAAAGTGATCAGTTACCTTTTTTTTCTCAGTTCTCAGTTTTATGAAATGTCAAGGTCCTTCACACACTGAAAAATGTATCTTCTGTAATCCTTCCCCTCACCCACCCTCTTTTATCCATTCCTCTCAACATATTTTTCAAGCAAGACCCAAATGGTAACACATGTTTGGGGAAACGGTGCTCTAATTTTGAAAGGAAGAAAAAGTAGAACACAGCCAAATTTGTGTTGCTCTGAGCAGCTCTGACTGCCTGTGGGTGAACAAAAATAGCCTCTTCTCTTCCCTTGAGTCAGAATCTCAACAATTCTGGATGATCTGATTGTTCCTCCAGGAGAGACAAAGCCCAGGTTTGCTTTTCTTTATGTTGCATAGCTGACCTGGCCAGTAGAAAACAATAATAGTCATGGGTATTTTTAGGGGAGAGCAGTGAAGTGAGTCGCCATATTGTTGAAGGAAAGTGTAGCAATTTGAGTGATTTTCTAAAACTGAGCAAAGTAATAACATTATCACAGGACACAGAATCTTAGTGAGATCAGTTGGGTCATTTCTGTGTTGGGTAAGCTTAGGAATAAGCATTGTATTCTCTGTTCTGCAGTTTAATGTATTTATTAACTCATGTTTCCCCAAAACTTGTATTTTACAATCTCTGACATTTTCCTATTTGCTAAAACTGAAAACCCATAGCCGGATATAGCATAGAAATGCAAATTTTGTGGACACATCTCGCGTTTTAACTTCTGCTTTTCTTGGACTGCACTTAAATGGGAGCCCTGTGTTCCCTTAGAGAAAAGGGCCCCCAACCGCGACTTTCTCCTGAGGGTCTGGGCCGACTTTGCTGATTCTGTCCAACAGAGGGCAGTGCGTTTCAAGTTTGAAAAATATTCGGTAGAAACAGAGGACTCGGGATCTTAGAATCCAAGCACCATTTTCTTTATTAAAACCACTCCCAGCGCACTTCTGAGCATAATATACCTGTGAATATTCCAAACTTAAGATGAGCGCAAGAGATTTAGGTATTTCTCATGCTAGAAATAGAGAAGCTGCTTAGGTTCAAATCTATGAATGGCATAAAAGTGTTTTATCAATGTCCTGAAGCAGTTCCTTTTTACTGCTTTGATTTGCTTGGTTTAGTTAACTTTTTTTTTTTAAGTCTCACTATCCTAGAAGGGCGAGAAAGTTGGTTTTGAAGAACCGGTCATTATAATCTAATCTCTTTCCAACACTATTCATTATCAAGTTTTTTTTTTTTTTTTTCTTGTTGATTATTTGAATATGTGTTAGGTAGAGGAAAAAAGACTTAGAGACCTGATGAACCCTGAAGAGGAAGGGGATCCAGGAGCAAGCACAGCTTGTGGTGCTAATGGAAGGGCCTGCTACTCTCTGCAAAAAGAATTTTCCATCAATTACAAACAATCCCACACAGTTCCCTTAGATTGGCATAATGATTTTCAGCATAATGAAGAGCTGGGTCCAATGCCAATCACTGTCTGACTGCCAGTTAGAATTGTCATCCTTCAAACTCCACCACAAGGGAAAGAAGAAGTATGTCCTAGAGTAGTCTGGGAGAAGAGGGGGAGGAAAGGCAGAGGAGGAAAACAGACATTGCCCAGGTGAGTTTTGTTCCCTCTGGATCACTCTCTGGAGATGGAAGTCACCATCCTGAAGTCTGTGGTGGATGGCTTGCTCCCTGGTAGAGCACCTGAGACCCAGGCTGGGTTTCTATTGCTTTCATTCCAGTGGTATACCTTGTCTCCCAAGCACTCCTCCTAGGAACCTAGATTGTACCTGTGATTCACTTTCATCAATATAATGTGGTAGGAATGCACCGTGCCAATTTCTAACTTTAAGAAAGCCTGTCGGCTTCCACTTGTGTGCTCTTCCTATGTGAGAAGTCCAGCTACCTTGCTGGAGAGGGTCCACCTGGAGGGGCCCTGGAGGATGACTTCTCAGGGAGAGAGAACCTTCATGAAGGGCATCAAGGTGACAGACATGTGAGTGAGGAAGCCATTCCAGCCCACCTGAGTCTCCACAGCACTCCAGCCCCACTTGCCGTCTGATGACAACTGCCTGAGCAACCGGCAAGACAAACCAGCAGAAGAGCCTCCAGGCTGAGTCCAGTTAGCTCACAGAATCGTGAGAACAATGACTGACGTTGAGCAGTTAAGTTTGGGGCTCTTTGTTACACAGCCTTAGATAACAGAAATACTTCCCCTATTTCCTTAGCCCTTTCTGTGTGAATGGTTGTGCTACCCTCCAAGGCATGGAGTCTGGTTGTCATGGGCACAAGGCTTCCTGCTCTGCGGGTACAAAGGAAAGAATGAAGGTGGTACTCGGGAGACAGAAAATGGATTCCCTGCTGCAGGTTAGGAGACCTGAGGTCTAGGCCTGGCTCTGGTACCAACCAGCTGTGTGACCTAGTGCAGATCAGTTTTCCATCTTTTTCATTTGAAAAAGATGATGATTGTACTATCAGGGAGGCACAAAAGAAGACACTACTTCCTGTCTTTGTCTATGGCAGACATCATGGATCCATCATGGCTCTACTGAACCTAGGCTTGGCTTCAATTCTGATCAGAATTAACTCATCAGATAAGCCCTGTTTGATAATCTCTGATTAGATGGTTTCCAAATCCTTCTAGTGCTTTTGAAAAATAATTCACTAGCTACAGAAAGATGATGGATTTCCTCTTGACCTTGGGAGAAATCTATGTTCCTTAGATGCATCAATGAGACCTCATGTGGTCTGAATCTTGTCTATCTCTTCATCCTTGTGCTCCGTAGTTCTCCATCTGTACCCTATACCCAGATTCCATTTCATACTCTGCTGCAGTGGTATCTTACCAGCTTGCATCTCTGCCCAACTCTGATGCCAGGGCAATGTTTTACCCATCAAAACATATCCTTAGTACTTTGCATGAGCCTACAGTCTGCTACAGTTAGATAAATATCAGAGTGGTGACAAATCAATGAACAGAGGCCCCCTGTGGCTCTTCCTATGTGAGAAGTCCAGCTACCTTGCTGGAGAGGGTCCACCTGGAGGGGCCCTGGAGGATGACTTCTCAGGGAGAGAGAACCTTCATGAAGGGCATCAAGGTGACAGACATGTGAGTGAGGAAGCCATTCCAGCCCACCTGAGTCTCCACAGCACTCCAGCCCCACTTGCCGTCTGATGACAACTGCCTGAGCAACCGGCAAGACAAACCAGCAGAAGAGCCTCCAGGCTGAGTCCAGTTAGCTCACAGAATCGTGAGAACAATGACTGACGTTGAGCAGTTAAGTTTGGGGCTCTTTGTTACACAGCCTTAGATAACAGAAATACTTCCCCTATTTCCTTAGCCCTTTCTGTGTGAATGGTTGTGCTACCCTCCAAGGCATGGAGTCTGGTTGTCATGGGCACAAGGCTTCCTGCTCTGCGGGTACAAAGGAAAGAATGAAGGTGGTACTCGGGAGACAGAAAATGGATTCCCTGCTGCAGGTTAGGAGACCTGAGGTCTAGGCCTGGCTCTGGTACCAACCAGCTGTGTGACCTAGTGCAGATCAGTTTTCCATCTTTTTCATTTGAAAAAGATGATGATTGTACTATCAGGGAGGCACAAAAGAAGACACTACTTCCTGTCTTTGTCTATGGCAGACATCATGGATCCATCATGGCTCTACTGAACCTAGGCTTGGCTTCAATTCTGATCAGAATTAACTCATCAGATAAGCCCTGTTTGATAATCTCTGATTAGATGGTTTCCAAATCCCCTTCTAGTGCTTTTGAAAAATAATTCACTAGCTACAGAAAGATGATGGATTTCCTCTTGACCTTGGGAGAAATCTATGTTCCTTAGATGCATCAATGAGACCTCATGTGGTCTGAATCTTGTCTATCTCTTCATCCTTGTGCTCCGTAGTTCTCCATCTGTACCCTATACCCAGATTCCATTTCATACTCTGCTGCAGTGGTATCTTACCAGCTTGCATCTCTGCCCAACTCTGATGCCAGGGGCAATGTTTTACCCATCAAAACATATCCTTAGTACTTTGCATGAGCCTACAGTCTGCTACAGTTAGATAAATATCAGAGTGGTGACTTACGACTAAATCAATGAAACAGCTAAGGACAACCAGTTCCTTTGTTAGTCTTTTGGGATAGCCTTAGGTTTGTTCTTTGAGGCCCCCAGGAATTTCCTCAACAAAGGATGAATATAAGCTTTAGTGGTTCTGAACTTTGCAATTAAAACCTCTCCAAGAATCAGAGCCAACCAAGGGTAACCCAATAGTGTCCACAGAGTCACTGAAAATTCTTGATTGACGTCACCCTCGATCAGGTCATAAACTCAAATGCTGCAGGGGAAGGGAGAAGTAGAGGGAAAAGCAAAGTGGACTTGCTCCATCCAAAGATGCCAGCCCCTGGGGTTGTCCTACTGGTGGATGCCATAGGGGGCTGTGAGTCTCTCAGAGGGCCTGTGTTGTTCTTGTGTTCACTCTGTCCCTGGCATCCAGAAGAGTGCTTGGCAATGAGATGTTTGTTGAAGAAATGAATGGACCTGCTTCCCTTTGGAAAGCCATCAGCAGAATCACCAAAGAAGAATGAGCAGTGAGGAGGGAAAGGTTGAAGAAGAGGTGACAGAAACGAGCTAAGATCAAGAGGCTAACCAAGGTTAACCAAAAGGTTAAGAGGTTATTGACCAAGGTTACAGAGCAAGGAAGTGGCTGAGCCTGGGTTTAAACACAGCTCTGACTTTCTGCCTGTTTCACATTTAGACAGCTCAGAGCTCCTTTTCCATCTTTTCAGGATTGACTATGCGACCTTGATATTTGTTGCTCTTCACCCGTAAAATGGGGATAATAATCGTGTCGGAATCATAGGATTCTTGTAAGAATGAAATGAGTTGAAACATGTAAAGTATGTAGAATAGTTCATAGCATATAGTGGGCACTCAATAAAAAAAAGTAGCTTTTTGTTCATTTTTGATGTTTCCTTTTTCACTCTACCACTAAACCTTGTCCCACACCGACTGTATGAGAAGTTGGATGCCTCTCAAAGGAAGTTGCCCAAATCGGAAACTGCTGTTCGCATATTTTATTTTATTTTCCCCAGCATTTTGTCTCCTGGTTTCACTGCTGTTATTGTTCCCTTTGGCTTGCAGTCTGTTTTTAAACATCCATCTTAATATACGCTAGCTGGGCAGAATCGCATCTAACAACGGACCAGTGGAGGGAAGTTTTGGCGTATGAGATATTTTCAGATATTAGAAATGTCAATCGTCTTGGAGTGAGGTTACCTGGCTGGCCACATGACCCTGGCAAGAGACAACATTCGTCAGAGGCTTGGTCTCTTCATCTGTAAAATGAAAGCAATAGTTAAGTACTTATGTAACGACTCTCGTTGCTGTTACCACCGGGGGTGCCTGCGACTGCACTGGACCTCAGACAAGCGAGAGACTGGCCCAGGGGGCTGCAGAGTCCCCAGAAGCTGAGGCAACCCCAGGGCAGGACAGCAGCCCTGTAAGAAGCCTGAACATCTGAATAATGAACCCGTTATTTAAATAGAACTGTGATCCTGTGGAGCGCTGAGAAATCATTTTCCACAGTTCACTATTCTTCTAGTCAATGGGGCTTGACTTGATTATTCTCCCTCAGGGCTTCAGGAGCTGTGGGGAATGCTTGAGATTTGTTAAAAAATTAGCTAAATAAAATTTCCCTCTCCTCCCCAGCAATAGGTGCTGTGACGGATAGAGTTTTCATTGGGTACTTAGGTGGATGTAAATCTGAGCACAGAAAATACACCTCATATGTCTGTATATGTAGGGCTGTGTATGTATGTGAATAGATTTTTTTCAAATTCAGAGCGGCAGTTGAGGGGGAACTACACAAAGATCCTGAATAGCAGCTTCTACACAAGAGTCGGCTTTATCAGCCTGATTTCTTGGAAGCTGCCAAATACTCATCCTTCAGATCTCACCCCTGTTTGGCAACTGTCTGTGAGGCAGACATCCAGGCTGGTGTTTTTTTATGTGTATTCATAGAATAACTTGAAATCTTTTAAACAAAGAAATAGACTTTTTAATACATTCATTAAAATGCTATTTAAAAATAAAATTTTAAATAAGTCACTCTTTACTTTCAGATTCTAAAAGTGCCCTGTGAAAAAATTTTCAATGCAAGAAATGAACGTCACCAGAACCATCCCAGTCAAAAATAACGTTTCAGACATTTTCTTGCCATCTCTTTGATGCACCCTCATAAATCTATATAGCAATGCACAGGCAAAATTGGATCAGGCTGGATGTGTGATTTTCTGCATTGTTTTCTCCACATAGCATGATATACGATTTGCCCCCTTGTATTGTTGAATAGCTTTCAAAATCATGATTCTTAATGGTTCTGTAATTTCATCAAATGGATGGCAGATGATTTATTTAAACACTTACTGGTGGCTGGAAATTTGAGTTGAATTGCAGTAACTTTTCAATGAGAGAGAGAGAGAAAAAACCGATGCAAGCTATTTATGAGGCAACAATGATTTCTCGCCCTGCATGGGCAGCCAGCAATAAAAGTCAGCCACACGATCTGGAATGTGATGAAAGGTCCAGAAATGGCCAGGAAATGGATGGAGAAATTGTGAGGGATGAAGTGAGTTTTTAGTGTTTATTATTTATACAGTACAGTAAATATATACAGCTCAGGACCAAGCATTCACTTGTCAGCAACTTGTAACCAGTCAATGGTCTCTTGGACTTTAGACATGCTCAAATCCACAAAACAAGGCAGTAATATTAGGGGATGTGGTGAGTCAGCCATTCCTGATGGAGGGGTTCCTCCTGGACCATTTCAATGCATGCATATTCCCTCTGCCTTGGGGTGATGCTTATTTCTGAGGAAAATACCTATAGTTTCCTGACAACTTCATTTTTACTTATTTATTTGGCTGTACTGGGTCTTAGTTGCAGCTTGTGAGATCTAGTTCCACGACCAGGGATCGAACCCAGGACTCCTGCATTGGGAGTGTGGAGTCTGAGCCACCAGACCACCTGGGAAGTCCCTCCTAACAACTTAAGAGAGAAAGAGAGAGTGGGGGTGGGAGGAAAGGAGGAGTGGATCGTTTCCTTTATATATTCTATAGTTTTATATACATATATATTTTTTTTTAATTTTATTTTGAAATTTTTACAGAGTTTTGTTGTTCACCAAGATGTATGTTCCCAGATCAGTCATATGCATATCCCTGGTCCCTTCCCCCAATCAGCCCTCCTCTATTCCACCCCTCCAGGCTGTCACACCGAGCCCTTGTAGGAATTCCTACTCCCGCAGCACAATGACAATAGTTATCTTTTTCACATATGATAGTATAGGTTTCCATGTTACTCCCTCTATGCTTCCCACCCATTATTCATTCCCCACAATGTCCATATGTCTATTCTCCGTCTGTTTTTCCATGGGTTCACTGCATGTGTTATTGTTAGCCTTTACTAGATTCCATATATATGTTAGTATACTGTATTTGTCTTTCTCTTTTTGACTTACTTCACTTTTTATGATAGGTTCTAGAGCCAGCCACCTCATTAGGAGTGATTCTTCTGCATTTCTTTTTACAGCTGAGTAGTATTCCATTGTATATATGTACCAGAGCTTCTTTATCCATTCATTCATTGATGGACATCTAGGTTGCTTCCATGTTCTAGCTATTGTATGGAGAGCTGCAATGAACATTGGGGTACAGGTGCTTCTTTCAGTTTTGATTTCATCAGGGTATAAGCCTAATAGTGGGATTGCTGGGTCATAGGGTGCTTCTATTTTTAGCTTTTTAAGGAATCTCCATACTGTCTTCCATAGTGGCTATGTCAATTTACTTCCCACCAGCAATGCAAGAATGTTCCCTTTTCTCCGCACCTCCTCCAGCATTTGTTGTCTGTGGATTTGTTGATGATGGATATTCTGATGGGTGTGAGGTGATATCTCATTGTAGTTTTGATTTGCATTATCTTTTATATATTCTGTAGTTTTGCCTCCTGGGATATCAGCTGTCCATGGTTACACCCTGACCTTTGCTTATTTTTTTCTTTTAAATGTATTTCTTTATTTTAAGTGGAGGATAATTGCTTTACAATATTGTGATGGAAGGGAAGCATGTATACCTATGACTGATTCATACTGATATATGACAACGACCCTTTGTTATTAATCTGAGAGTTCATCAGACAAGAAAACCTCTCTGGCTCATGTACATGAGAAATTATTTCCAGTTTACAGGTAAATAAAGTCAAAGCTGACTCAAGATTGCTCTTTGTAAATGACACACTAGGGCTAAACTGAATACCACACACCGGCTGTCATTTGTGAATGTATAGGACAGCATGTGTGAGTGAATATCTTTCAGACTTTTCCTCCATTCTGTTTGTACTTATTTGGAAGTAAAAAATCTCGTTGGTGAAGGAGGAAGAGGGAGTTTGAGAAGGAAACTCTTTCTCATTTTCATGACTACACATGAGGCTTCCCTTCAGATCTCTCCTACCAGCACTCTGGACCCTCTTCCCTGCATTTTTATAGATTTCACTTAAAAACCAAAATGTCCCCCCATTAAAAGTAGGCTCCACTAGAAGTAAGTCCTTTCAAAGCAGGGTGAAGACAGTAGAACAGAAAGGTAAGAGCTATGATTTTTGAGTACCCACTATGTGTCAGAAACTTTCCATACTTTAACTCTAACCTTTGGAATAACTCCAAGGAAGTTAGCATCTTTACTACATTTTTATAGGTGAAGAAAACCACAGCTCAGAGAACCTTAGGGTCACAGAGCCCAAGGCTAGGCTGTGACCCAAGATAAAAGAAAGTGAAAGTGAAGTCATTCAGTTATGTCTGACTCTTTGTGACTCATGGGATTCTCCAGGCAAGAATACTGGAGTAGGTAGCCTTTCCCTTCTCCAGGGGATTTGCAGGCAGATTCTTTACTGCCTGAGTCACCAGAGAAGTCCAAGAATCCTGGAGTGAGTAGCCTATCCCTTTCTTTCATCTCCCAGGCTTCCCAGCCACCATTTTCTCTCAACTGGCAAATCCCTTGGCCTCCTTCTTTCTCTGAAACCACTGTTTGTCCCTTTAAGGCACAGACTTGTGCTCTCTTGAAGTTACTTATTAATGAACTTACCTGATTCTGGTCTGGGGGCCGAGAGCCAAAGAACCCTTGGCAGTCTTGAAAGGGGCTCATGGAAAACACTGGGCAACATGGAAGTCAAATTTCCCCCACTTCTACATGATCTGGAAACAAGTCTATGATATAAACGTGTTCCAAGATAGAGTTTTTGCAAAATGGCTAGAGAAGCTGAAGCTGTGTGTTTTCTACAGAGGCACGAGATGTATACCTGCATAGTTAACTCACAGGCAGTTCCTTGGGGAGCTCTACCTTGCTCCCTCCCCTCACGGTGGTTTACAAGCTCCTTAGGCTTTGTAGATAAATGTCTTGAATGTCCTCTCTTTTTTTAAATAAATTGCACCTGAAGACTTTCACCCAACAAAATCTTACTGTGCAATCTAGTATGTACATCAAAGCAAGCCAGGAATACCTTGGCAGGGGATAGAAGTCTCTCCAGTAGGCAGCCCAGTTTTGCTTCCTCCCCACCCACTCATGTCTTCTTCTCACCAGACTCCCAGGAAACCCTGAGAAACCACCACTATAAGTCATTTTAACTTGGAAAAGATGCCTTCTAACAGCCCAGAAGTGACTCAAGGGGACCTCAAAGGTATCCATCCCAGTTATGAGGGAAAAAACCATTAAAAGGTACATATGGGTAAATTCAGGTAGACAGCAGTTTTTATTTTTATTTTTTGGGGGGGCGATGCGGGTTTGGGGAGGGAGGGCGGCAGGTGGGCCACTTCTATTGGTCTTTCATTTATCTATTCTCATCCATCTTTGTTCTTTGGCCCAGGTGGGCCTCCCATCGTGGTGGCGTCTGTCGCTGCAGAGTGCTGGCTCTGGGCACATGCACTCCAGAGCTCCAGCTCAGTAATTGGACACATCGGTCTAGCTGCTCTGCAGCACGTGGGGTCTTCCCAGGCCAGGGATCGAACTGGTGCCCCTTGCACTGCAAGACAATGTCCTTACCCACTGGACCACCAGGGAAGCCCTGGACAGCAGTTGTGACTCTGTGAAGTCACACAGTCCCCATACCTCAGACTATCTGACATGCCAGGAGCAATTTTACTGGGTAATTGGGACAGGACAGTGGAATTGAATATGGAATTGGTCATTTCTTCATGACATGGCTCTTAATTTTTTATTCTATCTTATGGTGAACTTCATAACGTATATATTGGCTCAGAGAAAATAAAATCCCAGACTAAATTGTATAATTTAGTAGCTGATTTTATTCACTCATTTATACTAGAAGGGTTGTTGTGCTCTAGACACAGGAGCCCGTGTGTGTGCTGTGTGCTCAGTCGTGTTGGACTCTTCTGTGAGCCCATGGCCTACAGCCCTCCAGGCTTCTCTGTTCATTCTTTCCAGGCAAGAATGCTGGAATGGGTTGCTATTCCCTTTTCCAGGAATCTTCCTGATCCAGGGATCTAACTCTTGTCTCCTGTTTCCTATGTTGGTGGATTCTTTACCTCTGTGACACAGGAGAAGTAATAGCAAACAAGACAGACGAAAATCATGTAAGTTTTACAGGTCAATCCTATTTCTGACAATTATAAACAGTATTTTTCCTCTAGGTAGTTGGGGTGTGTGTCCCCCGATACCTTCCCCCACGTGGATGCTCAAAATCTGACTTTTTTCCTCACGAAAGGGTATTTTTTTGCCCTGAACTTCTTTATGCCAACAAATTGGTTATTTTTAAACCGCTCTTTTAAAAAGGCATATATCCAGATTTGTTGCGCTACTTGTAGCACAGATTTAAAACAGTTTATGATCAAATAGCATTTTTTAATTTGTCTTGATTCATGTGAAAGTAATTTGGATTCACATTAGTATTCTGGAAACTGATCATTAACACTTTTTAACTGATTCTGTAAACACATTTTGCTTCCAAAATAAACATAAACAGGCCAAGAGAACGCTCCGTGTAGCTGAGGCATGAAGATACACACACATTAAGGGGAAGGGTAGGATCCCCAGTGTAAAATAGTGAAGGCATTTGAGAGTCATTTCATCACCAACTCGCTTCATGAAAAATCTGCAAAAAAAAAGTGAATAATTTCATATTTGCCTGATGGGGGGATTTCAAGCTGCAGAGTTGTTTGTGTGTCTATCATGGATCATTGCAAATAATTAAGAGGGGGTGGGAGGCGGGGACTGATTAACGTTTGATAAGGCAAGAGAGGAACAACATGTGGCAGGAATGAGCAGAGTGTTGAGGCAGACTCCCATGTCAGCCAGAGTGAGACATTCAGAGACACACAAACTTGGAGAGGTGTGATGGTCCCATCCTCCTCCAGTCAATGCTAGGATCCCCTCTCCAGCATCCCCAGCTTCCGCCTCAAGACTTCTAGTTCAGTTCAGCTCACCTTTCCATGACACCCCATTAACCCACGTGCATAAGTCCCAAGCAATTTGGCCTTTAAAGATGCATCTTCCAGGGCTTTCCTGGTGGTCCAGTGGGTAAAAAGTCCACTTTGCAGTGCAGGGGGCACAGGTTCTATCCCTGGCCAAGGAAGATCCCACGTGCCTCTGGGCTGCTGGACCTGGTGTGTCCAATTATGAGCCAGCACTCTGGAATGCATGCGCCCAGAGCCAGTGCTCTGCAAGGAGAGAGGCCACTGCAATGGGAGGCTCACACAGGCGGAAGAATAAATATGGATGAAAATAAATAAAAAACAATGAAAGAGGCCAAAATTTAAGAAAAAAAAAAAAAGCTCCTGCCAAATGAGCTAAAAATAATTGTAACGCTACTGATCCAATGAGAATTGAATTCATAACTCTCTGAAAGACTCTTGTACCCTCTTTTCTTTCTTCTAGTCACTTTATTGCTGGCATATATCCAGATTTGTTGCGCTACTTGTAGCACAGATTTAAAACAGTTTATGATCAAATAGCATTTTTTAATTTGTCTTGATTCATGTGAAAGTAATTTGGATTCACATTAGTATTCTGGAAACTGATCATTAACACTTTTTAACTGATTCTGTAAACACATTTTGCTTCCAAAATAAACATAAACAGGCCAAGAGAACGCTCCGTGTAGCTGAGGCATGAAGATACACACACATTAAGGGGAAGGGTAGGATCCCCAGTGTAAAATAGTGAAGGCATTTGAGAGTCATTTCATCACCAACTCGCTTCATGAAAAATCTGCAAAAAAAAAGTGAATAATTTCATATTTGCCTGATGGGGGGATTTCAAGCTGCAGAGTTGTTTGTGTGTCTATCATGGATCATTGCAAATAATTAAGAGGGGGTGGGAGGCGGGGACTGATTAACGTTTGATAAGGCAAGAGAGGAACAACATGTGGCAGGAATGAGCAGAGTGTTGAGGCAGACTCCCATGTCAGCCAGAGTGAGACATTCAGAGACACACAAACTTGGAGAGGTGTGATGGTCCCATCCTCCTCCAGTCAATGCTAGGATCCCCTCTCCAGCATCCCCAGCTTCCGCCTCAAGACTTCTAGTTCAGTTCAGCTCACCTTTCCATGACACCCCATTAACCCACGTGCATAAGTCCCAAGCAATTTGGCCTTTAAAGATGCATCTTCCAGGGCTTTCCTGGTGGTCCAGTGGGTAAAAAGTCCACTTTGCAGTGCAGGGGGCACAGGTTCTATCCCTGGCCAAGGAAGATCCCACGTGCCTCTGGGCTGCTGGACCTGGTGTGTCCAATTATGAGCCAGCACTCTGGAATGCATGCGCCCAGAGCCAGTGCTCTGCAAGGAGAGAGGCCACTGCAATGGGAGGCTCACACAGGCGGAAGAATAAATATGGATGAAAATAAATAAAAAACAATGAAAGAGGCCAAAATTTAAGAAAAAAAAAAAAAGCTCCTGCCAAATGAGCTAAAAATAATTGTAACGTCTACTGATCCAATGAGAATTGAATTCATAACTCTCTGAAAGACTCTTGTACCCTCTTTTCTTTCTTCTAGTCACTTTATTGCTCAGGCTTTCTTAGATATCCTTCCTCCTTCCCAAAATGCCTTCAACCTGCTCTAACTTCTGACAGTTGTCTTCCTCCTGTTTTGCTCTAGATTTTGTATGCAAACTTGTGAAATGACCCTGGAGACCTCCTGGAGGGCAGCAGAGGGAAAGAAACTGTAAGACCAGAGCAATCTATGCAGTTACACTGAACCGCTCCATGACCATGCAGCCCCCGAGTCGACAGAGGAACCTGGTTGGGAGTCATGCAGACTTTGGGTTTCCATCCCAGGCAACTGGACAAGATCTTTCACCTTTCTGAACCTCATCTTTCTGATCTGTAAAACAGGGAGAACAACATTTATTCCCTGTGGCTGCTGAACAGATGATGTGTATATCAAGCATATGGCACAGTATATGCTCAATAAAAAGGTGGCGTAACGGACCATTCTAGTCTTGTCTCTAAATGTGCCAGTATCTCCTAGTGCTGGGAGTTTTCTGAGCTGCTCCTTCCTCAGTGTGGATCCAATTCAATAAACATGGACAGAGTCTCTGCTAGGAAGCACGCTGGAGCTGTGGATGTGGAGGTGACCAAGACAGGGTCTTTGTTACTGAGAAGCACCAACGATCCCTTGTTACTCCTTACAGAATTGATGGAACTGAACCAAGCCTGAATTTTGCATTAACTTAAGAAAAGGAAAATATTTTGCTTTAAAATTGGCCCAGCTGTTCTGGGTTTGAATCCGGTGAAGCAAAAGACAAGGCGCTCTGCTATCATTAAGCTATGAATGGGCCCCTGGTCTCTCTCTCTCTCTTTTTTTTTAAACATTTATTTATTTATTTATTGGGGGTGGGTTGGGGTGGGGTGGGGTGGGAAAGGAGGGGGGTAGGCGAGTCACTTCTATTGGTCTTTCATTTATCTATTTTCATCCATCTTTGTTCTTTGGCCCGTGTGGGCCTCCCATCGCGGTGGCCTCGGTTGTCGCAGAGCACCTGCTCTGGGTGCATGCGCTCCAGAGCTCCGGCTCGGTAATTGGACACATCGGTCCAGCCCCTCCGTGGCACGTGGGATCTTCCCAGGCCAGGGATGGAACCGGCATCTCTTGCACTGGTGTCCTTACCCACTGGACCACCAGGGAAGCCCCAGCCCCTGGTCTCTTGAAGTCACAGTTTACTCATCTGTGAAATGGGAATCCTGTAACGTGGCTTGCCTGTACCTCTAAGCCTTTGTGAGGGAAAAAACAGGAGTGAAAATGATTTGGAACTAAAAATGCCATGCAAATCTAGGGATGTGGCGATTCTTAGTCCAGACTGCTGTGAGTAACCTTGGGGGCACTGATTTTCCCCAGCCTCCCTCAACAAATTGAAGTGGCAGAGCCTGATGGATGCTCCAAGCTTAGCAACCCTCCACTAGCTCCCACTTCCTTTTTTGCACTGACCTCAAAGAAGATGGGAGAGTCGTGGTGTCCTCAGCCATTTACCTTCTGAAGTCAGGACTCTGATTTCAGGGTTAAACCTTCTTGAAAGAAAAATAGGAATGTAGTGGCTTATGGCATCCAGGAGAAGGCTATAGGGTGTTCATGAGTCACAGGTTGGTTCAGAATACAATTTTAGGATCCACTCCTTCAAACCATGTGGTTTTTGGAAAGGATTGTCAATCGTGCTTCTCTGGCCACAGTGATTGGCCCAAGATGGACACTGTCGCTGATGCCGAGGGCGCCTGTCTAATCTGCACGGGGGCTCCCTGAGCTGCTTTCAGCAAATGAGGGGCAGGAGCTGGTGCACGAATACTCCAGCTTCCTCACCCTCAGGTATTGTGCACTGGGGCTAAAGCTAGGCACCAGATTTCAGGGAGTGACACAAAACTCAGGTTTTGATGCAATATTGTAGAAAAACAAAATTAAGGTAAAAATTTCCTGGTGTACAAAATATCAACACTTGAAATCAAAACAGCATTGGTTTTTCCCTTTTGCCTCAGGTTCTTAAATGGTTCCACTGGGTAATGGGTGTATCTCTCAACAGCTTCTTTGCGAATTCAATAGAAAACAGAAGCAAAAGTAACTTCAAACAGTCTGAGCTATCCTCACCAAGCTTCTAATTGGACCACACCTGTGGTTTGCCCTAGGTCGGGGAGGGCATCTCCCAGGAGCGCTGTTCAGAACTCTTTGGGAGGGACAAGGCAGGGACAGATGGGAACAGTAGACTGAGGACGTACAGGCTCTTTAGTCTTTGATGTCCTTGGAAGAGAGGTCACTGTGAATGATGTAAGCTGAGCACCAGGACAGATAACCCGTAGGAGAATGAAGGTCATTTCAACTAACAAATCACTTGTTCTATACCAGACCTCACAAACAACAGATCAATAAACAGATATGGTAAGTTCTTAGGAGAGGGCTTTACATCTGCTCGCTCTCACCTTTTCTTTACATCTATGGGTACCCTTTGCCAGGCAACTGAATGACACAAAGCAAGTAGCACATAGGAGAATGCCTTCTTCTTAAGCATACCCCAAAGACAGAGTGACCTAGAGATTAGTGCCTTTTTTTGTGGGGGGAATCAGGGCCTGCACCATTATAAACCATACTTGGGGGAAGCCAAACCCACAATCAGAATGTAATTGAAGTATGTTACCTATAATAGGTTCAGATGTTTGTGATCTTCAGCACTTTATGAATTCTGCAGCAGATGGGCGAGGGCCAGGTAGCAGGCGAGAACAGACTGCGTAAGGCAGGCTGGCAGTCTGACAAGGGCAGCCCCAGCTGTGGTTCGGGTGTTATTCAGCATGCCCACCCACTGCACCAGCAGCCTGCTTTCACGAGCTCACGGCCATGGCCGCCCTAATGAAGAGTGGAGGTAAGCATGAATCCCGGCTTTCCAGGGATCACTATGTTCGAGAAACCCAGAAGACTCGACATGATGGAAATGGTGCCAAGTTCTTTTGCCTCTTGCTTTTCAACAAAAAGAGAGAGAAAGAAGGAGGGAGAAGGGAGAGGGAACCTGGTAATAAAAATATTCATCTAAACACTTGTCAATTTTTCTTGGCTTTTATTAGTAACCTCCCCCCCTAACCACCACCACCAATTCTGTGCTGGAAAAGGGAAAGCAGAGAGTAACAGCTAAGAAAAGCAATCATGAATGGATACAAGAACTTAGGTGAGCTGGTGGAATGGAGTTGGAATTTCTAACCTCAGCCTGTCAGTTTCCCATTGTATAACTTTCAGCCAGATTCATAACCCTGTAACCCATCCAGCTATGTTTCACAAAGTGCTTGTTTGTATCATGAAATGAGATAATATATTTATTGAGCACTTACTGTGGCTCAGATTTCTTTGTATTAACTCTTTTAAATCTTCATGACAACTCGGTGTGACAGTTTCTGTTAGCAGTCTCGTTTATAGATGATAAAACTGATGAAAAGATGTAAATGATTTATCCAAGATTATAGCCACTAAGTGGCTTGGCCCAGAAGAAGCAATGCCAGCTCTAAAGTCCACACTTTTAAGTCTTGGGTTATACAGGTCCCGCTATCCTTACCTGCAATGTCAAGCTCCTAAGAACAAAGCGTTTTCTAACTCATTTAACAACAGAACTGAACCGAATCTGATTTACTTAGCACCAAAACCTCACCTGAACTAACTTGAAATTATGTATAGATTTTATTTGTCCCATGTGATCTGTACATTCATGCATTTTCACAGCAAAATATAGCCATTTGCTGTTTAATCATGGAATGCCGACTCAGTCATTGCTGGTGAATTAGGTAAGATAAACTTTATAAATTTTGGAAATCCTGATTTTGAATCATGTCTGGCTCCAAGGATTTCACTGTGGCACAGTGGATCTGTGCTGCCTTCCAGTGTAAGCACTCAGGACGAGTCTGATGACCTCCAAGATTGCCTTATTATAACACACAGATGCAGCTACAGGCATACCTTGTTTTATTGCGCTTTGCAGATATTTTAGTTTTATAAATTGAACGTCTGTGGCAACCCCGCATTGTCAAGTGTTGGTTAGCATTTAGCAATAAAGTATTTTTAATTGTACATTTTTTAGGCATAAAATTTTTAGTTTTTTTAAAAATGTGCACCATTTTGAAAGACTTTATTGAATTTATTACAATATCATCTCTATTTACCTTATTTTATTTTCTTTGGCTGCAAGGCATGTGGAATCTTAGCTTCCCGACCAGGGGTTGAACCTGCACTCCCTGCATTGGAAGATAAAGTCTTAACTACTGGGCTACCAGGGAAGTCCCAAGGCATAATGTGATTGCACACTTAATAGGCTCAGTATTGTGCAGACATAAGTATTATATCCTTTGAGAAACCAAACGTATCTCTGAGGTATGTACCTGTAGTATAATTGTTTCAAATATATTTCTTCAGGTATTCACTCAACAAATACGTAAGGCATTCCTACTATGTGCTAGGTTCCATTTTAGGCACTGTAGGTTGAGTGAAATAAAACACATTTTCCTTGCCCACATAAAACTTACAGTCACAGAAAAATAAAACCAGGAGAAAATAAAAGAGGGCCACAGTTTACCGACAGAGTGATGCGGACTGAGTACATAAGGATATTCGGCATTCTCCTGTCTCTAAGCATACACAACAGAAATGAGCATGACCTGTAATAATGGAGAAATAAAAGAATTTGGGAGAAATAAAAAACAACCCATAATTATTCTAAGAGAGTGAAATTATGTGCCTTGAAATATTGAAGCAATTATCAAGTTAAATTTCTATGATCCCTGCAATTTCCATGAAACCTGGAAATGTTCAGAGCGCAGGCCTGGCATATTGCTTAAAGTAAAATTATACTTCTTTTTCCAGTCAGATTAAAAGGTCATAATTAAAGATATAATGAAGCTAAGTGAGTAATAGGATCTGTGATTCACTCAGGAATGGGATGTTGCCTGAGGCCCCTCCTACCCTTGGGAATTTGGGTCACCGAGTCAGATGGCCTTAGGAGGCCCTGCAGGGCCCAGCACCCCCAGGGAGAAAAATGTTGCCGTTAGGGCCAGTTGGAAGTGACCTATGAAAAAAATGGGCCAAGGGAGAAAACCTACCAACTAATTTTTGCCCAGGATTTTGGGATTTGTTTTTTCAAATGAAAGGAATACAGATTCATGGTAAAGTATTCAGAACACTTTTTCAAAAAACTAAATACATTGAAAGTCTTTATTGAATTTGTTACAATATTGCTTCTGTTTCCTGTTTTTGTTTTGTAGAGGGGTATACGGGATCTTAGCTGCCTGGCTAGGGATTAAACCCACAGTCCCTGCATTGGAAGGCAAAATCTTAACCACTGGACCACTAGGGAAGTCCCTAGAATTCTGTTATAAATGTCTAAAGATGTATGGAAAATGTCACTTATAATCATCTCACTATCTTGCAGCAACCACTAGCTATTATTAGTCTAATATATTTCCTTCCAGATTTTTCTATAAACTTTCCTTTGCAGTTGAGATTTGCTTACCTTTTTCACTTACAGTTATGGTCAATAAGAACAATAATAAATCACTGATCACTTTCTACACCATTCTTTTAAACAATCTCAAAAAATTAATTCCACAGTTGGCAATTACTTAACATCTCTGTGATCAGTTTCCTGTCTGTAAAGTGGAATATTAAAATGCCTACATAGTCGAGTTGTAAGGATCTTGAGTTAATACCTCTACTTTTTAAAATTTAATTTATTATTATTTTTTGGCCACTTCTGTTGATCTTTATTTGTTTTTATCTTTGTTCTTTGGCCTGTGTGAGCCTCCCATTGCAGTGGCCTCTCTTGCTGCAGAGCACCCGCTCTGAGCGCATGCGCTCCAGAGCTCCAGCTCGGTAGTTGGACACACCAGTCCAGCCGCTTTGGGGCACGTGGGATCCTCCCAGGCCCCAGAGGGCCGGTTTTATTGCCTAAAGTATGTCAGATTAAAAGGTCATAATTAAAGATATAATGAAGCTAAGTGAGTAATAGGATCTGTGATTCACTCAGGAATGGGATGTTGCCTGAGGCCCCTCCTACCCTTGGGAATTTGGGTCACCGAGTCAGATGGCCTTAGGAGGCCCTGCAGGGCCCAGCACCCCCAGGGAGAAAAATGTTGCCGTTAGGGCCAGTTGGAAGTGACCTATGAAAAAAATGGGCCAAGGGAGAAAACCTACCAACTAATTTTTGCCCAGGATTTTGGGATTTGTTTTTTCAAATGAAAGGAATACAGATTCATGGTAAAGTATTCAGAACACTTTTTCAAAAAACTAAATACATTGAAAGTCTTTATTGAATTTGTTACAATATTGCTTCTGTTTCCTGTTTTTGTTTTGTAGAGGGGTATACGGGATCTTAGCTGCCTGGCTAGGGATTAAACCCACAGTCCCTGCATTGGAAGGCAAAATCTTAACCACTGGACCACTAGGGAAGTCCCTAGAATTCTGTTATAAATGTCTAAAGATGTATGGAAAATGTCACTTATAATCATCTCACTATCTTGCAGCAACCACTAGCTATTATTAGTCTAATATATTTCCTTCCAGATTTTTCTATAAACTTTCCTTTGCAGTTGAGATTTGCTTACCTTTTTCACTTACAGTTATGGTCAATAAGAACAATAATAAATCACTGATCACTTTCTACACCATTCTTTTAAACAATCTCAAAAAATTAATTCCACAGTTGGCAATTACTTAACATCTCTGTGATCAGTTTCCTGTCTGTAAAGTGGAATATTAAAATGCCTACATAGTCGAGTTGTAAGGATCTTGAGTTAATACCTCTACTTTTTAAAATTTAATTTATTATTATTTTTTGGCCACTTCTGTTGATCTTTATTTGTTTTTATCTTTGTTCTTTGGCCTGTGTGAGCCTCCCATTGCAGTGGCCTCTCTTGCTGCAGAGCACCCGCTCTGAGCGCATGCGCTCCAGAGCTCCAGCTCGGTAGTTGGACACACCAGTCCAGCCGCTTTGGGGCACGTGGGATCCTCCCAGGCCAGGGAGCAAACTGGCGCCCCTTGCAGTGCAAGGTGGTGTCCTTACCCACAAGATCACCAGGGAAGCCCAGGTTAATACCTCTAAAGAACTTGGAAAGTGCCTGACGTATGGGAAGCATTTGACAGTGCTATTATTATTGCCCTGTTTTGCAAATGAGTTAACCAAAGTTGGAACAGTGAAGAAACTTGTCCAAGGTCATCACTAGAGAGGAGCAAGACCAGGACTTTAACTCAGGCTATATAGCTCCAGGATCGAAGGTTTCAAGCCACATATAGTGAGAGCCAAAGCACTTTTGAAAGGACTAGGATCCAGTTCTTAGTTAGGATTAGGACATACATATTAGTGTATACGTGTACTGGGTTTCCTAAGGCTCTTGATAGAAGCCAAAGTGCCAGAAAAGACAGTGGGGGGATTTTGAGAGAAGATTCTTCCTAAGGAAAGCTGGTTATCTTCGGGCTCCTTGACTGAGAAACTGTTTCTGTGTTCTTACGACTGCATCCCTCATTCCACTCACCTGCCTCCCCCTTCCTTTTCTCTTTTCCCTTTTCCCTGCCCTCATCCTCAACATCCATTTCCAGTATTTAGCATCCAAATCGCCTTGGAGCACAGCAGGTGACCTTTAACATCAGTGTCGGTAACAACAATATACATCTCTGGTGTCTTCGGTATACTGTGTTTTCTTCTTAGTCTTCCGGGACCCTGGCAGCTGCTTTGATGCTGAAGGAAGGCAGAATAAGCTGGAGTGGAGGAATAGGGGGCTAGGTTCCAGTGGTGAAGGAAAAATCAGCTGCTATTTACTGGAAGAGGGTATTTTTAGCCCCAAGGCTGGGGGAGGAGATGAGACACCCTGAGGCTCAGTGATTTTCCCTAAACCCCTAGAGTGTTGACCAGCTTCCCACCCTGGCCCTGTAGCCCTCCTCTGCCAAGGCACAAGCACTCGTCTGATTCTCACTAGACTGTCAACTCCTGAGGACAGGGTCTAGGTTTAGTTTGCTGGAGAAGAGGGCACCAGAGAATGAGGTGGTTGGATGGCATCAGCGATTCAGGGGACATGAACTTGGGCAAACTCCGGGACTTGGTGAGGGACAGAGACGCCTGGTGTGCTGCAGTCCATGGGGTCACGAAGAGTTGCACACGACTTGGTGACGGAACAACAACAACATCATCCCGTAGCCTGGCACAGTGCCTCGCAACACAGCTAGTAAGTGACAGAATTGTAACTAGCACCCATGCCTTCTGATAGCCTGTGTGTTAGCTAAGAATCTTGGAGGGATCCACTTTTAATGTAATCAAGGCGGCCCCCTCCCTACTTTATGCTTCCTCATTTACAGTTTCCCTGTTCTCAGTCCATCTTCTGCCATCACTTTGCATTCCTACCAACCACTCTTGAGAGTGCTTTATTATAAAAGTGTGTTTCAGGTCGTCCATGGAGAGACATTTGTAAACGGAATCTCAGTCAAGGTCAGAAGAGGTAGGGAATCCAGGAATCACCAATCCCCTGGCCGGTCACTAGTGGGAAAAGTTCCAAAAAGCAGTGGCCCCTTTCTGCTTCTTGGTGCCTGTTTGAAGAAGAGGGTCAGGGAGTAGAGATACAGCGGCAAACTGAAATCTTAATGAGCTGCAAAAACCCCTCAAAGTAACCGAAAAGCCCCGGAAAGGCAGGCTTTGGGTAAAATTAATAGCTAGCAATGAAGAAAGTGAAGGACAGGGGAGTACGCTAGGCTTCCCTGTCCTTCACTATCGACTTAACAACAACAGCAAAGTTTCACCTACGTGGTCTACGTGTCAGGCTTTGTGCTGACCAGTTTACGCGACACTTCCACTTTAAGCCTTCCAGCAATCCTAGAGGGCATGTATTATTACACCCATTTTGCAGAAGACAAAACAGAGGCCAGAGAGGTGACGTGACTTGCCCAATAACACACAGCTAGTTAGCTTTAGGGTCGACTTTAGAGCCCAGGCTTATCTGTCCCCTGAGCTAGAAATTACTGCCAGTGCGGGGCGTGTCCAAAAGACAACCGGAAGCTCGGGCAAAGGCAAAGCGAACCGGGATCAGCCCCGCGGCGGCCAGGCGGCCGGGCGGGCTTTTCCAAAGGCCCCTTTTCGGAGTGGTCGGTACCCGGGCTGGCGCTGTCCCGGCGCGCCCCGGCCGCGGGTCCCAGGCGCGGAGCGGCCGAGGGTGGGCGCGCAGCTGCCGCGGTTTGCGGGGCCGAGCAGATGGTGCCGGCGGGGGGCGGCCGTTTGGCCTTCGTAGCACTTTCCTCCGCGCATATGTTGCGGGCGGGCAGGCGGCAGAGGGGACGCGCTCAGCCCGCTGCGGCGGCCAGTTGCAAGCCCTGGAATCGCAGCTCGGGAGCCCAACTCAGGCCCGCGTCCGTAGAAGACAGGGGTTGGCACCGATGCAGCTGCTCGGTCCGCCGGTGACAACGACAGACTGTACTTCTTATCCTCGCCGTTGAGCTACAAGAAAAGTCTCAGTCCCATTTTACAGCTGGAAAACTGAAGGCCGAGAAGGAACTGACCACCAACGGGGCCAGGGCGAGAACTGGAGTTGCTGACTTCTGTCTGGGTGCTTTGGGTGCTTTGGCTCCACATGGGGATTAGGGTGGCCCCAGATAGCAAGTGAGCTTCCTTAATCTTCCTTGTCTATGCTCCAGAAACATTCTTCTGTCTGTAGAGCCTTTGTACCGTGATGTTCTTCTGAACCTTGGCCCAGTCCTCTTCTCCCCTCTCCATTTCCTCCAGTCACTCATTCAATCTCAGCTCAGGCGTCCCTTACCACCAGACTTCCCTGCGTACACATCATAGCTCTAATCATGGCCATAACCTGTGAACTCAGGCTGTATTTGTGTGTGCTCCGACTGGCGTTACCCAACTATGAGCTCCATGAGGACAGGAGTAGTGTGTACTTTTCTGCTGGCCATTCTATTTTCAGTACAGAATAGGCACTCAAGATATAGGTATGAATGAATGAGTAGTTCAGTGGATGAGTGAATGAATGAACAGCCTTCATGAACCAGCACCTGCTTCCTCACCATCAGTGATCATCTGGTTGGAGGGCAAGGCAGGGCTGGTAATACAAGAAGAAAGGGCTGTTTGGAAATTCTGCATCTTCGAAATCGGGGTTTTTCAAACATTCTGATTGGAGGAAACTTTCTGTACAATGTTGTGCTGGTTTCTGCCATACAACAAGGTGAATCAGCCAGAAGTATATACGTGTCCCATCCCCTTGAACCTCCCTTTCTCCACCACCTGGTCCCCTCTCAACCCTGTCTCAGAGCACATGGTCCAGCTCCCTGCTTCATTTAGCAACTTCCTATTATTAAATGTGTCCTGTGGCTATTTCCTTTCCCTCTCCTCAGCATCCTACCCAGTTGCCTTGTAACTAGAGGCCCACTCCTGACCGCTCTCGTTGACAGAATGGAACTTCACTCATGTTGATGAGTGAAGTGACCCTCGGTAAGATGCAGCGAGGCTAGAAAGAGCCAAGTGAGAAAGTTGGCAGCTCTGTAAATGGTTTTTCCAGGGGAAAGTGGCAAAACAGACATTAAAATGAATCTTTTAAGTTGCTTTTGTGACCTGCTTGGTGGGAGAAGTAGGGATTTCAGGACATTGGAGAACTTCCCAGACAGAAGGAATTCAGGTGCAACAAGTATTTACTGATGCCTACTAGATGCCAAGAGTTCCTTGGGGCTTTTTGACAAAATGGCTTGAAGGATGTTTGGCACATTGAAGGTTTCACTTAAACCTCCCTCAAACTCTGGGAACTGGTGTTCAGTGCTTCCCTTCTTCAAAAATGGACACTGAGGACCATGGGGTCAAATGGGCTGCCCAAGATCACTCTTCTACAATTTTATCTGGAAATGGCTCTCACTACTACTTTTTGAATTTCTCCAAATGTGACTTTTTTTTAAAAAAAAGAAATCTCTTAAATTTGTTGGTACTTGACTTGAAGATTGACAATTTGGCTGATTTTATGCCATCTCTGCTGCTAGAAAAATGATTTCCTCCTTGAGAGATCTCAGACTGACAGAGCCTGGACTTCTGGTTTACTGAATTAAATAATTCCTTCAGTTCAGCAAAAAAAAAAAAAAGAAAGAAAGAAAAGAAAAGCAGTAAATTCTTAATAGGACTAAGAGCTATTGCTTATTCATACCCATCATATGTTGACTAAGTAGCTTTATGACTGTGTTCAGTACTTTCAGACATTAGTTCATTTAAATCTCATAGCAACTGAGATAAGCAGTTTTTGTCCCCATGGTACACATGAAGAAACTAAAGGTCCAAGAAATTAAAAAATTTCCCCAAGATCAAGCACTCATGGGTTACAGATTTCAAGCACAGTAATCTAATTAACCACTAGGCTCACACGTGTTACCGGCTTTCAGGCTTTCCCCAAGGAGCCCCAGGGGTGAAGGGGACAAAGGCAAAGGCACAGGGCAGGCTTGAAAGTCTAGTCCACTCGAACCAGGATGACTCTGCTCTTCGCCCCTGAAGCGACTCTGGAAGATATTGTTGGCAAATTTTCCAGTGCTAAAAAAACCCTTAGAAGTTGGGACCTTATAGACAGTAACTATCGGTCCCACAGCTCCTGGAGTCTAGCCTCGTCTCCTCTGGGCATCACTCATGGTGCCCAGGTCTGTGTCTCCACAAATACAAGCTGTGTTGAATGAAATGTGTCAGAGTGTGCTGGGGTAACTATTCCACTGCACTTTAGTCTCTCCTCCTTCCAGAACTTCCAGGGGCACTGCAGCCATGCAGAGAAGACCCTCCCAGATCTACCTCTAGTTGGTGGTCCTGAGAAGGAAGAACTTTGTGCAGCTCAGAGAAGAGGTAGAGGTGGGCTGAGAGCACACACCTCAGTGCTGTGGCTTCAATTTGTTCCCAGGCATTTCCTGTAGTTACAGAGCAGGATAGGGCCTCTCTGGTGAGGCTGGTGGTAAAGAACACACCTGCCAACGCAGGAGACATAGGAACCACAGGTTCAATCCCTGGGTCAGGAAGATGCCCTGGAGGAGGGCATGGCAACCCATTCCAGTATTCTTGCCTGGGGAATCCCATGGCAGCGAAGCCTAGGGGGCTACAGTCCATAGAGTCACAAAGAGTCGAATACGCCCAAAGCGACTTAGCACACATACCCAGGGCAGGACAGGGCAATAGCCTCAGGAAAGAAGAAACAGGAATCTCTTAAGTTTGAAGGCAGGTGAAGAGGGGTCTGCTACCTTTTGAGAAGATAAAGATTCTGCCTTTGCGTGATGTTGAAGATTTTTTTATGGTGCCAGTTTTAAATACAGTTTTATTTAAGACATTGCATTTTTCACTTACAATACAGTGCTTATAAACAGCGATGTTATTTTTCACCCTGCATACAGTCAGCAGGTGTAGGCAGGTGACTGCCCAGTGTAACTCCCTATCCATACCTCTCTATCTACACCCACAAATTTTCATGGTTAATGTCTTCAAGGTGACTCTTGATGTTGATTGCTTATTCATATCCCATTGTGTTCTCCAATGTTAGACACACAATAAAGTGGAGTATTAATGAAAATGAATTCAAATCAAAAACTAAAAACCATTTGCAAAACCCGAAGCTAAAATCAGATATAGGTATAAATCAAAGTAAATGATCAGGATGAAGAAGAGAGTTAGAATGCAGGTATGCAGATGATAACATCTTAAACAGTTACTGCAGTTGAGCCTCAAAACTAACTCTGAGCCTCTCAGTGGCCACAGTGAAAAGCGAAACACAAGCCATGAAATGATTCTAATTTTCTATGAAGAGATATTGAGTTGCTCAGAAGAAACTGAGCTTTTCTTGTTCAGGGCTTCATCCACTAAGAAATGTAAATTGCAGTGTCCTCTACAAAAATCCGACAGTAAATTCAATATAGTTTTTATCTCACATATGAGCTGGCAATTTGACAGGTAGAATTGCACTTTGGTGGAAACAATGCTTTAAAGGGCCACGTAAGCATGGTTCTGAGGGTCTCTGAATACAAAAATTAAGGATAGAAGGAATAGATGGTGTCACAAGTCCTTCAAACAATCCTCCTTAAATAGTGCTTTTCTTGGCAAGGCTTTAGCGGGGACTTGGGCAGCAGACGGTTCAAGCTTTGCGTATGGATACTATGTGTTGCTAATTAAATGCAGATCCAGCCTCAGACCTTCTATCTAGCCTGTGCCCACATTTAGTTACTCAGTAAACATTTTTCAAATCCAAAGAGAGAGATGAATACGTTACATGAAGTGGACCTGAACCAAATAACATGTTTAAAGGAGTTTTACAAATAAATTTTGCAAGGATGTTATATAGGTGACTCTCTCACTGCTTCCTTCCTAGATCACAGTCCAATTTTGCAAGGATGTATAGCCTCAGGAAAGAGAAACAGGAATCTCTTAAGTTTGAAGGCAGGTGAAGAGGGGTCTGCTACCTTTTGAGAAGATAAAGATTCTGCCTTTGCGTGATGTTGAAGATTTTTTTATGGTGCCAGTTTTAAATACAGTTTTATTTAAGACATTGCATTTTTCACTTACAATACAGTGCTTATAAACAGCGATGTTATTTTTCACCCTGCATACAGTCAGCAGGTGTAGGCAGGTGACTGCCCAGTGTAACTCCCTATCCATACCTCTCTATCTACACCCACAAATTTTCATGGTTAATGTCTTCAAGGTGACTCTTGATGTTGATTGCTTATTCATATCCCATTGTGTTCTCCAATGTTAGACACACAATAAAGTGGAGTATTAATGAAAATGAATTCAAATCAAAAACTAAAAACCATTTGCAAAACCCGAAGCTAAAATCAGATATAGGTATAAATCAAAGTAAATGATCAGGATGAAGAAGAGAGTTAGAATGCAGGTATGCAGATGATAACATCTTAAACAGTTACTGCAGTTGAGCCTCAAAACTAACTCTGAGCCTCTCAGTGGCCACAGTGAAAAGCGAAACACAAGCCATGAAATGATTCTAATTTTCTATGAAGAGATATTGAGTTGCTCAGAAGAAACTGAGCTTTTCTTGTTCAGGGCTTCATCCACTAAGAAATGTAAATTGCAGTGTCCTCTACAAAAATCCGACAGTAAATTCAATATAGTTTTTATCTCACATATGAGCTGGCAATTTGACAGGTAGAATTGCACTTTGGTGGAAACAATGCTTTAAAGGGCCACGTAAGCATGGTTCTGAGGGTCTCTGAATACAAAAATTAAGGATAGAAGGAATAGATGGTGTCACAAGTCCTTCAAACAATCCTCCTTAAATAGTGCTTTTCTTGGCAAGGCTTTAGCGGGGACTTGGGCAGCAGACGGTTCAAGCTTTGCGTATGGATACTATGTGTTGCTAATTAAATGCAGATCCAGCCTCAGACCTTCTATCTAGCCTGTGCCCACATTTAGTTACTCAGTAAACATTTTTCAAATCCAAAGAGAGAGATGAATACGTTACATGAAGTGGACCTGAACCAAATAACATGTTTAAAGGAGTTTTACAAATAAATTTTGCAAGGATGTTATATAGGTGACTCTCTCACTGCTTCCTTCCTAGATCACAGTCCAAGTGAGTTTCACCAGTCTGTTTAGACCTGGACTTGATATTTCTGGTTCATTTAGCAGGTACACCATTCATCTGAAAGGAAGGAAGAGAATAAAGATGTCATCAATAATACTACTACAGAACCTCCAACTCAACCAAGTTCTCCTAGTGTGGGAGGCAGTAATTTGTTCCCTGATAGATGGGGACTGCTTTTCTTGGGCTGCAGAGACCCAATCAGTCTGCAGAGGTGGTTGTAATTAATAGGTAAAGAAGTGCAAATACATCTGAATTAATAGAGCCACTAGGTGTGACTAACTATAATATGATTACATGTGAAATTAACCCAGAGATCAAACCTAATCAATCCAGACTAATAAATTCCAGGACAATAATTTGTGGTTTTAGATGAGTTTATGTTGAAAAGAACTAAGGAAAATGAACTCTGTTAGAATGGAAAGGATGCATTTTTTAAAAAGTGTGAGCAGCGTACGAAGATGATAAATATGCCTTAGATGATATTAATGTCCAGATGCCAGATAGCCAAATCATTATCTATATTGGCAGGTGAGAGTAAACAAAATTTAAAAATCAGGGATTAGTAAAGAGAAGCTCAAATTTAAAAAGCGAAGCTGAGATTCTCAGTGTTGTTACTTTTATTTATTTATTTGATTCCAGTAACTTAAAAAGTTACTATATAATATTTCATACACAGAATATATAAACTATCATAAGCAAGATAGTAACAGCCATAAACTTACAACTCAGTTTAAGAACCATGTTAGCAAATCCATTGCAGTCCCTAGTGTATCACATCCTTGTTGTAAACTTCCCTGCCCTCCCTGCTACCCCAGAGGCAAACCCTATCCTGAATTTTGTGTTTTACTCTTATGGTTAATTACTGGCCAGTCCTGATTTCTTCACCTCTTACTGTATCCACCGCTTTTTCTTTGTAACTTGGCAGAGCGCTTCCACTGTGGTTAGGACACAGCTCCCTATTTTTAAATACACAACTTTCCTTGGTCAATAGAAAGAAGTAGAAATGATATGTCAGTTCCAAGCCCAGGCCTTGATGATTCTTCTGTGTTCCCCCTGGCTGTTTTGTCCCCTTTTCTGTCACCATAAAAATAGCATGTTTGGACTATATTCATCAAAAAGAAGGATGGAGAATGCAGGGCAAAGCTGAGCCACACCAGCGGAACCTCGCCTGGCTAGCAAGCTCTTAGTTCCATGAGAATAAATGTTTGTAGCTTCAACACACTGAGTTTTAGGTGACGCCTTAACATTTTTTGTGTGACTATTGCTAATTTATACACATTCTTCCTTTTCTTTACAGTTTTACTACAGATATGTCCTTGAGCATGTTTTTTTTTTTTTTTCTTTTTTGCATAGCTGGCAATAGGATTTAAAAGGTCCAAGTCAATGATTGAAGAGTCCACAGTCAGCCAAGAGCTTAACAAAATCACAATAGTAAGCAGGTAAACAGACTCTCAAATGGGCATCATGCCAAAGAGCATCCCCAGCCAGGTCAACATAACCAACCGTAGCAGCACACAGATGATAATGCTGCTGGGCAAAACAGCAGAAAAGATGAAGAATGAGCCTTTTCATATATGGGTGCGTGCCTGCCCACCCTTAGATGGTGGTGAGATGGAAGACCTGGGGAGTAAGGAAGACCTGTTCATAGTTCAACATTCCCCCTTTTCACTGGTGTGAATTTTAGCAGTTATTCCATACTCTCTGAGCCACTGTTTTGCTGTCTGAGGAATGGGAATAATGACTTCTCCCTGCAGAGGACTAAAAGTCAGTCTGCTCACTTGCCCCTGTATAACTGGGAGTTTCAATGTTAACCTTTACAAAAGGAGTGAAAGGTGATGAAATTAAGGAGATGGAAAGGAAAAAGAGCTCTTTTTCTTCTGAGGCATAGAGAATTTGTGAGTTGAAGAAAGGCATTTGAAGACTGTTCTCCCAGACATCGCTTCTCGTCTCGGTGGAGAAGGCAGAGTCATCTGCAGATGTGACAGAGTCTAGAATACAGTTAGGGCTTCCCTGGTGGCTCAGTGGTAAAGAGCTCGCCTGCCAATGCAGGAGACACGAGTTCGATCGCTGATCCAGGGAGATCCCACATGCTGCGGATCAGCTAAGCCTGTGAGCCACGACTATGGAGTCTGTGCTCTAGAGCCTCGGAGCTGCAACTATGTAGCCCATGTGTCACGACTACTGAAGCTCGTGTGCCCTAGAGCCCGAGGTCCACGATAAGAAAAGTCACCACACCAAGAAGCCTGCTCATCTGAACTAGAGAGTAACTCCCACTCCCTGCAATTAGAGAAGAGCCTGCAGCAGCAGTGAAAACCCAGAACAGCCAAAAATAAATAAACAAATATTAAAAAAAAAAAAAAAAGAATACAGTTAGGTTAGTGGGAAGCTGCTAAATAATACAGGGAGTCCAGCCTGTGATGACCTAGAGGGGTGGGTTGTGGGGAGAGGAGGGGGCTAAAAAAGGAAGAGATACATATACATATAATTATGACTGATTTGCATTGTTGTATGGCAGAAAGCAACAGAAGATTGTAAAACAATTTTCCCCCAATTAAAAAAATTTCTTTAACTAAGGGGAAAAAAAAGAATAGAGTTAGGATCCAATGGAGAGAGAGATTAACAGCCAATGGAGAATAAAACCATCCATGCTGCTTTGTGTAAGAGATCTTTAAATACTTAGGGAATATCATAGTATGTCAGATTATGTGATGATTTAAAGGGGTTTTAATTCAATACTCCCATTATACACATGTAAGAACTGAAGTCCAGAGAGCTCAAACTTTGATAAAAATTATACAGTGAGGGCTTCCCTGGTGGTTCAGTGGGTGAGGACACCGTCTTGCAGTGCGAGGGACACTGGTTTGATCCCTGGCCTGGGAAGATCCCATGTGCTGCCGAGCAGCTGGACCGATGTGTCCAACTACCGAGCCAGCGCTCTGGAGCACATGCGCCCAGAGCCAGTGCTCTGCAACCAGAGAGGCCACTGCAATGAGAGGCCCATACAGGCCAAAGAACAAAGATGGAAATAAATGAAAGATCAGTAGAAGTGCCCCCCTCCAAAAAAATTACACAGTGAATTAGGATAATCTTGGATTTGAATCACAGGCCTTTGACTCCCATTCATTCTGGTGTGTATTAGTTATCATTTGCTTCTAAAACCTCTTAATTTCCTCTTGAGAAATGGTATCTCTAGTTGTCACGTGACTTTCCCTTTTCAGACTGGGCAAGCTGAATTCCTGTAATATTTCCTCATAAATTCCAAGTACAAATCTTTACCCATTTTTTTTTATCCTTGTCTGAACTTTCATTTCTTATTCTCCATGTCTCTCTCTTTTTAAAAAAGAAATGGCCTTCTGCTTTTAAAATAAATACGCATATTTATTTGGCTGCATCAGATCTTTGTTGCCGTGTGTGGGATCTTTTGCTGTGTCACCCAAGCTCTAGAGGACTCAAGCTCAGGAGTTGTGGCATGTGGGATCCTAGACCCCTGGTCAGGGGTCGAACCCGCATCCCCTGCCCCGGAAGGTAGAGTCTTAACCACTGGACCACCCAGGAAGTCCCTCTCATTCTCTCTTGATCCTTCTGCAGTCCGGCTTTTGCCCCTCCACTCCACCTTACAGCTCCCGTGAAGGTCACCAAGACCGCTGTGTTGCTAAATTCAATTGTCAATCATCAGTCTTCAATTTACTGAAACTGTTAGCAATTCCTTCATAACATAGCTAATCCCACTTTCCTCCCTAAAACACCATCCTTGCTTTGTCTTTAGGACATCTTGCTCTCCTGGTTCTCTTCCTAAGTCACAAACTGCTCGTTTTCAGTTTCTCAGTCATTTCATTTGTATCTCCCTGCACTCATAACATCAGAGTGCTCCACGGCTTAGTTCCTGGACCTCCTCTCTTCTTTACCTAAATTTAGATACCTGAATGACTTCATCCAAGCACATGTCTTTAAATACTGTCTACATGCTACCTTTGATGAATTTCAAGTTTATCCTTTCAGGTTGCATCACTCCCCAGAGCTCCAACTGCTTGATTAATTTCTTTACTTGGATGTGCAAAAGATTTCTTAAATTTATGTCCAAAACAAGCTCCCACATCCCTTCTTCCCCAGACATGTACTTCCCACAGTCTTCTCCAGTTTAACAAATAGCAATTCCATACATTCAACTGCCCAAGTCAAAACTCTTGACGTCTTCTTTGACTTTTATCATTCTTTCACACCTCATGTCCACTCTATTGGATGTACTTTGAAAATACATCCAGAATCTTGCCACCTCCCACACGCTCTACCACCATCCTCTTGGTCTAAGCTTTCATTACCTTTCACTTGGATTAGTCCAACAACTGCCAACCTGGCCTTCCTTCTTTCATGTTGCCCAATGGGCTTTTTTCAACATTATCCAGAAAGAGACTTTTAAAACACGTGCCATGTCATGTTATGTCATTTTTCTGCTCATAGCCCACCAATGGTTCCTCATTTATTTCCCAATAAACCTGAAGTCTTGGGATTTCCCTGGTGGTCCAGTGGTTAGAAATCCACCTTGTAATTCAAGGGGCACAGGTTCAATCCCTGGTCAGGGAACTAAGATGTCACATGCTGCAGAGCAACTAAGCCCACCTGCTGCAACTAAGACCTGACACAGCCAATTAATAAATTAAAAAAAAACAGGAAACAAAAAACCTGAAGCCTTTAAGACCCGGCACAGTCAGCTTCAAATTAACTGCCTACCTTAGCTATTACTTTCCCTCTCACAAACATCTACCACTCCACTTTCCCTTTAGAAATATGATCATACTGTATTGTTCAGCAGTTTGTTTCAACTTAACGCTGTATCTTGACAAACTTTTCACCTTAGTGCCATTTGCTTTATTCTTTTCAATTGATTTTATTGGTGTAGGAAGATGCTTATGATGATACTTATGTGACAAACACACTAGGTAAGTAATTATGTAGAGGAAATACTGCTTGATATAAATGCAGAATTTTAAAAAAGCAGTAATAGAAATCAGTATGCTAAAATGTGAACGGTATTTGCCACTGATAAATAGTTTTGTTTTCCTCTCTGGTTTTTTTTCTGCTTTTTTTTTTCTTTCCAAACACAATAATTGCATAAATTCACACAGTTAAATACAAGTGTGCGTGTGGAAAATAAGGACCAGAAAAATGTCCATTGACAAGCAGATGATTAAATTGATTTTGATATAGCCACGCAATGGAAATGACTCAGCAATAATAAGGGAGGATCTCCACAGTGTGGGTGACTCTCAAAGATATTGTGCAACTGAGAGAGTGAAACATACAAAAGAGTTCCTGCTGGATGATTCAGTTTTTATATAAAATTCTAGAATGGGCAAACTAATCTATAGTGACAGAAAGCAAATCAGTGGTCACTGGAGCCTGGGGTGTTACATTGACTGAAAATGACACTAGGAAATCTTTGAGAGGTCAACGTAAAGTTTTTACATCTTGATCATGGTGATGTTTCCATGGGTGTATACATTAGTCAAAATTCATCAACAGCACACTTAAAAACTGAAGCATTTATTTATGTATTTTTAAAATTCTGGCCTCTTTTTGTTTACTTATTTTTCATCCATCTTTATTCTTTGGCCTGTGGGGGCCTCCCATTGCAGTGGCCTCTCTAGTTGCAGAGCACCGGCTCTGGGTGATTGTGCTCCAGAGTGCTGGCTCCTAATTGGACAGTGCTGCAGAGCAACTAAGCCCACCTGCTGCAACTAAGACCTGACACAGCCAATTAATAAATTAAAAAACAGGAAACAAAAAACCTGAAGCCTTTAAGACCCGGCACAGTCAGCTTCAAATTAACTGCCTACCTTAGCTATTACTTTCCCTCTCACAAACATCTACCACTCCACTTTCCCTTTAGAAATATGATCATACTGTATTGTTCAGCAGTTTGTTTCAACTTAACGCTGTATCTTGACAAACTTTTCACCTTAGTGCCATTTGCTTTATTCTTTTCAATTGATTTTATTGGTGTAGGAAGATGCTTATGATGATACTTATGTGACAAACACACTAGGTAAGTAATTATGTAGAGGAAATACTGCTTGATATAAATGCAGAATTTTAAAAAAGCAGTAATAGAAATCAGTATGCTAAAATGTGAACGGTATTTGCCACTGATAAATAGTTTTGTTTTCCTCTCTGGTTTTTTTTCTGCTTTTTTTTTTCTTTCCAAACACAATAATTGCATAAATTCACACAGTTAAATACAAGTGTGCGTGTGGAAAATAAGGACCAGAAAAATGTCCATTGACAAGCAGATGATTAAATTGATTTTGATATAGCCACGCAATGGAAATGACTCAGCAATAATAAGGGAGGATCTCCACAGTGTGGGTGACTCTCAAAGATATTGTGCAACTGAGAGAGTGAAACATACAAAAGAGTTCCTGCTGGATGATTCAGTTTTTATATAAAATTCTAGAATGGGCAAACTAATCTATAGTGACAGAAAGCAAATCAGTGGTCACTGGAGCCTGGGGTGTTACATTGACTGAAAATGACACTAGGAAATCTTTGAGAGGTCAACGTAAAGTTTTTACATCTTGATCATGGTGATGTTTCCATGGGTGTATACATTAGTCAAAATTCATCAACAGCACACTTAAAAACTGAAGCATTTATTTATGTATTTTTAAAATTCTGGCCTCTTTTTGTTTACTTATTTTTCATCCATCTTTATTCTTTGGCCTGTGGGGGCCTCCCATTGCAGTGGCCTCTCTAGTTGCAGAGCACCGGCTCTGGGTGATTGTGCTCCAGAGTGCTGGCTCCTAATTGGACACACTGGTCCAGCTGCTCCACAGCATGTAGGTTCTTCCGGGGCTAGTGATCGAACTGGTGCCGCTTGCACTGCAAGGTAGACTCTTTACCCACTGGACCACCAGGGAAGCCTTGAAGCATTTATTAAACTGTACATTTTGTCTCAATAAGGTTGATTTTAAAGGAAAACAATAACAAATACAAAACAAACCAAAAAAAAAAAAAAAGCAAAAAGAAATAAATACAGAATAAAAGAAAGCAAAAGACTTGAAAGGAATCTACAAGAATGTTAGTCCTCAATATAAGGAGGTATGGTTGAGCTGTGGAGCTGGATGTTCCACAGTGTTATATGAAGGTAAGAAAGCACACAGAAGAAAAATATTTCAAGGGCTGGCTGTGACATTTTTCAGGAAAATAACTGCCTTTTCAAACTCAAGTTCTTCAAGGAGGTATTTGGTGAAAAATCTTTCTTAGGGTTCCTTCCCTTTGGTGCAAGAATGAAACAAATAGCACCAACTGCTCTGCAAGAAAGAGCAGTTCTCAGTATTCTTAAGAAAAAATATTGAGGAAAGAAATAAGAAGCCCAGAAATGAAGAGGAGCTGGGAAAGAGGGGAGAGGAGGAGGCAGGAAGAGGGGCTGCTCAGGTGAAAAGGGGATGTGACCTGGAGGAAGAGACCCAGGGAAAAGCTCCTGGGGCTGGGCGACACTGCAGGCGTGCATGCTCAGTCTCTGCAGTCGTGTCCGACTCTTTGTGACCCCATGGACTGTAACCCACCAGGCTCCGCTGTCGATGGGATTCTCCAGGGAAAAATAATAGAGTGGGTTGCCATCCCTCCTCCAGGTGCTCTCCGACCCAGGGATCGAACCTGAGTCTCTTATGTCCCCTGCATTGGCAGGTAGGTTCTTTATCCAGCACCTGGAAAGCTGTAGGTGACATTATGAGACTTTTAACTTTAGGAACTTAATGCTCCTGAATGTTCAGCTGCACGCAGTCATTCATGACTGCTGAATCACCAGCAAAAACTCTCCTCCTCACAGTTCCCTTCTGGGAATATCAAAGGAAAGGACCAACTAAGCACGCAGGTGTGAGAGAACAGGTGAAACATGCCAGGTGAGTGGGTCAAGATTTCAGAGGAAGAATCAGGGCAAAGGTGTCCAGTGGAGATATAACCATACACGCACATCCCCAGAGGTCATGGAAAGGATGCTGGGTTTCCTATTGCATGTAGGATGGCTGTTCAAGCTACTTTCATTTAAGTATAAGTTCTTACCCTCAGGTAGAGTTGAAGTCAAGGGAGCAATCTAATGCCAAAAAAAAAAAAAAATCCTTAATTGTTGTTGATTGAGTTTCCCCTTTTTTATAAAACAGGGACTGAATGTACTTGTTCTGGAGTTGGTTAAGAGTAAAATTATTAAGTCACATAGGAAGAAGAAAATCATATTCACTAGAACTCCCGTTAGAGAGTGCTCTATGGGGTCAGAAGGAATCATTTGGCTCTAGTGGTAAAGAATACACCTGCCAATGCAGGAGACGCATGAGATGTGTGTTCAATCCCTGGGTCATGAAGATTCCCTGAAATAGGAAATGGCACCCCATTCCAATTTTTGCCTGGAAAATTGCATGAGGTCACAAAGAATTGGGTACGACTGAGTGACTGAAGACACTGGAATTATAACAAGAACTAATATATACTGGATATTCGTTATATTGCAGGCGCTATTCTGTTGTTGGGATTACCCTGTAATTGCTGTTTGGCCAACCATCATCAGAGCCCTTATCTCTCCCAACAATCTCCCCATCCAATCGCCAAATCTCTCTCCAAATCTCTCTTGATTCTGACCCCCACCCTTTGCATCCACAAATTCCATGCATATGTGTCTGATGTTATTATGAGTATTCAAGAGCAAAGTGGAAAGGTTAAAACATAGTTCTTCCGAATCAGTATCTTGGACTTTTTCTGCCTCTAGCTTTATAAATGACCCAGAAAAAAAGAACAAATGTAAATTCATGGTGAGTGCTGATGATACAGAATTATGTGGCAAGCTGGGGCCAGGGGCAAAGAGCAGGAAAGATTCATCATGACTTAGATCAGCTCAGCAACTGAGCTGACACATGGCCAATTAAGTGTGTTCACGGGAAGCACTAAAGAAGTCTGCAGTGAGGCTCACAGGAAGCAGGCAGGCATGGACCAGCTGATTCAGAACGCAGTCCCCTCACCTTCTCAGGGGAAGGAAACCTCCGCTCCAAAACATGAACAGGCAGGGCTGAAAAGAGAAACTTGGATCTACAGCTCCCAAATAGGACTGTTGCCCTCCTCCCCTGTCCTTTTTAATATCAGTACAAGCATAATACATGTTTCTGGTTTTTCCAAGGAATTTTTTTTGCCCAACACAGAGAAAATGTGTCACTGGGGGCAGCTGAGTCTTCTAGTTATGTGAACTGAGAATTGTAGATTTTGTTGAGGTAGAAAGAACCTCAAAGGCCCCAGTGCAAAGATTCCCAGTAGTGGATTCTGAACATCTGGGGAACCTTGGAGCTGTTCCAAGGGCTGTTCAAGCCTACATTGACATTACACCTACGGAATTACATCTATTACATGGAATCAACAAGTAAGGCTCAATCTTAGGTTCGTGGATCTATCCCTATGTAGCTCAAGGTGGGTTTTGGAAATCTATAAACACTGCAAAACTGAATGCAAATATTTTTATATGTACGTACATTTGACCATCTTCCAGGAGAAAAGGACTAGTGTATTTTATCAACATGGAAGCTCTCTATCTGAGTAGATACCATGCATGACTCTTTTAGGAAAAAATATTCTGTTGTTGGGATTACCCTGTAATTGCTGTTTGGCCAACCATCATCAGAGCCCTTATCTCTCCCAACAATCTCCCCATCCAATCGCCAAATCTCTCTCCAAATCTCTCTTGATTCTGACCCCCACCCTTTGCATCCACAAATTCCATGCATATGTGTCTGATGTTATTATGAGTATTCAAGAGCAAAGTGGAAAGGTTAAAACATAGTTCTTCCGAATCAGTATCTTGGACTTTTTCTGCCTCTAGCTTTATAAATGACCCAGAAAAAAAGAACAAATGTAAATTCATGGTGAGTGCTGATGATACAGAATTATGTGGCAAGCTGGGGCCAGGGGCAAAGAGCAGGAAAGATTCATCATGACTTAGATCAGCTCAGCAACTGAGCTGACACATGGCCAATTAAGTGTGTTCACGGGAAGCACTAAAGAAGTCTGCAGTGAGGCTCACAGGAAGCAGGCAGGCATGGACCAGCTGATTCAGAACGCAGTCCCCTCACCTTCTCAGGGGAAGGAAACCTCCGCTCCAAAACATGAACAGGCAGGGCTGAAAAGAGAAACTTGGATCTACAGCTCCCAAATAGGACTGTTGCCCTCCTCCCCTGTCCTTTTTAATATCAGTACAAGCATAATACATGTTTCTGGTTTTTCCAAGGAATTTTTTTTGCCCAACACAGAGAAAATGTGTCACTGGGGGCAGCTGAGTCTTCTAGTTATGTGAACTGAGAATTGTAGATTTTGTTGAGGTAGAAAGAACCTCAAAGGCCCCAGTGCAAAGATTCCCAGTAGTGGATTCTGAACATCTGGGGAACCTTGGAGCTGTTCCAAGGGCTGTTCAAGCCTACATTGACATTACACCTACGGAATTACATCTATTACATGGAATCAACAAGTAAGGCTCAATCTTAGGTTCGTGGATCTATCCCTATGTAGCTCAAGGTGGGTTTTGGAAATCTATAAACACTGCAAAACTGAATGCAAATATTTTTATATGTACGTACATTTGACCATCTTCCAGGAGAAAAGGACTAGTGTATTTTATCAACATGCCAAAGGAAGCTCTCTATCTGAGTAGATACCATGCATGACTCTTTTTAGAATATATTCCTTGTGATTAATAAACTACAAACTCATTTAAAGCATTGGTTAACAACAACAACAAAAAGAATAGTTTTAGGACTTTTCTACGGCATAGTGGATAAGAATCTGCCTGCCAATGCAGGGAACACAGTTTCGATTCCTGGTCTAGGAACTAGATCCTGCATGTTCCAAGTTAAAAAGAAAAAAAAAAAAAAAGTTCTCGTTATTGTATATTTTCTCAGTCAACAGTACTTTAGTACTATGCACTGTGATCAGATAGGAGTTCCAGAAATGCTTTGGTATTTTTAGAAAAAGAAGCCATCAAAACCCACATAATTGATAAAGGACTTGAATCCAGAGTATATAAAGAACACTTACACCTCAGTAATAAGACAGGATTCCATTTGTACAATTTTCCAGGAAAGGCAATGTTTTAGACAGAAAAGTAAGCAGTGGATGCCAGGTCTGGGGGTGAGAGATCAGGTCTATTGCAAAGAGCAGAGGGAGTGATGACAGCATTCTACAGCTGATGGGGAGTGGTGGGGAACACATTTGTCAATGTTTAAATTCTGTATCTAAAAACTGCATTTTACTGTGTGTAAATTATATCTTAATAAACCTGACCTACAAGTAAAGAAGTCCTCATGTTCAAATTCCATTGATTTTTATGATCATTTTATGTGTAAGGAAACTGATATCCAGAGAGATGAATGATGTGCCCATTTCCATGAAGACATCTTTTGGATACAGCAGGATGTTCACTCAATGGGCCTCCCACAAGGCACAGGCCTGGATGACCAAGCTGAGCAGAGAGGGGACGATCCGCCATGATTCTTTCCATGACACACTGAGGAGTCTCTTGGGAGAGGCTTCGCACCTTGGGAAGAAGGAGCCCAATGTCACAAGCCAATTCAGCGGCCACTCAATCCCCAGAGGTGAGAAACCTGAGTCCTCCTGTCCTCACCAGATAAAGCTGTATCTACAAAAGTCTACGTGCTGAAACTGCTGGCAGCTTGTGGCCCAAGGAACGGAAGTCTTTCAAGATCCACCACTTGAAATCCTTGGCAAGAATATATGTACGTACATTTGACCATCTTCCAGGAGAAAAGGACTAGTGTATTTTATCAACATGCCAAAGGAAGCTCTCTATCTGAGTAGATACCATGCATGACTCTTTTTAGAATATATTCCTTGTGATTAATAAACTACAAACTCATTTAAAGCATTGGTTAACAACAACAACAAAAAGAATAGTTTTAGGACTTTTCTACGGCATAGTGGATAAGAATCTGCCTGCCAATGCAGGGAACACAGTTTCGATTCCTGGTCTAGGAACTAGATCCTGCATGTTCCAAGTTAAAAAGAAAAAAAAAAAAAAAGTTCTCGTTATTGTATATTTTCTCAGTCAACAGTACTTTAGTACTATGCACTGTGATCAGATAGGAGTTCCAGAAATGCTTTGGTATTTTTAGAAAAAGAAGCCATCAAAACCCACATAATTGATAAAGGACTTGAATCCAGAGTATATAAAGAACACTTACACCTCAGTAATAAGACAGGATTCCATTTGTACAATTTTCCAGGAAAGGCAATGTTTTAGACAGAAAAGTAAGCAGTGGATGCCAGGTCTGGGGGTGAGAGATCAGGTCTATTGCAAAGAGCAGAGGGAGTGATGACAGCATTCTACAGCTGATGGGGAGTGGTGGGGAACACATTTGTCAATGTTTAAATTCTGTATCTAAAAACTGCATTTTACTGTGTGTAAATTATATCTTAATAAACCTGACCTACAAGTAAAGAAGTCCTCATGTTCAAATTCCATTGATTTTTATGATCATTTTATGTGTAAGGAAACTGATATCCAGAGAGATGAATGATGTGCCCATTTCCATGAAGACATCTTTTGGATACAGCAGGATGTTCACTCAATGGGCCTCCCACAAGGCACAGGCCTGGATGACCAAGCTGAGCAGAGAGGGGACGATCCGCCATGATTCTTTCCATGACACACTGAGGAGTCTCTTGGGAGAGGCTTCGCACCTTGGGAAGAAGGAGCCCAATGTCACAAGCCAATTCAGCGGCCACTCAATCCCCAGAGGTGAGAAACCTGAGTCCTCCTGTCCTCACCAGATAAAGCTGTATCTACAAAAGTCTACACGTGCTGAAACTGCTGGCAGCTTGTGGCCCACAAGGAACGGAAGTCTTTCAAGATCCACCACTTGAAATCCTTGGCAAGAAGCCTTCTGGCGTTTGTGTGGCAGTCCTGTCAAAATGATAGGTGAGTGGTGGCCTTTAGAAGATTCCCTAATACGTTATGGGAACCCTCAGAAGTGGGAGAAATGTCCTGAAACACCCCCAAGGACCGATCATTTGTGTTGTACCTGAATAAGCATCCTCTAGGAGTTTTTAGGAATATCTGGTTGTGGGGAGAGGTTGGCATAAAGGGGGGCAACGTCTTGCCTGAGCTGTCAGGAAGGGTTTGGACTATTACTGTAAACATGACCCCATCCACAGCTTCAGAGATGGGAGAAACTGTGACTTCACATCAGCTGATTAGTGCCTCGCAAAGGGCTAGAACTCAGCCCACATGGTTTCCCATCAGGGTCTTCAAGTGCATTTGATTCTTTATTGACATCCTGGAGTCTACTGTCCGAAAATGGGAGGTATAACTTGGGGTGAGGGTGGGGTAGGAGTGGAGGAAGACCTTGAGATCTTTTACAAGAGGGTTTTTTTTTTTTTTAATTTTGGTCTCTTTTATTGTTGTTTTATTTATTTATTTTCATCCATCTTTATTTTTTGGCCTGTGTGGGCCTTTCATTGTAGATCACTGGCTCTGAGCGCATGCACTCCAGAGCGCTGGTTTGTAATTGGACACACCGGTCCAGCTGCTCCGCGGCACTGGGATCTTCTTGGGCCAGGGATCACACTGGTGCCCCTTGCGCGGCAAGGCAGACTCTTTACCCACTGGACCACCAGGGAAGCCCCTACAAGAGTTTTTAAAAGTCTATTTTTCTTTTCTTCTTGGGGAAGGGGAGAGAGATTTATTTATTTTATTTTTTATTTTGTTAATTGGAGGATATTGCTTCACCATGTTGTGTTGCTTTTGCCTTACAACAACATGAATCAGTCATAATTTTTTACATATACACACACACACACATATGTGTGTATATATATATTATATTATATTACATTATATTATATTATATATATACTGTCCCTCTTGAACCTCCTTCCCACCCTGTCCCATCTCTCTCCTCTAGGTCATCACAGAGTGCCAGGCTGGGCTTCCTGGGCTCCACAGCACCTTCTTATCAACCATCCATTTCTGTTTTGTAGTGTATATACATCAAGGGTACTTTCTCCATTCGTCCCACCCTCTCCTTCCCCCACTGTGCTCTACATCTGTGTCTCCATTCTTTTCCTGTACATAGGTTCATCAATACTATTTTTATCTAGATTCCATATATATGTGTGTTTTTTTTTTAAAGATTTATTTATTTATTTATTTTGGGCAGGGTTCGGGTTGGGGAGGGAGGGGAGCAGGCTAGCCACTTCTATTGGTCTTTCGTTTCTCTATGTTCATTCGTCTTTGTTCTTTGGCTCCTGTGGGCCTCCCATCACGGTGGCATCTGTTGTTGCAGAGCACCGGCTCTGGGCGCATGCACTCCAGAGCTCTGGCTGGGTAATTGGACACATCAGTCCAGCCGCTCCGCGGCACGTGGGATCTTCCCAGGCCAGGGATCGAACTGGCGCCCCTTGCACTGCAAGGCGGTGTCCTTACCCACTGGACCACCAGGGGAAGCCCCATATATATGTGTTAATATATAATATTTGTTTTTCTCTTTCTGACTTACTTCACTCGGGATAACATAGAGCCTGTTTCTTTTTAAAGTGAATATTTATCAATATACAGTCACTGAATGGCCTTTTTATTTTCTTAAAACTTTTTGAAAGTTCCTAGCTTTCCAAAAATACCCTCACAAATCCACCTGTTTCCACAACAAAGTCCCAGGGGGTGGCCTCAGCCGTGTGTAGAGCAGCTGCAGATTCAGACATGACTGGGCAGACTCCTGGCTGGGAAGATGGCCTCCTGGGGGCTACTGGTAGAAGCAACCAAGATGCCTGATGGGAAAGACCTCGTCCTAATTGTAGGAAGGGGAAATTTGGTTCCTGAGAATTTCCCTAAGGGAAACCACATAATGTTAGAAGGAATGACTTGATGAGCCCTCTTGGGGTAGGGGTGAGGTCCCAGGGTAGGGGTGTTGCTTGGTATGGAGGTTTCAAGGGACAGGAAGCACAGTGTGTGATCGAGGAGAGGAATTTGGAATCTCTAGCCATCACTCCAACAAAGTGGAGGCAAGAAACGGAGAGAGGAAGAGACACTGTAGTAAGGCTGTGTGTTCCACAATGATATCCCCCTCCTCCCCTGTAACTTCTATTGAGATTTCTCCTGAAAACTGATGAAGGGATTGGGATGTCTACCTGCATGGTAGTTGGAGTAGGGTGGGTTGTGAGATGCATGGGCAAAGCAATAACACATGAGAATTCAGGAGCTGGACCGTTGAACAGAAACCCTTGAAATGAGCAGACACTGTGCCAAAAAATGGAAGCCATCACAGGCTATAAAATGTGGTCCAGTTCCTGCGTCTGAGCATACCTGGAACATATATGGAAAAAAAGGAAGCAAGTTTGACTGAAAAGAGTGGGTAGCACTGTGCCTCCCAGATTTCTCTTTCCACTCTCCTGCCAGCATCAAGGCCAAGAAAGAAGAAGCTCAGTTACACAAGGACCTCAGTGGAGCCCACCAACATCTCTGGCAAACCTATGCCCACATCCAAGCTTTGGAGGAGGTTGTGGATGATGCCTGAAGGCACGTGAGAGACAGGATGGTGCATCACTTGGGACTCTATGCTGGATGAGGGGGTTAGAGTTTCTTAGTTTTACAGGTGGAGAGACATACAGGAATATTGTTTTACTACCACTGTTGCTGTTCTTCTGTATGCCCCATTGTATACAACTAGAGTGGCTCACACCATTCTGCTGTGTTGACACGTTGGCGGAGCCATCTGGTGGGAGAACATAGACCACCAAAGTGGCCAGAACTGGAAATGAGGAGAGGAGCCCTCCGTGTGGAAACTGTGCCAGTCAACATTCAAACACCTGAGTGCACGTTCCTATACTATTGATGGGCCGACTCCTTACTGTTTGGGCTACTCAGGTGACAGCAAAAATGGGACAATATTTCAGCTGCCTGATGGGAAAGACCTCGTCCTAATTGTAGGAAGGGGAAATTTGGTTCCTGAGAATTTCCCTAAGGGAAACCACATAATGTTAGAAGGAATGACTTGATGAGCCCTCTTGGGGTAGGGGTGAGGTCCCAGGGTAGGGGTGTTGCTTGGTATGGAGGTTTCAAGGGACAGGAAGCACAGTGTGTGATCGAGGAGAGGAATTTGGAATCTCTAGCCATCACTCCAACAAAGTGGAGGCAAGAAACGGAGAGAGGAAGAGACACTGTAGTAAGGCTGTGTGTTCCACAATGATATCCCCCTCCTCCCCTGTAACTTCTATTGAGATTTCTCCTGAAAACTGATGAAGGGATTGGGATGTCTACCTGCATGGTAGTTGGAGTAGGGTGGGTTGTGAGATGCATGGGCAAAGCAATAACACATGAGAATTCAGGAGCTGGACCGTTGAACAGAAACCCTTGAAATGAGCAGACACTGTGCCAAAAAATGGAAGCCATCACAGGCTATAAAATGTGGTCCAGTTCCTGCGTCTGAGCATACCTGGAACATATATGGAAAAAAAGGAAGCAAGTTTGACTGAAAAGAGTGGGTAGCACTGTGCCTCCCAGATTTCTCTTTCCACTCTCCTGCCAGCATCAAGGCCAAGAAAGAAGAAGCTCAGTTACACAAGGACCTCAGTGGAGCCCACCAACATCTCTGGCAAACCTATGCCCACATCCAAGCTTTGGAGGAGGTTGTGGATGATGCCTGAAGGCACGTGAGAGACAGGATGGTGCATCACTTGGGACTCTATGCTGGATGAGGGGGTTAGAGTTTCTTAGTTTTACAGGTGGAGAGACATACAGGAATATTGTTTTACTACCACTGTTGCTGTTCTTCTGTATGCCCCATTGTATACAACTAGAGTGGCTCACACCATTCTGCTGTGTTGACACGTTGGCCGCGGAGCCATCTGGTGGGAGAACATAGACCACCAAAGTGGCCAGAACTGGAAATGAGGAGAGGGAGCCCTCCGTAGTGGAAACTGTGCCAGTCAACATTCAAACACCTGAGTGCACGTTCCTATACTATTGATGGGCCGACTCCTTACTGTTTGGGCTACTCAGGTGACAGCAAAAAATGGGACAATATTTCCAGTGCCACAGTGACAGACCCCTCCACTGTCTGAAACCTCACAGCTTTTAAGCGACTGATGCAATCCTTATGGATGTTGAGCTCTATCGGCCTCTAGCTTCGTAAATATGACACCCCTCCCAAAAGGACAAATATAAATTCAGGGTGAGTTTTCTGAGCCTCGATTTTCTCATCTGGAAAACAGAGCCAGTAACCCCTACCTCACACTTTTATTCTGAGAATTAATGAGATGACGGACATAAACATACTACACAGACTGTACTTCCCATGTGTAAGTGATCACCATTAGATTATATTGCTGACAGGAAATTGCAGACATTCTACCATCGTAGACATATTGAAAATGGCGAATTCATATGGTTCAACCTAAAATGGTCATTTTCTGTGATCAACATAAGAATGGCAAATCATGTTTATAGAGATTTGGGGGAAAGGTTGAGTCTTGACATGAATTTGTACTAACTGGGTATGGTATCAAAAAGGCGTGTTGCAGAAGAGTGAGGCACCCTGGCCAGATGTCATGGGCCTGCCTCATTTGCCTGTTGCCCCCCAGGGCCATGGTGGTGAAATGCCAAGATAAGAGGGTAAGAATGGTTCTCGTTCTCTGGAGCAGCTGAATCAGTGAGAAAAGCCTTCACTTCTGACCACTGTGTCACCATCAGGCCCACAGTGCAAGGGATTCTTCAGGAGAACAAGCCGAAGGGCTCTCAGGCCCCAGGCAGAGGGTCCTAGCGAGGGTGTGCAGGCGTGTGAGAGAAACAAACACTTGGACCCGGTCTCTCAAAACTCTGCACTGAATTCTAATCCACAAAAAGAACTTGTGGACTTGTACCTTAAAGCCATTTCAGTTTAGACTCTGCAAGTCTTACTGAGGACACACGGCTCTATCCAACCTTTATGGGTAACAGCAATAATAGTAATAGATTATTTCTCAAGTGCTTTCTCTACACTAATACACAAGGTTAAGTTCTTGAATGCATTTTTTTTGGGGGGGGGGGGTGTGGAGTGGGGAGGGACGGGGGCGGGCGGGCCACTTCTATTAGTCTTTCATTTGTCTAGTTTTTCATCCATCTTTGTTCTTTGGCCCATGTGGGCCTCCCATCGCGGTGGCCTCTGTTGTCACAGAGCACCGGCTCCGGGCGCATGCGTTCCAGAGCTCCGGCTCAGTAATTGGACACATCGGTCCGGCTGCTCCGCGGCACGTGGGATCTTCCCAGGCCAGGGATCGAACCGGCGCCCCTTGCACTGCAAGGCGGTGTCCTTACCCACTGGACCACCAGGGAAGCCCCTTGAATGCATTCTTTCAAAATCTGAATTTGGGGTGAAAGATGCTACTGAGGTCTTAAGACTTGAGACTCTTGTTTCAACATGGCTTGTAACAGAGAATGCTCATTTAAGGACTTTTACCTATTATTAAATCTTGTGATGCCATGAACAGTGAATATGGAAATTTTGGATATAGCACTGTTAGGTGGACTGTTGTAGTGAATTCATCCTAGTCATTTCCTTGACCTCACAACAATGCATTCTCACATTTTATGGATTTTTTAACCTCATTTTAAGCATTACATTGAGAGTTTGCTGTATTTTCATTCCTATTTGTTTTTTTTTTTTTTTTTCCTTAGAAAAGACCCTTAGCTGATAAGAGAAAAGGCAATTGACAGGGAAGGACTTGGACATTCCTGATTCTCTAGCTCTAATTCTAGCAGGTTTAGTGAACTTTTTTGTGCATGAAAGTCTCCTACTGCCTCTTTTTCAAGGGCTTAATTTTACAGGTGGTCCTGGTTCAACCTAAGGTGATCAATCAGTTTATACCTCTGCAATAGCAATTGCTTGACAAGAATTGTATGTTTTCATTTCATAATAACAGCATTTAATCTGAAGTCTACACATTTTATCTTGAAAGTAAATGTTGCCAGAACCGGAGGACACCAACAGAAATCTGTAGGATTCAGGAATCAGATCTGGGAAATCTGATTTTTGCAGTTTTGAATCCAAAATCCCTCATAACTAAAATCCCATCCTAAAATTAAACTAAATCCTAACTTAAATCCTAAAACGAATCCTAATCTAAAAACTCTTGTAAGAGCTGCCATTCTGACTTCTGGAACCCCTCCTTTCAGTAGGAAGTAATGGATATCCTAAAAACAGCCCACATTTTAGTGCTGGATATCTTCAACAGCATCAAAAACTAAGGAGTGATTCTAGAAACAGTCCAGCATCAAAAACTAAGGAGTGATTCTAGAAACAGTTGTTTTGCTTTTATTTAAATATATATTATTATCTTCATTATACAGATGAGTCCATTTCAGGCTTCACAAAGATGTATAAGTTTCCCAAGAGTTCTCAGTTCTACCACTTTCTAGACTTTCATCTTTTTTGTTGTTTTAACCGGGTTATCCTTAGAGAGCTGACACAAAGTAGGTACTCCACATTTGTTGAATCAGTTGAATACCGGCACTGAGCTTCCCTAATGGTTCATTTGATAAAGCATCCACCTGCAATGTGGGAGACCTGGGGCTTGATCCCTGGGTTGGGAAGATCCCCTGGAGAAAGAAATGGCAACCCACTCCAGTATTCTTTTCTAGGAAATCGTCTGGATAGAAGAACCTGGTGGGCTACAGTCCATGGGGTTAAAATGAGTTGGACACAACTTGGCAACGACATCACCACCACCACCACTGAGAGCGAGTGGCAGAATGGGAGAAGGGAAGATGCCCAGGGTATCCCCCATCTGGTCCTTACTCTTCTCCAGGGACCAAAACTTGTTCATCTCTAACCAGTCTTCTCTGTTCAGGGACCGGCATGAATAAGAGTAATGGAGGCTCTCTCCAGATCAAGGGTTAATCCTTTGTCCACAAGTTCTTTCCTTGCAAGGAAGTCGTTTCTGTTTTCCTTTTTACCCTTCCGACTGTGAGTTCACAGTCAGAAGGGGTTAAATGAGTTTTCCACAGTTCTCTAGCCCTGGCTTTACCTGTTTTTGAATTCCTCCTCCCTTGCTTTTTCTGTGGCCAGCAGTAATCAGGCCCTATTTCCACTCAGAAAATTCTCCTTGTGCTCATGACAGCAGAAGGACTCACTCAGCTTCTTAGGAAAGTGGCCACCTGGGTATTGACACTCTCCTGCTTTTCACCAGTGAGCTTAGATGTAATCCTTCATTACACACACAAATCAAAAATCTCGTTATTTGCCCAGAAACCTGCCAGGGCATGTGTTGCTTCCATGGTGGCCACGTGGCTTAGGACACTCTGTAACAGGGCTCCCCCTGCCCCGGGAGCCCTGACTCATTAGATTGTCTCCAGAGACCTCTTATCTTGAGCTAAGCATAATGGAATGACAGCCCCACAGCCTCTTAGCATGAGGGGAATTCCATTTGATTCATGGTTTGCCTAGAGGGCTGAGGGGCCGAGAGGGCATGGGGTTAATTCACTCACCCCGCTTAGGTTCAAATCCCTCTACACAGAGAAATGGACTGGCTGGGTTGCAGTCAATTTAGCATTTCAACAGACAGCTGCTCAGCCCTCTGACGCCTCCTGTTCTCACAGGACGCACGTCTGGAGACCAGAGAGCAAGGTGGTATTGGGCAGTTAGGGCAACGGAGAACCTCATGTCCAAACTATGCTCCTGGATTCACAGGCTTTAAAAATGTCGTTCTTCTAAGTGTTTGTTCTCCTTTCCTGGACAAAGACAAAATATACCATTCCATAGAGCAAAGAACTGTAGAAATCCAGCCACTCAGCTGCATTGGTGGGTCAAGGTCAGTCAAGTATAAACTGACCTGGCTGAAGACCCAGCTCTTTCTGACACAAATTTTGTTAAGTCATTAAAAGGGAAAAATATCCATCACTTCTCCAAGCCTGGTTATGGTCAAACCTTGAATACAGTTAGACACTACTTGTTGCGGGGAGGTGGGGCTGAAAGGATTCCATGGTATCACTGTACTGAAGACAGGAGAGTCTAGTGGTTACAGATGAGATTCCAGGGCAGATTGCCTGGTGCAAATTCTTCCTCTGCCATGAACTCTGTGATTTTTTTTTTCCAAGGGGAGATTTTTATTTTTGATTATTTCCCTAACATTAGTAGTCCTTAGAAAAAAAAGATTCTAACCTTGGCCCCTTCTGAAAATAAAAACTGGAAAATTTTACACTGAAAATTTTTTTTCATTGGGTTTTTATTTGGTTTCAATTATTAGTGTGGTGGTTAAGAGTGTGAACCTGAGAGTCCACATGATTAGGTATGGATCATGTTTATCGGTACAGTACACACAAAGTCGTGTCTGGACTCTTTGCAACCCCATGGACTGTAGCCCCCAGGCTCCTCTGTCCATGGAATTCTCTGGGCAAGAATACTGGAATGGGTTGTTTAAACCATTCCTTCATTACACACACAAATCAAAAATCTCGTTATTTGCCCAGAAACCTGCCAGGGCATGTGTTGCTTCCATGGTGGCCACGTGGCTTAGGACACTCTGTAACAGGGCTCCCCCTGCCCCGGGAGCCCTGACTCATTAGATTGTCTCCAGAGACCTCTTATCTTGAGCTAAGCATAATGGAATGACAGCCCCACAGCCTCTTAGCATGAGGGGAATTCCATTTGATTCATGGTTTGCCTAGAGGGCTGAGGGGCCGAGAGGGCATGGGGTTAATTCACTCACCCCGCTTAGGTTCAAATCCCTCTACACAGAGAAATGGACTGGCTGGGTTGCAGTCAATTTAGCATTTCAACAGACAGCTGCTCAGCCCTCTGACGCCTCCTGTTCTCACAGGACGCACGTCTGGAGACCAGAGAGCAAGGTGGTATTGGGCAGTTAGGGCAACGGAGAACCTCATGTCCAAACTATGCTCCTGGATTCACAGGCTTTAAAAATGTCGTTCTTCTAAGTGTTTGTTCTCCTTTCCTGGACAAAGACAAAATATACCATTCCATAGAGCAAAGAACTGTAGAAATCCAGCCACTCAGCTGCATTGGTGGGTCAAGGTCAGTCAAGTATAAACTGACCTGGCTGAAGACCCAGCTCTTTCTGACACAAATTTTGTTAAGTCATTAAAAGGGAAAAATATCCATCACTTCTCCAAGCCTGGTTATGGTCAAACCTTGAATACAGTTAGACACTACTTGTTGCGGGGAGGTGGGGCTGAAAGGATTCCATGGTATCACTGTACTGAAGACAGGAGAGTCTAGTGGTTACAGATGAGATTCCAGGGCAGATTGCCTGGTGCAAATTCTTCCTCTGCCATGAACTCTGTGATTTTTTTTTCCAAGGGAGATTTTTATTTTGATTATTTCCCTAACATTAGTAGTCCTTAGAAAAAAAAGATTCTAACCTTGGCCCCTTCTGAAAATAAAAACTGGAAAATTTTACACTGAAAATTTTTTTTCATTGGGTTTTTATTTGGTTTCAATTATTAGTGTGGTGGTTAAGAGTGTGAACCTGAGAGTCCACATGATTAGGTATGGATCATGTTTATCGGTACAGTACACACAAAGTCGTGTCTGGACTCTTTGCAACCCCATGGACTGTAGCCCCCAGGCTCCTCTGTCCATGGAATTCTCTGGGCAAGAATACTGGAGTGGGTTGTCATTCCCTTCTCCAAGGGATCGTCTTGATCCAGGGATTGAACCTGGGTCTCCTGCACTGCAGGCGGATTCTTTACCATCTGAGCCACCAGGAAAGTCCTTTCACATGCTGGTAAAGGAACTGCAGCAGACTGCCAAAATCATTTTCCCGCTCCTTTAATGGAAAATATAAAGAAGTTTGCTATCTCACATTTCTTCTCTGTTGAAAGAAGTCTGATAGATTTTTCCATCAAAAACTATTATTCTGTCTTAAAATGATCGTGCAAACTGGTGGCCTCCCCATGAAGTATAAAAGTGATTTGTTTAGAGAAAAAATGTAGTTAAGGTGGCTATGAGCTCAGGTGTCAGATATACAGTTGTTGATCAGTACCTCCGAACTTTTTTTCCTTCAGTTATAAAGGAAGGTTAATACAATGTCCTAACTCAGTACATTGTTATAAGGATTAAAATGATGCACGTAACGTGTTTTAGCATATGCTACTGAACCAGTGGCAGTTTGGTGCAATCATGTACTGATTAAAAGAACAGAAATGAGGAGAAAATAAGGATCCCTCTGGGCCTTGGGCTTAGTTTCCTTCAGTCTCTTGGTTTTCTCTTCTTTTTTTTTTTTTTTTGTAACTTTATTTAAAATGTTTTTTTATGTGGACTATTTTTAAAGTCTTTATTAAATTTGTCACAATATTGTTGCTGTCTTATACTTTGGTGGTGTGACCTCAAGGCATGTGGGATCTTAGGTCCTCAACCAGGGATTGAACTCAGATCCCCTGCACTGGAAGGTGAAGTCTTAATCATTGGACCAGAGGTAAGTCCCTCTCCTGATTTTTTTAGCCTCTTTTTGCCCTGTTTCCCCAGCTCACTCCACTCTCCCCCACCTCCACCTCCACCACTACCTCCAACTCCATGTTAAGAACAAATTCTGCCTAGAATAAATCATATTTTATGTTGATTTTAAAAGGGATTTGGTGTTTGTTTGGCTTCGTTTTCTTCAGAAAGCTCTATAGCGCTGTTCGAATTGCTTCTGAGATCCCTGATTTTACAGCTCAGAGCTCTAAAGCAAACAGTCCTAGATCCTGTCATCCCAGTGGATACAAGAAATAACTCAAGAATGGTTTGAAAGCTCTTAATGCTGAAGGTACTTCCTAGGCTCTCTAGAAGAGTCCATTTTTGCTTTTCCTTCTGAAATTTCCAGTTGATAGGAAGACTACACCCCAAATATCACAGATGGAAACTGGGAATTTTCTGCTGGGAAGGTCCTGAAAGCTCTTGTTCCTCCCAAGCTTTCAGACCTGAATTATCTTAAGACACACACAAAAAAAAACTATAGAGGACTGAGGATGGATTGGTAAATCAGATTCTCATCTTATTTAGGGGAAAAACTGAACCTCGGAGAAGTTAACTGGTTTCCATATGGTCGGTCGCTTGGTGGTGAGACCAGGAATCCAGACTCCAATTCAGCACTCTGCTTATACTCTATGGCAGCTGACCTCTTCACTAGAGACCAAGCTTCCTCCAGGGGATCTCATCAAATCCTAAATCCTCTCCCTGCTAATCAGCACATTTACCCTCCTTTAGCTCTGAAAGGACAGACCATGGAGCCTCCACCCTCCGAGAGTCATCAGTGAGGCATGGCACCCATGAGTCACGGTCATTGTTCTCCACAGGACACTTCCGGTTCACTGCGGCTGGGTGTTGTTTTGAGAATACTGTGGCTAGGAAGCATGGGACTCTGATATAAGACCATGGCTCCAGGAGTCCTGGGAGTGCTGCCCCACTGGAAGGAAGGGCAAACTTCCAGGCAACGCTGGACAAACCCCAAGAAATCCTGAGATGGCATGGGGGCAAGACCAAGCAGGGTCCATACCCCATCTGCTCCACTTAAGCAGGACGATGTGACACAGTGGAAGGAGAGAATGAGTCCCAGCCCTGCCACCAGCTAACAAGGTGCCTCGGCTCCTCTCTATATAGCTCTGAGTCTCAGTTTGGGAAGAGATCTGCCAAATGAGGGACTGGATGATCTCTGAGTCCTCTTCTGGCTCTAAAAGCCTCCTCTGTGAGCCTAAATGTGACTTGCTGAGTCACTCAGCACGAGAGACCTGAGTTCAAATCCTAGTGCCAGCATCATGTGGTCTTGGGTGGGTGACCTAACTTTTCCAAGCATCAATATTTTCACTAAAAAAATACAGGAAAAGGTACTATCTATTACTCTGAAGGCTATTGCAGTGATCCAATGGTATACTACTTGAACAGTGTTCAGCATGGAAATTAATAAATATTGGTGGCTGCTCCATCCACCCCCTCATCCTCCATCATCCAGAACAAAGGTCTGAGGTCCAGTTAGATTAACCTCGTCATAAGCTAAGTGCCCATGACCTTTGTATAAAGCTTATAGGAGTTGCAGCTGAATAATCTGATTTTGTTAAGACTAGAAAGAGTAAGGCACTCTCCTTTTCTTTCAAGGTTGGACCTGTTAACAACAGGGATTAGTAGCTCACTGATTGTCTTTCGTGGGCACTCTCTGTTTGGTACCTTGCTCAATGAGTTCCAGCTTTGATAGGTCCTCCAGTCTGTGGCCTTCATCTGAAAATTGCAGCCTTCTGTCTGATTTATGCCAAATGGCATTTCCTTGCAGGACTCTTCGTGCCTGGAAATGTCATTAAAGAATCGCTGAGTGAGGTAAAGACCAGATAAAGGGAAGGACCGTCTCGCCTGCACATCAACACCATTAAATGCGTTGTTACAACAACGACGAAGCTGTCTGATGATATCATCGGTGGCAACTGGTCAGTGAAAATGTTTTTTAATTGTGACTCGAATGTGTTTATCAACCTCGCTTTGTGACATCGAAAAGACAGCAACAGAAACACCGGGAGCTTCAGTCCTCAGGGGAAAACATTCGTCATCTGTGAGTCGCGGACCCTGGCAGATGGTCAGCTCTTCTCCTGAAGTCAGACTTCCAAACCACCGTGCAGCGTCACTGCGAGAAACGCGAGGATGTTATCTTGACATTGAACATCTTTATAATAAAATTACTAATTGGGGCTATATAGCTCTGAGTCTCAGTTTGGGAAGAGATCTGCCAAATGAGGGACTGGATGATCTCTGAGTCCTCTTCTGGCTCTAAAAGCCTCCTCTGTGAGCCTAAATGTGACTTGCTGAGTCACTCAGCACGAGAGACCTGAGTTCAAATCCTAGTGCCAGCATCATGTGGTCTTGGGTGGGTGACCTAACTTTTCCAAGCATCAATATTTTCACTAAAAAAATACAGGAAAAGGTACTATCTATTACTCTGAAGGCTATTGCAGTGATCCAATGGTATACTACTTGAACAGTGTTCAGCATGGAAATTAATAAATATTGGTGGCTGCTCCATCCACCCCCTCATCCTCCATCATCCAGAACAAAGGTCTGAGGTCCAGTTAGATTAACCTCGTCATAAGCTAAGTGCCCATGACCTTTGTATAAAGCTTATAGGAGTTGCAGCTGAATAATCTGATTTTGTTAAGACTAGAAAGAGTAAGGCACTCTCCTTTTCTTTCAAGGTTGGACCTGTTAACAACAGGGATTAGTAGCTCACTGATTGTCTTTCGTGGGCACTCTCTGTTTGGTACCTTGCTCAATGAGTTCCAGCTTTGATAGGTCCTCCAGTCTGTGGCCTTCATCTGAAAATTGCAGCCTTCTGTCTGATTTATGCCAAATGGCATTTCCTTGCAGGACTCTTCGTGCCTGGAAATGTCATTAAAGAATCGCTGAGTGAGGTAAAGACCAGATAAAGGGAAGGACCGTCTCGCCTGCACATCAACACCATTAAATGCGTTGTTACAACAACGACGAAGCTGTCTGATGATATCATCGGTGGCAACTGGTCAGTGAAAATGTTTTTTAATTGTGACTCGAATGTGTTTATCAACCTCGCTTTGTGACATCGAAAAGACAGCAACAGAAACACCGGGAGCTTCAGTCCTCAGGGGAAAACATTCGTCATCTGTGAGTGCGCGGACCCTGGCAGATGGTCAGCTCTTCTCCTGAAGTCAGACTTCCAAACCACCGTGCAGCGTCACTGCGAGAAACGCGAGGGATGTTATCTTGACATTGAACATCTTTATAATAAAATTACTAATTGGGGGCTAATACCACAGGCTTCTGAACTAGAAAAAAAGCCTCATAGAGGATTTTGAGCTAGGGAAAAAAAAATCTCATGGAGGTTAAGTGGTTGGCTGCATATTCCATAATTGAAAACCACTCTTAAAATTCTACCAGTGGTACAGCATGGCCTTCTTCGATGTTCTCTGAGTGATCTCGAGTGCCTTGAGATTTTTAAGTGCAGCCCCGAAGAGCTATTTTTAAATATTCAGATCCATCATACTATCACAGTAGTTCCAGTCCTATTTTTTTAACATCTTTAATTATACTATTTTGCATTACAGTTTCCAAGGTCCCCCCCCACCCCCCTCATATTTGGCAACTCCACAGCATCTGTCAAAACAAATTAGCACTTTGGGTGGTAGAAATATATTTTTTATGAAAGCAGCAAATGTGTCAGTATTGGACAGAAGCTGAAACCTGATTTATTGGTTTGTTTTCTTGAGTTTCAAACCCATAGACAGAAGCCTCTGAAAGGATTTTTTTGCTCGCATCGCTAGCGCCCTTGCAAGATATGTAAAACACATTCAAATTCCGCCAGAAAGAGTCACTAATTATGATATGTATTTGCATATGTTTAATCACATATATTTTATTTCATTTTGCTATTTCTGCAGGGCCCCTCTTTTCAGGGATGGGTTCCTCCTCGCTGGTGCTGTGCGCACTGAGAAAGTTCCCTCGAGCGAGTATTCCACTGCTGCGTTGTTAGTTTTTTATGTAATCTTTTCCAATGAAATTTGAAATTTACCATTTTTAAATGATGTGTGTGAAATTATATGACTCTATTATGTCATAATATTATACATCCCAAAATATTGGTAAAGGATTCTCCCCCTTTCTCACCTCCCCCTCCCACCAGAGATCAGAGCACTACTGAGAAAATAATGATTAACCTTTAAAATCAGATTGGCATTTCTTTTTTCTCCAAATCTAGAATTAATACGCATTTTTTAATCATTAGTGTAATGCAAAATTTTGTTCTTTTGCACAAGTCAGACTTCCAAACCACCGTGCAGCGTCACTGCGAGAAACGCGAGGATGTTATCTTGACATTGAACATCTTTATAATAAAATTACTAATTGGGGCTAATACCACAGGCTTCTGAACTAGAAAAAGCCTCATAGAGGATTTTGAGCTAGGGAAAAAATCTCATGGAGGTTAAGTGGTTGGCTGCATATTCCATAATTGAAAACCACTCTTAAAATTCTACCAGTGGTACAGCATGGCCTTCTTCGATGTTCTCTGAGTGATCTCGAGTGCCTTGAGATTTTTAAGTGCAGCCCCGAAGAGCTATTTTTAAATATTCAGATCCATCATACTATCACAGTAGTTCCAGTCCTATTTTTTTAACATCTTTAATTATACTATTTTGCATTACAGTTTCCAAGGTCCCCCCCCACCCCCCTCATATTTGGCAACTCCACAGCATCTGTCAAAACAAATTAGCACTTTGGGTGGTAGAAATATATTTTTTATGAAAGCAGCAAATGTGTCAGTATTGGACAGAAGCTGAAACCTGATTTATTGGTTTGTTTTCTTGAGTTTCAAACCCATAGACAGAAGCCTCTGAAAGGATTTTTTTGCTCGCATCGCTAGCGCCCTTGCAAGATATGTAAAACACATTCAAATTCCGCCAGAAAGAGTCACTAATTATGATATGTATTTGCATATGTTTAATCACATATATTTTATTTCATTTTGCTATTTCTGCAGGGCCCCTCTTTTCAGGGATGGGTTCCTCCTCGCTGGTGCTGTGCGCACTGAGAAAGTTCCCTCGAGCGAGTATTCCACTGCTGCGTTGTTAGTTTTTTATGTAATCTTTTCCAATGAAATTTGAAATTTACCATTTTTAAATGATGTGTGTGAAATTATATGACTCTATTATGTCATAATATTATACATCCCAAAATATTGGTAAAGGATTCTCCCCCTTTCTCACCTCCCCCTCCCACCAGAGATCAGAGCACTACTGAGAAAATAATGATTAACCTTTAAAATCAGATTGGCATTTCTTTTTTCTCCAAATCTAGAATTAATACGCATTTTTTAATCATTAGTGTAATGTTCAGGATGATACTTTTGTTCTTTTGCCTGTTGAACTGTTACGGCTGCTAGTAACCCTTCAAATTGTTTGCTTCATTCAAGCATCCTTTCCTGAATAATTCATTAGGCATTATTATCCAAGCGTGGAACCCCTCATTTAGCACTGCTGATCTTTTCCTTATGTGTAGCTGACAGGCAATCAAAGTTTTTATCAGTGCAGAAAATTTGCAATTCAGAAATGTAGTTGCAGCAATTAGTAGCTATCAGGTAGCATTGGAAGGACAGCTTCATAAAAAGACAGAGTTGAATGAGCTCCACTGATGTTAGCACAAAAGTAATGGGTAAAACTAACCAGCTGTTTCTAAATTTACCAAATGGAACATTCCCTTCTTCTCAGAGTGGAGGCTTTAATTAACTTGGAGTTCTGTGTGGCTTCCCAGAGGGGGAAGGGAGTGGGTTCGCACCCTTCCTTCCCTCGGCCGCTGGCGCTCCGCTCTCTTCCCACTGGGTACCCACCGGAGGGAGCGCCGAGCTTCCCTCTAATCCAGTCCTGGAGGCCAAGGGAGCACATGAGTGGTACTTTTGCCAGGAGGATCCCAGAGGGGAGAGTGCCCATGAGATGCCATCCAGGCTCCCCTCTTTTGGCATCTCAAATGGGATAGCTCCGGAGGCTGCTGTTTCATCCTGCTCTTAAACGTCTATCCTTCATCCATGTCGGGTGAGCCCTCGCTGGGGTGACTGGGCTGCTTAGACCCAGACTGGGCCCCTGGACCCAGACTGAGGCGGAGGCAAAAGATCTGGACAGGCCTTCACTGGCTGATGGATTCATTCCGTTGTCCAGTCTTTCATTTCTTCATCTATTTTAATTCATTTACCTGTCAATTAGTCCTTTAGATCATTTTCCCATCCATTTGTTTATCCAAACATTTCTTGAAACCTCAGTGAGAAAAGAACTTGACCCCCTGCATGGGCGCCCAGGTCTCCATTTCCCCAGTGACTCTGTGTGTAGGACTCAGGGTATCTTTTTTTGTTGTTCTGTTTTTTAAATGTTGACCTCTTTTATTGGTTCTTTTTTTTTTTTATTTATTTATTTATTTTCATCCATCTTTATTCTTTGGCCTCTGTGCTCCTCCCATTGCAGTGACCTCTCTCATTGCAGAGCACCGGCTCTGGGCACATGCACTCCAGAACGCTGACTCTTAGTTGGATGCACTGGTCCAGCTGCTCCATGGCACACGGGATCTCCCTGGGCCAGGGATCAAACCAGTGCCCCTTGCACTGCAAGGCGGTCTCTTTACCCACTGGACCACCAGGGAAGCCCAATCTCATGGTATCTTCACTCCACTCCCTGCCTCAGAATCTTCTCTCAGATCTGAGTAAGGAGTGAGGTACAACCACTCTGGGAAGGATGGTTGCTAGGTAACACATGGGCAGCAATGGCGGAGGGGGCGGGTGGTGTCCGGCATCGGTTAGCCCATGGGGAGGTCTTAGAGGGTTCTCTGAAGCACAGCATGGCAGTAGCCTCTGCTCCATGACCACCTGAGGCTGCTGCAGCCAGTGGTTCATCCTAAAGATGGTGGAGGATACTGAGACGGGGGATTCTGCTCTCTACCTCCTACCAACCTCTGGATGGCCAAGGCACAAGAGGGCTACTGGGCTGCCACCCCGGACCCAGTAAAAGGAAGGACCCAGGCTGCAGAATAAAATCCACTGAGGTCTAGTTGGGCTCTCTTGGTGACTCAGTGGTAAAGAATCCGCCTGCCAACTCAGGAGACGTGGGTTCCATCCCTGAGTTGGAAAGATCTCCTGGAGTAGGAAATGGCAACCCACTCCAGTAGTCTTACCTGGACAATCCCATGGACAGAGGAGCCTGGCAGGTTATATTCCATGGGATTACAGAGAGTCAGACACAACTCAGTGACTGAGCACTCACAAGGGTCTGGCTGGGATGACCAGGTAGCCATGGCTGCCAGGATACAGACCTCTAGGTCTTGTTGCAACTTCAACTGTGTCCAGAGGGTGGTGTAGCCCAATGCTTAATGGTGCAGTCCTGGAAATTAAACAGGCCTGGGTCCAGGCTCTATCTTTGCCATTTAAAAGCTAGCTAGGTGCTTCTTAGAGTCTTAATTTTCTCATCTTTAAAACCCCAGTGACTTTTTAGGACTCAGGGTATCTTTTTTTGTTGTTCTGTTTTTTAAATGTTGACCTCTTTTATTGGTTCTTTTTTTTTTTTATTTATTTATTTATTTTCATCCATCTTTATTCTTTGGCCTCTGTGCTCCTCCCATTGCAGTGACCTCTCTCATTGCAGAGCACCGGCTCTGGGCACATGCACTCCAGAACGCTGACTCTTAGTTGGATGCACTGGTCCAGCTGCTCCATGGCACACGGGATCTCCCTGGGCCAGGGATCAAACCAGTGCCCCTTGCACTGCAAGGCGGTCTCTTTACCCACTGGACCACCAGGGAAGCCCAATCTCATGGTATCTTCACTCCACTCCCTGCCTCAGAATCTTCTCTCAGATCTGAGTAAGGAGTGAGGTACAACCACTCTGGGAAGGATGGTTGCTAGGTAACACATGGGCAGCAATGGCGGAGGGGGCGGGTGGTGTCCGGCATCGGTTAGCCCATGGGGAGGTCTTAGAGGGTTCTCTGAAGCACAGCATGGCAGTAGCCTCTGCTCCATGACCACCTGAGGCTGCTGCAGCCAGTGGTTCATCCTAAAGATGGTGGAGGATACTGAGACGGGGGATTCTGCTCTCTACCTCCTACCAACCTCTGGATGGCCAAGGCACAAGAGGGCTACTGGGCTGCCACCCCGGACCCAGTAAAAGGAAGGACCCAGGCTGCAGAATAAAATCCACTGAGGTCTAGTTGGGCTCTCTTGGTGACTCAGTGGTAAAGAATCCGCCTGCCAACTCAGGAGACGTGGGTTCCATCCCTGAGTTGGAAAGATCTCCTGGAGTAGGAAATGGCAACCCACTCCAGTAGTCTTACCTGGACAATCCCATGGACAGAGGAGCCTGGCAGGTTATATTCCATGGGATTACAGAGAGTCAGACACAACTCAGTGACTGAGCACTCACAAGGGTCTGGCTGGGATGACCAGGTAGCCATGGCTGCCAGGATACAGACCTCTAGGTCTTGTTGCAACTTCAACTGTGTCCAGAGGGTGGTGTAGCCCAATGCTTAATGGTGCAGTCCTGGAAATTAAACAGGCCTGGGTCCAGGCTCTATCTTTGCCATTTAAAAGCTAGCTAGGTGCTTCTTAGAGTCTTAATTTTCTCATCTTTAAAATGGGCTTTACTCCTTTCCTCATGGGTTGTTGTGCAAATTGTATGCAAAGTTCAGTGTAACGTGCTTGGCAGGGTTGAGTAGGTGGCAGACGCTCAATAGACAAAATGTCATTATTCTCAACAGGATATGAGTTTCATGAGGGTAAAGATCCTAGTGATTATGTGTAAGACTTGAGCTGAGGGTTGGGTTCAAATCCTGCCTTTATTCCTTACTTGCTTTGTTAAATTAGGCAAGGAACTTAAATTCTTTGTCTCAGTTTCTTTATCTGTAAAATGGGAATACTAATCATACATACCACATACGTGTGCTTAGTCACTCAGTCATGTCTGACTCATTGCAACCCTTTGGATTGTAGCCCGCCAGGCTCCAGGTCCGTGGGATTTTTCAGGTAAGAAGTACTGGAGTGGGTTGCCATTTTCTTCTCCAGGAGATTTTCTTGACCCAGGGATTGAACCCATGTCTCCTGTGTCTCCTATATTGAAGGCAGATTCTTTACCCACTGAATCATCATAGAAGTCTCATAGAGCTGTTATAAAGATTAAAAAGATTCATATGTATAAATTCTTAAAACAGTGTATAGCAAGGTAAATGCTACTCAAGTGCTTATCATTTTTTTTTTAAAGATTTATTTATTTATTTGAGGAGAGTGGGGTGGGGAGGGAGGGGAGCAGGCGGGCCACTTCTATTGGTCTTTCATTTGTCCATTTTCACCCATCTTTGTTCTTTGGCCCATGCGGGCCTCCCATCGCGGTGGCCTCTGTTGTCGCAGAGCACCGGCTCTGGGCGCATGCGCTCCAGAGCTCCAGCTCGGTAATTGGACACATCGGTCCAGCCACTCCGCGGCACGTGGGATCTTCCCAGGCCAGCGATCGAACCGGCGCCCCTTGCACTGCAAGGCGGTGTCCTTACCCACTGGACCACCAGGGAAGCCCCAGCTTACCATTTTTATTAGATCTTCAAGACTTGGATAGTGCCTAGCTAGTGGCAGGTTTTTAATGAATATTTGTTGAACAAATGAATGAATTTCATAGACATCACACTTCCCAAGACCCACATGCTTAATGGTGCAGTCCTGGAAATTAAACAGGCCTGGGTCCAGGCTCTATCTTTGCCATTTAAAAGCTAGCTAGGTGCTTCTTAGAGTCTTAATTTTCTCATCTTTAAAATGGGCTTTACTCCTTTCCTCATGGGTTGTTGTGCAAATTGTATGCAAAGTTCAGTGTAACGTGCTTGGCAGGGTTGAGTAGGTGGCAGACGCTCAATAGACAAAATGTCATTATTCTCAACAGGATATGAGTTTCATGAGGGTAAAGATCCTAGTGATTATGTGTAAGACTTGAGCTGAGGGTTGGGTTCAAATCCTGCCTTTATTCCTTACTTGCTTTGTTAAATTAGGCAAGGAACTTAAATTCTTTGTCTCAGTTTCTTTATCTGTAAAATGGGAATACTAATCATACATACCACATACGTGTGCTTAGTCACTCAGTCATGTCTGACTCATTGCAACCCTTTGGATTGTAGCCCGCCAGGCTCCAGGTCCGTGGGATTTTTCAGGTAAGAAGTACTGGAGTGGGTTGCCATTTTCTTCTCCAGGAGATTTTCTTGACCCAGGGATTGAACCCATGTCTCCTGTGTCTCCTATATTGAAGGCAGATTCTTTACCCACTGAATCATCATAGAAGTCTCATAGAGCTGTTATAAAGATTAAAAAGATTCATATGTATAAATTCTTAAAACAGTGTATAGCAAGGTAAATGCTACTCAAGTGCTTATCATTTTTTTTTTAAAGATTTATTTATTTATTTGAGGAGAGTGGGGTGGGGAGGGAGGGGAGCAGGCGGGCCACTTCTATTGGTCTTTCATTTGTCCATTTTCACCCATCTTTGTTCTTTGGCCCATGCGGGCCTCCCATCGCGGTGGCCTCTGTTGTCGCAGAGCACCGGCTCTGGGCGCATGCGCTCCAGAGCTCCAGCTCGGTAATTGGACACATCGGTCCAGCCACTCCGCGGCACGTGGGATCTTCCCAGGCCAGCGATCGAACCGGCGCCCCTTGCACTGCAAGGCGGTGTCCTTACCCACTGGACCACCAGGGAAGCCCCAGCTTACCATTTTTATTAGATCTTCAAGACTTGGATAGTGCCTAGCTAGTGGCAGGTTTTTAATGAATATTTGTTGAACAAATGAATGAATTTCATAGACATCACACTTCCCAAGACCCACATTTCAAAGCTATAAACCCTAAGGCCCAAAGTGACTTGGCCATCACTCTCTCCACACTCCACCTAGAAGAACCTTGGATGATATTGACAAGAAAGCATTCCCTTTTCCCACCTCCCACATCAGCTCTAGCCAGAATCGGCCCTCTATTTTCTATTGGATGGCAGGTTGCATGGAGAGTCTGGGAGAACAACGACCCAGAACAGTGGTCTGATTTCTGGGCCTTTTCTAACCTCCAGCAGGTCATCACCCTTTCCTAAAAACCAGACACACTGGACAGATAAATTCTGCTCTCCTTCTAGCTCAACAGGCAGCAAGTTCATGGGTCTGAGTTTCTTATGGTCTTCAGACAGCTCCATTACAGAAGGTAAAGAGAAGCAAGTCTCCCTTGGAGGGTGTTACCAGCCATGACAACCATGCCATGGCTCGGCCATCTTTTTTTTTTTTTTAAAGATTTATTTATTTATTTATTTTTGGTGGAGTTGGGTGGGGAGGGAGGGGAGCAGGCGGGCCACTTCTATTGGTCTTTCATTTGTCCATTTTCATCCATCTTTGTTCTTTGGCCCATGCGGGCCCCCCATCGTGGTGGCGTCTGTCATTGCAGAGCGCTGGCTCTGGGCGCATGCGCTCCAGAGCTCAGGCTCGGTAATTGGACACATCAGTCCAGCCGCTCCGCGGCACGTGGGATCTTCCCAGGCCAGGGATCGAACCGGCGCGCCTTGCACTGCAAGGTGGTGTCCTTACCCACTAGACCACCAGGGAAGCCCTCGGCCATCTTGTTTGAAGTCTTCATCTTACGTGAGACAGTTTTGGTCTCATGAAAATAATATTCCTGTGTATTGTCACATGCAGAGTCATGTTTCGTTTCTAATACAGAGAAAGGAAGTTAGTCCCTTGGGGACATACAACAAGCTGAGTCAAGAACCAGTCTTCCAATCCCAGGCCTAGTATATTCTCTCTCATGCCACATGGCTCTTCAATAGAAAGTACACTCTTCAAAATTTTGGGCAATCAAGATCAAGAAGTATTTCTTTAATAAAAAGACTTCAATAATATCAGGCAGCCATTAAAATAGATCTGTACGTATCTTGTCATGGAAAGATGTCCACTATTGAATGAAAAAAGCTGGTTGTAGAATTTGTGTAATATAATTATATTTAAAAATACATGGATTTTCTCGTGCGTGCATACTCAGTCGAGTCTAACTCTTTGTGGCCTCATAGACTGTAGCCCACCAGGCTTCTCTCTCCATGGGATTTTCTTGGCAAGAATACTGGAATCAGTTGCCATTTCCTCCTCCAGGAAATCTTCCTGACCCAGTGATCAAACCTGCATTTCTTGTATCTTCTGCATTGAGTAGGCAGATTCTTTACCAACTGAGGGACCTGGGAAGCCCCCTCATGCATATTAGGACCTACTGTTTAGCACAAGGAACTATATTTAATATTTTGTAATAACCCTAAAAGGGAAAAGAATCTGGAAAAGAATATATAGATATTACTTTTGTAATTAAAAAATAAAACTGGGCCCACCTCACAACTATTAAGACAGCAACTACTAAAATAAGATCAAAAACAACAACAAAAAAAACAAGTGCTGGAGAGGATATGGAGAAATTGGGACCCTGGTACACTGTTGATGGGAATGCAAAATGGTGTCGTCACTATGGAATATGGTACAGAAGTTCCTTCAAAAATGAAAAATAGAATTACCGTATGATCCAGAAATTTCATGTATACCCCAAAGAACTAAAATCAGGAAAATAAATATTTATGCACCTGACATTATAGCAGCATTACTCACAATAGCCAAGAGGTAGAAATAACTTGTGTCTATAGACAGGTGAATAGATATATGGTATCAATGATGGAATATTATTCAGTCTTTAAAAGAAAAAGAATTCCGACACATGCTACAACATGGATGAACCTTGGGGATGTTGTGTGACGTGAAGTAAGCTAGTCACAAAAGGCCAAGTATTGTTTGCTTCCATTTGTATGAGGTATCAAAAGTAGCTGAATTCAGAGATAAAAAGTAGAACGGTGATTGTCAGAGTCTGGAGGCTTGGGGTTGTCAGGAATAGAAAGTACTTCAATCAATAGATCAAGAAGTATTTCTTTAATAAAGACTTCAATAATATCAGGCAGCCATAAAAGATCTGTACGTATCTTGTCATGGAAAGATGTCCACTATTGAATGAAAAAAGCTGGTTGTAGAATTTGTGTAATATAATTATATTTAAAAATACATGGATTTTCTCGTGCGTGCATACTCAGTCGAGTCTAACTCTTTGTGGCCTCATAGACTGTAGCCCACCAGGCTTCTCTCTCCATGGGATTTTCTTGGCAAGAATACTGGAATCAGTTGCCATTTCCTCCTCCAGGAAATCTTCCTGACCCAGTGATCAAACCTGCATTTCTTGTATCTTCTGCATTGAGTAGGCAGATTCTTTACCAACTGAGGGACCTGGGAAGCCCCCTCATGCATATTAGGACCTACTGTTTAGCACAAGGAACTATATTTAATATTTTGTAATAACCCTAAAAGGGAAAAGAATCTGGAAAAGAATATATAGATATTACTTTTGTAATTAAAAAATAAAACTGGGCCCACCTCACAACTATTAAGACAGCAACTACTAAAATAAGATCAAAAACAACAACAAAAAAAACAAGTGCTGGAGAGGATATGGAGAAATTGGGACCCTGGTACACTGTTGATGGGAATGCAAAATGGTGTCGTCACTATGGAATATGGTACAGAAGTTCCTTCAAAAATGAAAAATAGAATTACCGTATGATCCAGAAATTTCATGTATACCCCAAAGAACTAAAATCAGGAAAATAAATATTTATGCACCTGACATTATAGCAGCATTACTCACAATAGCCAAGAGGTAGAAATAACTTGTGTCTATAGACAGGTGAATAGATATATGGTATCAATGATGGAATATTATTCAGTCTTTAAAAGAAAAAGAATTCCGACACATGCTACAACATGGATGAACCTTGGGGATGTTGTGTGACGTGAAGTAAGCTAGTCACAAAAGGCCAAGTATTGTTTGCTTCCATTTGTATGAGGTATCAAAAGTAGCTGAATTCAGAGATAAAAAGTAGAACGGTGATTGTCAGAGTCTGGAGGCAGCGGGTGGTGTGGGGAATGGAGGGATGTCTGATGGGTCCAGAGTTTTAGTTTCTTTTAAAATATTTATTTTACTTATTTGGCTGCATTGGGTCTTAGTTACATCATGTGGGATCTTCCATTGCAATGCCCAAACTCTCTAGTTGTGGCACATGGGCTTAGTTGCTCCACAGCATATGTGATCTTAGCTCCTGGACCAAGGACTGAACCCACATCCCCTGCATTGCAAGGCAGATTCTTAACCAGTGGATCAGCGGGGAAGTCCCCAAAGCTTACATTTTGCAAGTTACGGAGACTTATTATGCAGCACTATGAATGTACTTATCATGACTGAATTGTACACGTTAAAACTGATAAAGATGGTACATTTATGTGTCTTTTGTCACAATTAAAAAACAAACTTAATGAAGGTAAGTGTTAGTTGTTCAGTCATGCCAGACCCTTTGCAACCCCATGGACTGTGGCCCGCCAGGCTCCTCTGTCCATGGGATTCTCCAGGCAAGAACACTGCAGTGGGTTGCCATGCCCTCCTCCAGGGAATCTTCCCCACCCAGGGATAGAACCCAAGTCTCCTCCATTGCAGGCAGATTCTATACCATCTCAGCCACCAGAGAAGTCGCCTCTCCCTTCAAAAAACACTAGGGTTTTTGTTTTGAGAAAGAAAAATGACAACTTTCTATGGTATTCCCTAGGTGCTTAATTGTATCCTCTGGGGCCCTATCTCTTTCTCTCACCCACTCTTCAGAAAACACTATGGAAAGATCCAGAACCTAAGAGTCCAAGTTTCAGATATAAAAGCAACCATTCCTCTCTGTCCAGCACTTTACTGTTGACTGCCCTTGCCTCATGTGGTTCTCCTCACAATACTGTGAGAAAGGCAGGGAGGGGTGTTTGTTACCCCAATTCTATGCATGAGGAAACGGGTTCCCCGAGACGTTCGCCTCTTGCCCCATGTCAGATTAGGACTGGGCTTCAGGCCAAGTCCTTCAGCCTTGAACCTGGGAGAGCTGACCTCTCCAGATCCTAGGAAGTGTGGACCAAGGGGCAGAGAAGAGCAGATAGAAATGATAGAAATGGATAGTTTGTGGCCCTGGGTGCTGTGGGCTGGAGGCAGAGCTCCTAAAGGGCTCTCGAGCTCCTAAAGGCTATTACTAAATGGCCCCAATCCTTTGAATGACCCAGACCAGAGAAATTCTGTCCTTCTCCAAAAGCTCTGGAGTCTTGACTCATCAATTTTGATATTTGTCCAGTACCTTAAAAAAAAAAATCTTAAACGTCAACTATTATTGGCAGCCACCTTTTTTTTTTTTTTTTTTTTTGGCCACTTCTATTGATCTTTCATTTCTTTCCATCTTTTTTCTTTGGCCTATGTGGGCCTCCCATTGCCGTGGCCTCTCTGCTTGCAGAGCACCGGCTCTGAGCACATGCGCTCTAGAGCTCTGGCTCGGTAGGTGGACACATCAGTCCAGCTGTTCTGCGGCATGTGGGATCTTCCCAGGCCAGGAGTCGAACCAGCGCCCCTTGCACTGCAAGGCGGTGTCCTTACCCACTGGACCACCAGGGAAGCTCTGCTGCCACCATTTTAATTCTAAAAGAATAGTCCCCTAAATAGACAAGTTAGTTTTATGAAAAAATTACATGTTTAATTATCGTTCCACCTTTCATGCAGCCTGAAGAAAACTACACCATCCACCAGCACTTGAGAACTTCTGAAACATACAGGTTGTAAAGTTATCCAGAGACTTCCCTGGTGGCTCTGTGATAAAGAATCTGCCCACCAATGCAGGAAATGTGAGTTTGATTCCTGGATGAGGAAGATCCCCTGGAGAAGGAAATGGCAAACCGACTCCCATATTCTTGTCTGGAAAAACCCATGGACAGGGGAGCCTGGGGGTCTACAGTTCATGGGGTCACAAAAGAGTTGGTTGCGACTTAGTGACTAAACAATAACAAAATTATCCACAGTATTTGCTACTGATAATGATTAAAGCAACAATATGTGTGAATGAACTTTAATTTTGAGCAGACTCAAGGTTATCCCATGTGGTAAGGAAAATAAAGCCAATATCCCTCACATGGTGTCCACATCCCAATTCCCAGAACCTAGGATTATGATACACGAGAAGGTGAAATTAAGGTTGCAAACAGAATTAAGATTGCTAATCACTAGATTTTAAGATAAACCAGGAGAGTACCCTGGATGATTGGGATGGGCCCCTTATAATCACAAAGGAACTTAAACAGGAAGACAGAGGGAGAAGAGGCAAGCCAGAGAGATGGTATAGTGAGAAAGACTGCCCTAACCACTGTTGACTTTGAAGGTGGAAGGTGACCACAAGCCAAGGGATGGGGAAGCCTTTAAAAGGGTGAAAGGGTGAGAAATGCTTCTCTCTTCCAAAGGAACACATCCCTATCTAGCCAAGGAAATAAACATTAAAAAACACACATACACACACACACACAAACACACACACCGAAGATATGAAGTAGTTAGTTAAAAATCAAACAGCTAATGAATGGTAGAATACGACCAGCTCTGCATCTGACTCTATGACCAGATGGAGTCCCAAATTATGTGTTTAATCTTTCAGAGTTAAAACACTAATGCTTCAGGGTTTTCTGCAACAGTCCCCGTAACTTCCAGGTGATGGTGCCCCGGTATAAAGGCCCTTCTTTTGGAATTTACTGTTTTGGTCTCAAGGAGATTATTTTTTAGGCCCGAACGTGGTAATTCTCCTTCCACTTCCCTTGGGGCTGTTGTCTTGAGAGCTCAGAGACTTAAAACGAGTCAGGGATTGGCTAACAAAACATTCTAAAGCCGGTGAATCATGGCTGGGCCTTGCCTGTGCAAGGAAGCCAAGCGCAAAGTCTGGGGGGACTTCTGGGCTTTCCCTCTCTCTCCTTCCTTTCTCTCCCTGAACCCTAACTGTGCTCCCCAGCTACTCGCATGGTGGCAAAGTCATGGCCGTTCCAGCTCATTAACAGGAAGGATTCTGGGAGCGATAAAGGCCCAAGAATGGAGGCGCTGAGAAGAGCTTTTGTGTCTCCAAGACTCTGACCCCTTTGATGAAACAGATGTTTGGGCCAGGCCTGCCTTTACAGGGAGAGTTAAAGCTCATTAAACAGCAGGACAACTTCCTCGATGGCAATTGGGCCTTCCCAGGCGTTTCCACATATCCCTCACATGGTGTCCACATCCCAATTCCCAGAACCTAGGATTATGATACACGAGAAGGTGAAATTAAGGTTGCAAACAGAATTAAGATTGCTAATCACTAGATTTTAAGATAAACCAGGAGAGTACCCTGGATGATTGGGATGGGCCCCTTATAATCACAAAGGAACTTAAACAGGAAGACAGAGGGAGAAGAGGCAAGCCAGAGAGATGGTATAGTGAGAAAGACTGCCCTAACCACTGTTGACTTTGAAGGTGGAAGGTGACCACAAGCCAAGGGATGGGGAAGCCTTTAAAAGGGTGAAAGGGTGAGAAATGCTTCTCTCTTCCAAAGGAACACATCCCTATCTAGCCAAGGAAATAAACATTAAAAAACACACATACACACACACACACAAACACACACACCGAAGATATGAAGTAGTTAGTTAAAAATCAAACAGCTAATGAATGGTAGAATACGACCAGCTCTGCATCTGACTCTATGACCAGATGGAGTCCCAAATTATGTGTTTAATCTTTCAGAGTTAAAACACTAATGCTTCAGGGTTTTCTGCAACAGTCCCCGTAACTTCCAGGTGATGGTGCCCCGGTATAAAGGCCCTTCTTTTGGAATTTACTGTTTTGGTCTCAAGGAGATTATTTTTTAGGCCCGAACGTGGTAATTCTCCTTCCACTTCCCTTGGGGCTGTTGTCTTGAGAGCTCAGAGACTTAAAACGAGTCAGGGATTGGCTAACAAAACATTCTAAAGCCGGTGAATCATGGCTGGGCCTTGCCTGTGCAAGGAAGCCAAGCGCAAAGTCTGGGGGGACTTCTGGGCTTTCCCTCTCTCTCCTTCCTTTCTCTCCCTGAACCCTAACTGTGCTCCCCAGCTACTCGCATGGTGGCAAAGTCATGGCCGTTCCAGCTCATTAACAGGAAGGATTCTGGGAGCGATAAAGGCCCAAGAATGGAGGCGCTGAGAAGAGCTTTTGTGTCTCCAAGACTCTGACCCCTTTGATGAAACAGATGTTTGGGCCAGGCCTGCCTTTACAGGGAGAGTTAAAGCTCATTAAACAGCAGGACAACTTCCTCGATGGCAATGGACAGGCCCCATGCCGGCCTTCCCTGGCAGCAGACGGGCTGGGAAAGGGGTGGTCTCCTGTCATCAAGCCCGGTGCCCCCCGGAGACTCCAGAGCTGGTGTCTGTGACACGTGGTTACCTTGGAGCCTTTGATTTATGGTTGACTTCCAGAAAGGCCAGCCTCTGACCTTGGCAGCCTGTCCCTCACTGTCTTTTTCTCTAGGTTGGAAGGACTTTCCGTCAGGATCAATGAGCAACACACGTCTGACCCCAAGCCAGAGCTTCCGAGAGACACTTCTGGTGCAAATGGAGCAGGAAGGCTTGAAACAGAGCTCTCTCCTGATCCACTTAGAGTGTCTTAGCAGTGCTCTGCCGACAAACGTGAGAAAATCCAGGACTCAAAATTCCCCTATGAGTTTAATCTCAGACTGATATCTGAAAGAGAGTAGGTATCTTCCCCAGTCCCTTCTGGTTTCCTAGTTGATTCTAAAGCATCGGCTGCCTAGGTGCCTGGCCAGGCTGCTTTAGAAAAGAAGACATGGGAGTTCCCCAAAGATGACTGTTTCTCATTTTCTGCCAGGGAGTTGATATAACATTTAGGGTGTGGGTTTGGGCAGGGTCAACTATTTCAACAAAACTGTATTTAGCATTATCTTCCTTGAACTGACAACATCTACCTGAGACATATCAACCATCGTGAATTAGAAATGGGTCTAATGGGTGGGAGGAAAGAAGAAAGAAATATGTATGAGCTGCACGTAACTGAATAGTAACAGTAGGTATGTGTCGAGTGCGAGTCATGGAGCTGGCAGTGTGCTGAGCACTTTACTTGTGTCTACTCTTTCATTCTTGCAGTGACCCTCTGCTGTTGATACCCTTATTACTCTTATATTGTGGGAAAGGAAACAGAAGCACAGAAAGGTTAAGTAACTTGCCTAAGGTTGCACAGCTTGTAAGTGACAAAACTTAGGCTGAACCCCAGGCCATGTGGTTCCATTCTCCTTATCCTAACTACTATGATGTAGTAGTATGGTAGTAGTAATGTTTGCCCTAAAAACCTGCCTTCAAATAAGTGAAGGAGGAAGTTGCCCCTCATGAAACAAGTAAATCTTCACATTGGCAGTGTGTGTGTGTAACGCATGAATACACCCTGATAAACATTGTGAACTAAGAGCTCAGGTAGCTCTCACAAGTCCCTCTTACCCTCCCTTGAGAGCTGAGTGGCAGGTCTTCCCTCCCCAAGCTTTTGGGCAGGCCCTGAAGCTGGGGAGACCTTACCTTCCGCCAGAGGCCTCCACGGCCAGGCAGCTGCCGGGAGGTGGCGCTGTGTCGCTTTCCTACTCCGGAGCTTTTGTTTTCTGCGGGTGGCAGGCTGGAGGTGGGGAGGCTGGCTAGAGCAGGGCCTGACGCTAATTTCCCTGATCTGAAATCTCACTCTCTTCTGTCACTTCCTTCAAATGAGCTTGGAGATGTTCATCAGATGACAGTCCTGAAAATGAGCCAAAGCGGTTCTCTTAATCCCATCTCAGGTTCGATTTGAAAAGGGTGTTTCCAAACAAGGAGCAGATTGCGTCTGTTGGAGTTATACTCTTGCTGACCTCCTGGCTTTCAAAAGGGGAGAGGAAAAACACCCCGATACTCTCAACCACATTGGAAATGACTCGCAGAGGTTTGAAAAGAAGACTCTTGTGCTCAGGAGCCACAGGTCAGGTCTTTTGCACAAGGATGTGTCCACCCTCTGGACAATTCCAGGTTTAGGTGAATAAACCACAGGGTGTCCTATCTCTCCAGGCTTCTTAGGTCCTGCCTGATGCTGGTCTAAGGTGGCCCACCTCTTGCCATTGACTTTACAAGGAGCTGAGCCCTAGAATGCCCATGGCACTGCCGACATTTGCAGATCGAATGAGCCATGGATCCAAGGAAGGATGATGCTGAGAGCAGGGAGGGGCTGTCCAGGATTTGAGTCTCTCTCTTTGTTTTAAAGAAACTGAGGCCTAGAAACAGGAAAGAAACTATAAACCTTCCAAGTAGAGAAGTTGCATGGAGCTTTCAGAATGCCCTGGCCAGGACTGTGGCCACTGCTGTAGAATTAAGTTATAATCGCATAGTAGGGGAATTCCAGCTTCAGATTCAGATATGCCTGGGTTTGAATCCCAGCTCCTTAAGATTCTGTCTGTGTGGCCCTGGGCAAGTCATTAAACATGCCTGGGTCTCAGTTCCTCTGGAAAATGAGGACAATCATAGCTTCTACATGGTGGACTTGTGGTGAAGAGTGAATGAGAGGGCATACCCATACAAGGTGTCCACAGCTGTTTGTTTGTCCTTTTATGAATTAAGTGCACCCCTCGGAGAAGCTGGTTTTGGATTGGGGCTCACAGGATGGTAAGCACACCAGCACCATGAGAATCAAACTGTGCTCCATATCCTCAGACCACAAAGCTACTTCCATCTTGACTTGTTAATTTGGGGGATTGTTCTTCCTGTCCTTTAGAGCTAGAAACCAAGTCAGACTTCGGCATAATCAGGCATCCATGTAACAGGTGCTAGGAGATGGATTAGGCTCCCCATTCCTCAATCTTCCTCCTGTCTTTCTATAATTCATTGCTTGGCAACCACACATCCTAAATGCTTATAACATATGCTGTGATTGAGGTACATCTTCTTTTGTGCAAAATCAAATTCTCCCATGAGTATAATATCAGTCACTAACACCTAAGTATGTTTTTTTTTCCATCAGATTGCCTTCTTGCTAATATCTGCATGAAACGAGATAGCTATTTTTCGTGGAGATGAAGGAAAGGCTGGAAAACAGAGTTTAATGTTTGAGATGACCCAAGAAGAAGCTTGAGAAGCAAGAAACAACACGAGAGCCGCGGGGAGCGAAAAGGGCACCATAAGGAAATGGAAGGATCCAGAAAGAGAGGCGGGAGGTGAACTATATCCACACAGAAAGTTTCATGCAGCAGATGTCTGTAGGTATTGGTGACCCAGGAGCACTGAAAGGCTGAATGTCCCTGAAAACAGCATTGGTAAGAGCCTGAAGCCTGCCCAGCACTTGCACCTGCCTCAGAGACTAAGAAGCCATGAATGGAAACTCTTTCTCACTCAGATAAGGCACGTTTCTAGTGACTAACCTGGAAGGAGACTTTCATTCATGCCACAACTGTTTTGTTTTGTTTTTAACTCTAGGCCAGGCTCAAGAGATCCGTAAGACTCTCACGATATCTCAGACTGGAGCAGAGGTGAATGATACCCACATGTGGTTCCTTCTCTGACGTGGAAACTTCTTCCCAGAGCCTGAGATCCCTCTGTCCCCTGCCCCACCGGCCGCTCTGGCCTCACCACTCATTCTTTCCCATCTCTGTGCTCAGCCACACTGGCCTCACCCTCGCTCCCGAGCACCTTAAGTCCGTTCCCCTCTGGGAGCCTTCGCCAGATACACTCATCTCCCTAGTCTTCTGTGGGTGGGCTCCTTCTCATCACTCAGAGCTCAGCTCAGAGAATCCTACCCTGACCTCAACCTCACCACACTCCTCCTGTTGAATCACTGTTCATTGCCCTCTATTGAGTCACTGTGTGTAAGCGCCCCGAGAGGATCGGAGAGAACAGCTACATTCCAGCAACCAGTGAACAGCCTCTCAGGAGGCTGGCAATAAGCATTCGTTTCGCCATGGATGGGTCCTCTCCCTCTCTCCATGCTCTCTCACTTCTTTTCTCTCTCACTTTGGTGTTTTTTTCCTTTGCCTAAAATATGCTCAAATTCCCAAGCCCCAGATAATTCAAGTGGAAAATATGTTCATTTCCCCTCAAGCTGACATGCTTTCCAGCCGCCATTTCTTTCTTGTTTTTTTTTTGTTGTTGTTGTTTTTGATGTGGACCATTTTTAAAGCCTTTACTGAATTTGTTACAATATTGATTGTTTTATGTTTCACGAGGCAGGTACGATCATAGCCCCCTGACCAGGGATGGAAACTGTACCTCCTGCTTTAGGAAGGTGCCGTCTTAACCCCTTGACCACCAGGGAAGACCCTCCAGTCGCCATTTCTGTTTCTTTCTCTCACATCCAGACTCTTTTCAGGGGCCACCATCACCCAGTCCAGCTCCTGCACCCCCTCCCACCCTCAGCAACTTCCGAGGGGCACCTGCCCCTTGGCTAACAAGATTCTCCTGGGCAGGGCTCGTGTTCCCAAGAGCCACACAGGTGGAACACGATACAGCGCCAGGGCCACAGTTCCCACAGATGAGCATGAGCGGGGCTCCCCCTGGAGGTGTGCAGCCCACAGGGCCATATGTGACCACCTTGTCTGGAAGTCATTTTAATCACCAACCATCTCCTTTTCTCAATCTAAGCCTCTTCCATTTCGTAGTAACACAACAGGGTTGATTCCTCACTGGCCTGGTAAGGCTCTGTCTCCTCCATGCATCCTTCCCACTCTTCCTTCCCGGCCTCCCTCATGCTACACCTTCTAGATGACTATGACGCTTCCCCCCGGACTCTCCTCGTCTCCGCACAGCCTACCTCAGAGGCCTCCATCGCAACTCCCAAGGTGTCAACTGTCATTTCTGCACAATTGACCTGCCTCTCCCCTCCTCACCTGCTGACTGGAAACCTCCACCTGCCATGAAGGAGACCCCCAAACCCAACCCTACCTAAAGCTCAGCCTTCCGGGGTGGGGTCTCATTCTCTCGGGACCCGTATTGAGGTCAGGTAAGAATGTACCGAGAGATGTGGCCCTGGGGTGATCCTGACAGTACCCTTCTGTGTAACTGGCCCTGGGCCTACCTCGTGAGTAAATAGCTCCCCACGCCAAAGAGCAGACTGGTGACAGGGTGAGGAAAAACACTCAGCTAAAACTGTCTCTTCTTGGAAAAGAGACAGCCTGATTCCAAGGATTTCTCGGGTCACTGAGAGTGTTCACTGAGGAGGGAATCTGTCCACAAGAGATTGGAGGGAGCCGGCTCTGACAGGTACCCAATCAAGAGTTGGCAGGGACGGTGAACATTTCAGGGGTGGGGGAACCCTGACAGCAGCCTGGTCTGTAGTTGGAGCCTTCTATTTACACTTGACTTCCAATGTGGATGCGTGATGAGCATCCGCACCAGACAAAGAAGGCACGGGAAGGGTCAGGAAGGGCCATTTGCCTCGTGCAGGCACCCACCTGTCAAGCTGTGGAGAAAAAAAAAGCCAGAACCTAGAGATGGATTCAGGCGCTGCTGCCTCTCTCCTGGATGGAGCCAGCTCGCGTCTCACTGACACGTGTGACCCTCCATCTGTGGGCCTTGGGAGGGAGTGGACCTACTGCTCCCCAGAGACAATGGGGCAGCCTTGCCTGCCTTGGAAGGACTTCCTGCCCTTCATGGAAGTCCAGCCTGAAGGCTGCTGTACCTTTTCTGCCTTTAGCCACCTATGGAGGACTGAAAGGAAGGCCCAGGTGCACTTTGTTGTCTTGTATTTGAGAGTTTGTCTAGTTTTCATGTGACCCTCTTCAGAGATGGTGCAATTTCCCAGAAGAGTTGGCTTTTTACTTCAAAGTTCCATTTTGACTCTGGAAATTCAACTGTTGCTATACTGGTGGCAGGTCAGGGAATGCCCTGCTGGCATGGTGACCGAAGTCTAGCTCTTAACAGAGCTGCACTTTCTCAGATGGCTGCATATACTCCTCAATGACTAGCTCAAAGTCAGGAATCCTTGATAGGGAGTGTTCAGAGGAAGACAGCCGGGTCCTCCACATAGCACTCTCCAAGCCAGGCCCGTGGGCTGGGCCACAGGCTGTCACTGGACCATGATGTGATAAGTACAAAAACTGTGGGTGAGCAGTGAAAGACTTGCAACAGTGTGGCATTACATGACCATGAACTCATGCAAGTAAAAGGGAGAATATGTATGACCCATGAACTCATCTCACTGAACAGGGGTCATTCAGCTTGGGTTTTCTCAAACTTACATGACAAATTGAAATAGGACTATGTATTAAATAGAAATTTTTATATCAAATTCATCACCATAGACAGTTTGAGAAACATTACTTTAGTCTATCTCTAAGAAGTGCTGCCATAAAGAGCCTGTTTGTTATATCCAATGTTTCTCAAACTCATTTGACAGCGGACTCCTTTTGGGGTTGGGCAGGAGGGTCTACCAGCCTACCAAGGAACTGCTCTCTTCAGAACACTTTTGAGAGGATCCTCTACATGGTGAGAAGAACTGAGTGGCTAATCCATTGGTCCAGAATCTCCAAACATTTTCCAGGCCAAAGTCCCACTTGGCTAGATGAATTAGGGCCTCATGTAATGGCTCTGTTTGGATTAACTAGAATAAGTTAACGACTGCTCCTGATCACTCTGTGTCTTGGAAGTCCTTTATTCCTGACCCCAGGGGTTCAACTTTCACCCAGGGTGGGGCTACAGGCACCACCAGCCCATTATCTCAAGCCTCCGGTTTTAATTAAAAGACAAAATGGTGCATCCAAGGCAGCAACAACACAACAAGGCGAGGTCTTGTTGGTCACGGAGGGAAAGGTATTAACTCCATATCACAAGGGGCCCATTTACTGCAGCCTGGAGCTGGACCAGGGCACCTGGGAACCAAGAGTCAGGTAACTTCTAATTCTTCCCCCTTAGTCCTCTGTGCACTATGAACACAAACTTGTACATTCTCATGTTAAACTTTGCTAGCTCTCTTTGCTACTTTGAGCACCAAGACATACAAAGTCTTAATTTTTCTTTCCTGGTAGTAAATAGTGTCCTGGGAAATGTTTCCCAGACAGCTGTCCGCAGAGGGTGGAGGATTCCTGTTTACAGCCTTTGCCAATTTCTGTGGTGTAAATACTCTCACCGTGGCCAAGGCCAAGCCGCCACAAGGACCTCACTGACCACAGAATCAACTCTCAGGACCCGGCAATAGCCAAGTCAGAGCTGACAAAGTGTAGGCTCTCTCTTCACAACATGACGGCCCGATTTTTAAATCATAGACTGTCTGAGCAGGAAAAGATCTCAGAGATCATCTAGTCTAAACTTTCACATTTGTCAGATCAAGCAACAGGCCCAGGGAAGGGCAGTGATTTTCCCAAGGCAACCTGGCAAGTTAACAGCGGGAGGGATTCATCTAGACCTTCTGGCTCTTTCATTCATACTATGCTTCTCTCTAAACATATGGTCTTTAATTCTCAAAATAGATGGACAAGCTTTATCATAGCTATTAATCCAAGAGGAAATTGATAAAAGGGTTAAGACTTACCCAGGTCACAGAGCTAAGAGCTTCCCAGGCGACTCAGTGGTAAAGAATCCACCTACCAATGCAGGAGATAAAAGAGATGAGGATTTGATCGCTGGGTCGAGAAGATCCCTTGGAGGAGGACATGGAAACCCACTCCAGTATTCTTGGAAAATTCTGTGGAAAGAGAAGCCTGACGGAACACAGTCCATGGGGGTCACAAAGAAGTAAACATGACTGAGCAGCTAAGCACACACAGAGCTAAGATGGTCTGTGTTCCCTCTAGCTCCTTTCATTCTATCAAAACTTCTCCATGCCACATTTGTTTTGGACAGAAGATGTTACCAATAAGACATGTTCTCTGACTTCTCAGCTCCTAGTTTCTTGACCAGAACAGGTCAACAATGGGTGAATTTTTTTGTTGATCTCCAGTTTGTTGCTCATTAATTCTCCATCCTGAGTATTGCCCACGACTGGCTTTGTCTTCTGTAACAAGTTAGGAAACATGTTAGGCTTTATACAAAAGAGGACCCCCACACAAAAATATAGCAACTTAAAATTGAGGTTCATTTCTCTATTCAAGCTTAGGTAGAGAGTCTAGGTCTTTATGGCAGCTCAGTAATCTCAGGGATCCAGGTTCCTTCTACTTTGTTCCTCTGCTCAAAACATAGTTCACTATAAAGCTTCCATCTCAGCCCAGAATGGCGGCTCCAACTCTTGCTGTCATATCCATGTTCCAGAGAAAAGAAGAAAAAGGGAGTGGAGGAGAGATGTTGTGTGCTTCTTTTCTTAATCACACTTCCCCAGATTGCACACATCACTTTCACTCACGTACTATTGGCAAAAAAAGAATCATGTGGTCATACTAGCTGCAAATGAGGCTGGGAAAAGTAGCTTTTAGCTGAGCAGTTATATCCTCAGCAAAAATTTTAGAGGCCTCCTGAATAAAAGGACTTCCCTTGTAGCTCACTCGATAAAGAATCATCTACCTGCAATGCAGGAGACCCAGGTTTGATTCCTGGTTTGGAAAGATCCCCTGGAGAAGGAAATGGCAACCCACTCCATATCCTTGCCTGGAGAATCCCATGGACAGAGAAGCCTGCTGAACTATGGTCCACAGAGTCACACAGAGTCTAGGACACAACTGAAGCGACTTCAGTTGTGCATGCATGCATAAGGACTCAGGTAAAAGTTCCCAGATGCTCTTCAGAGAAAGAAAGCAAAATCAAGATTCAGCATCAATAAGAGGGTTTCTTTGGGGGTTGTTATTGAATTGCTTAATCCTTTTAAACACTTTTGAGACCCAAGGCTTGTGTTATGGAAAACCTCTCCCTTTTCTGTGTTTGCTTCTCTTGGGTTTTGCAGATGTACCCAGAATATATCGGTCTGCTGTAAGGCAGGCAGGTTGCAAGGCTCAGATGGCCCCAAAGGAAACAATGGAAAGTGTGTGAGGGCAGACGGCGGATGCCAGGATACCTACCACAGGAATCTATGTTCACGCCTTCCCTCCCCCTGCTATGCCCCTTCAGAGAGCCACATCTGAAGCATCTCTGTGGCCCCCAGGTCAACTATCAGTGCATGGGAGGGGACTGATAGTTTTGGGTGAATCAGTGACCCTTTAACTCTGCCCTGAGGTCTGATTTTATCTTTAGAGTTTCTTTCCAATGACACTGAAATGTATTGAGCCCTGTGCTCCTGGAAATTAGTGACAGTTAAGAATTTTTCCCTCTTTAAACCCCTTCTGTGCTCCAGGAAATGACTCACTGAAAAGAACCATCCTTCCCGGAATGAGTTAAGTAAAATTCACCCATGATCCTCTCGTTAACCTGTGACAAGGTCAGACACAGATCCTCCACATTCCTGTTCTTTGTCTCAGACGTGATCAGCTGAACTGTTCGCCTCAACTGACCAACCTAGACAAAATGCCCACAAATTTGTCTTAGACAAACTTAGTCAAACTTCTCTTCTTCCCCCAAGTCCCTGAATTTCATGATGCTCTTGCCCCATTCTCTCACAATGGGTACTTTCAGCCTTATTTGTACCTTTCTACAAAGTCAAACTCCTTTTTCCCTGACCATTGGGATTTAACTAACTCCTTGTTACAGTCACCTTCCTTATTGTAATACTCTTGAAATATCATTGCTTCTTAGCTAAACCAGACTGTTCTTTAATTTGACACCCTCATCACCCTCTGCTTCAGTGCCTGGGCTGTCTGATCTTGACCATGGCCTTGCAGCCCTTCCCCATCCTCAGCCCCTCACCCCAACAGTGTTATTACTCAGGACTTGTCACTGCTCCCAAAAAAGGGCAAAATCAAGATTCAGCATCAATAAGAGGGTTTCTTTGGGTTGTTATTGAATTGCTTAATCCTTTTAAACACTTTTGAGACCCAAGGCTTGTGTTATGGAAAACCTCTCCCTTTTCTGTGTTTGCTTCTCTTGGGTTTTGCAGATGTACCCAGAATATATCGGTCTGCTGTAAGGCAGGCAGGTTGCAAGGCTCAGATGGCCCCAAAGGAAACAATGGAAAGTGTGTGAGGGCAGACGGCGGATGCCAGGATACCTACCACAGGAATCTATGTTCACGCCTTCCCTCCCCCTGCTATGCCCCTTCAGAGAGCCACATCTGAAGCATCTCTGTGGCCCCCAGGTCAACTATCAGTGCATGGGAGGGGACTGATAGTTTTGGGTGAATCAGTGACCCTTTAACTCTGCCCTGAGGTCTGATTTTATCTTTAGAGTTTCTTTCCAATGACACTGAAATGTATTGAGCCCTGTGCTCCTGGAAATTAGTGACAGTTAAGAATTTTTCCCTCTTTAAACCCCTTCTGTGCTCCAGGAAATGACTCACTGAAAAGAACCATCCTTCCCGGAATGAGTTAAGTAAAATTCACCCATGATCCTCTCGTTAACCTGTGACAAGGTCAGACACAGATCCTCCACATTCCTGTTCTTTGTCTCAGACGTGATCAGCTGAACTGTTCGCCTCAACTGACCAACCTAGACAAAATGCCCACAAATTTGTCTTAGACAAACTTAGTCAAACTTCTCTTCTTCCCCCAAGTCCCTGAATTTCATGATGCTCTTGCCCCATTCTCTCACAATGGGTACTTTCCGCCTTATTTGTACCTTTCTACAAAGTCAAACTCCTTTTTCCCTGACCATTGGGATTTAACTAACTCCTTGTTACAGTCACCTTCCTTATTGTAATACTCTTGAAATATCATTGCTTCTTAGCTAAACCAGACTGTTCTTTAATTTGACACCCTCATCACCCTCTGCTTCAGTGCCTGGGCTGTCTGATCTTGACCATGGCCTTGCAGCCCTTCCCCATCCTCAGCCCCTCACCCCAACAGTGTTATTACTCAGGACTTGTCACTGCTCATATTGCCTTCTCTGTGATTTCAAAAATCAGAATGTTTTCAGAGGATACTTAATAGAGAAGTCAACTCAGATTATGCAACAAACAATGCCTTAAGTAATAGAGACATTTCGTCATCTCACCAGAAAAGGAAGTCTGGAGATGAGTGATCCTATCTTCTGTGATGTCATTAAGAATTCATCTAGGGCTTCCCTGGTGGTCCAGTGGGTAAGGACACCAGCTTGTAGTGCAAGGGGAGCCAGTTCGATCCCTGACCTGAGAAGATCCCATGTGCCGTGGAGCAGCTGGACTGATGTGTCCAACTACCAAGCTGCAGCTCTGGAGCACATGCACCTAGAGCCGGTGGTCTGCAGTGAGAGAGGCCACTGCGATGGGAGGCCCACACAGGCCAAAGAACAAAGATGGATGAAAATGAATAAATGAAGGACCAATAGAAGTGGCAAAAAAAAAAAAAAAAGGAATTCATCCACCCATGTTGCCATCCTGAGAACATACATATATATTTGGTTGTTCATAATAATAAAAAAAAGTCTAGATAAGATAACCTGTCATCATATGATATTGTTCATAGCACAAAGGAACTAAGGAAGAAAGGGAGCTTTCCTTGAGGGTCACTGCCTTTATCAGAGAAGAGATCTTACTCAGAAGCTCCTTAAGAGATCTTACTTTACATCTCATTGACCAGAGCTGGTCACATGGTCACCCCAAGATGCAAGGAATGGTGGGAAGCTGAGCTGTAGAAATGTTCCACACTCTGTCAGTGGATAATAGTTAGTGACTATTGGAGAACAGTTAGTGGCTATTGGCTCTGCCCCACTTATACAACCCTTAGGACTTGCTCCGTATTCTCCAAGGAATCAGTTAGTCAATCTGATAAATGGATCCCTGGGTTGATGGACTGGAAGGTCTCTCCCTTATTAGTTTGATAAAAACAAAGCTTTTTTTGAATGCAGCAGCCTCACATGACTGTTCAATACCTCAATAAAGATGACTTCTTCAGGCTGCTGGAGTGGTCAAAGGGGCTCTCAGAAACTTTTCAAATAAAACACTCAAGAGAGTTTATTCGCCAGTGCCTTTATTTCTCTATCTGTAAAATGGGATGATAATTCCAACTGAAGGAGATTACTGGGAAGACTGATGAAATGGTGCTGTATATTCTCTCTTGCAGGGCCAGGCACATGGTGAGGGCTCACTAGAATCTGGGTTTTTTTTCTCTACCCAGGGGAAAGAAGCCTGAACCGTTTCCTCAGACAGGCTTCTCTGACTCCAATTCAAAGCAGAGGAGCAGATAACAGAGAGCGCTATTTGTACCCCTCTGCCTTCCTGGGGCGTCTTTTCTCTTGTGTTCAATCCCACCAGAGTGCATTAAGAGCCTGCTGTGTGCAAGGTTTTCCGCAGGGGACTGGAAGGAGATGTCAGACCCCCTCTTTGCTGGGCTGAGCCTGTCCCCTACCAGCAGGAGTGCGGGACAAGAGTTCATGTAAGTGTAAAGCAAGGCAGACATTTGACACTCGGGAACCTGCCTCATTACCTCTGAAAGCTCCCTCACATAGCAGGGAGTTAGCAGGATGTGGTTTTCATAAACCCCAAAGTGGTGATTTCCATGCTTAGTAACTTGAAAATTTTTTCCCCACTACCATTTATATTTTCTGTTTGAGGAGATAAAGCCCTTTGGAGAATTCTAATGTGTTCTCTTTCCCAGACATAGAGCTGCTTCGAACAGTCCAAGTTAATTGGAAATCTCTTCTAAAATCAGGCTGCACTTTCCAAGGCCCTTTGAAAATTCATGATGAAAATTCAGATGGCCCCTATGAGTCCAGCAATTGGGGTCTTCACACTACGTAAAGTCCCTGTTATTAAAGTGCCTGTCTACAAGCTGTCTCTGAAAGTTGCAAAAAAATATAAGACTTTCAGACTGAGGAAAGGCCCTCTCTTCGATTAAAAGCACATCTTCCTTTATGAGAAATGAAACTGCCTCTATGGACATCACTAAGCTTGCTATCAGGGGACCTTCCTACCTGTAAGGCATCCAGGGGAAGGCAGGGAGCCCCTGAAGATAACTGCACTTAGGGTTTCATTAGAGCACTAGCCACATGGGCAGAAATTGTGCTTGATTCCTAGGCTGTCTCTATGACCAAGCTGCCAGGGCTTGTCTGGCACAGTGCCTGGCTCGTAGTGGATGCTCAGTAAATGTTTATTAAATGACTGAATGTTGAATTAATGAAATAATAAAATGTGGCCAAATTGATATGAAAAAAGGTCGTGTCATGACAAGACATGATCTTGACAAATCTTGTGAAGGCAGATCATGGAATTTCCCAATACTCACAGATCCTTCTCCAAATGCCCCAGAGCAGAGGGTTCCCTGATAGCCAAAATGTAATGACCATGTTTTCTAGTTTCTGTATTTGCTTCTTGGACATCTTGGGCCTTGAGGACCCTAGAAGAACTGTCTGTCCCTCCTAAGGCTAGAAAATTTCCAGAGATAGTAAATGACTCATTTGCAAGTACAATTTTCAAATACAAATCAACCGTGCACAGCCCATATCCCCAACCACCTCGTTTACCACGCTCTCGCACATGGGACCATTATTCTCCTAATCACCCGAGACTCAGGTACCAGACACTAAGAATAGCTCCTAATTTTTATTTTTTACAAGCCCTGGAACCTGCAAAATTATACAACTAGCCAATCCTAAGCTTGTTTGCACTGTTTTTGCCTGTTCTTCTATTGAAACTACTATAGAGTCTGTAGCCCACATTGTCCCCTCAATCCTTCTGCCTGACCCTGGTGCTTCTCTGGGTACCTCCCCACCAACCATGTCATGGTGTGCCCTTTCCTCTTGGGATCTGTAATCGAACAAACTATCTTTTGGATGGCTATCATCTCTGATCTGTTAGTTTCCCCTTACTGTTCTGTGCTTAGTTGCTCAGTCATGTCTGACTCTGTGACCCTGTGAACTGTAGACTTGACAGGCTTCTCTGTCCATGGGGATTCTCCAGGCATGTATACTGGAGCGGGTTGTCATGCCCTCCTCCAGGGGATCTTCCCAGCTGAGGGATCAAGCCCAGATCTCCCAAAATGCAGACAGATTCTTGTTTGTGTTTTAAAATGTGGCTTTATAAAACTCTTCCCAATGTGTCAGGACCCTCCTTCACATCGTATCTGATTTTCATTCATGGATGATGTCATATCTTGTCTTTCACACTCACCTGACTCTGGATATAGTCAAGGGATCTTACAGGCTTTAGCTTTCCCAGAATACCATATGATTTCACTTATGTGCAGAATATAAATAAAGGCTGCAAATAGGGCTTGTCTGGCACAGTGCCTGGCTCGTAGTGGATGCTCAGTAAATGTTTATTAAATGACTGAATGTTGAATTAATGAAATAATAAAATGTGGCCAAATTGATATGAAAAAAGGTCGTGTCATGACAAGACATGATCTTGACAAATCTTGTGAAGGCAGATCATGGAATTTCCCAATACTCACAGATCCTTCTCCAAATGCCCCAGAGCAGAGGGTTCCCTGATAGCCAAAATGTAATGACCATGTTTTCTAGTTTCTGTATTTGCTTCTTGGACATCTTGGGCCTTGAGGACCCTAGAAGAACTGTCTGTCCCTCCTAAGGCTAGAAAATTTCCAGAGATAGTAAATGACTCATTTGCAAGTACAATTTTCAAATACAAATCAACCGTGCACAGCCCATATCCCCAACCACCTCGTTTACCACGCTCTCGCACATGGGACCATTATTCTCCTAATCACCCGAGACTCAGGTACCAGACACTAAGAATAGCTCCTAATTTTTATTTTTTACAAGCCCTGGAACCTGCAAAATTATACAACTAGCCAATCCTAAGCTTGTTTGCACTGTTTTTGCCTGTTCTTCTATTGAAACTACTATAGAGTCTGTAGCCCACATTGTCCCCTCAATCCTTCTGCCTGACCCTGGTGCTTCTCTGGGTACCTCCCCACCAACCATGTCATGGTGTGCCCTTTCCTCTTGGGATCTGTAATCGAACAAACTATCTTTTGGATGGCTATCATCTCTGATCTGTTAGTTTCCCCTTACTGTTCTGTGCTTAGTTGCTCAGTCATGTCTGACTCTGTGACCCTGTGAACTGTAGACTTGACAGGCTTCTCTGTCCATGGGGATTCTCCAGGCATGTATACTGGAGCGGGTTGTCATGCCCTCCTCCAGGGGATCTTCCCAGCTGAGGGATCAAGCCCAGATCTCCCAAAATGCAGACAGATTCTTGTTTGTGTTTTAAAATGTGGCTTTATAAAACTCTTCCCAATGTGTCAGGACCCTCCTTCACATCGTATCTGATTTTCATTCATGGATGATGTCATATCTTGTCTTTCACACTCACCTGACTCTGGATATAGTCAAGGGATCTTACAGGCTTTAGAAATCCTTTCCTTCTCAGACAAATACCATATGATTTCACTTATGTGCAGAATATAAAAAATAAATGAACAAACCCAACCAAACAAAAACAAACACACAGATACAGAGAACAGATTAGTGGTACTATAGTGATGGATGGAAAGTAAATTTTTGGTGGTAAGCATGTGTAGTGTATACTGAAGTTGAAATATAATGTTGCACACATGAAACTTGAGTAACATTATAAAACTCTATTATCTCAATTTTAAAAAAACCATACAAATAAAACAAAACATTTCTTTCTCAGTAAAACCTGACTTCAAGGTCAATGGCCTTGGAAAGAAGTTCAAGAGGGAGGGGACATATGTACACCTGTGGCTAATTCATATTGATGTATGGCAGAAATCAAACCAATATTGTAAAGCAAATATCCTTCAATTAAAAATAAATTGTTTAAAAGGTTAAAAAAAGATTATGACCTTCTTGGAGACTCAAAAACCTAATTTTGAAAATCACAACTAGAAATTGACTCTTCCCTTTGCAATCATATTGACAAGACCAATCTTCTCTAAGGCAAATAAATGGTCCTGGCATAATAGACAGGTATCACAAACATAGACACATACAAGGAAAGATCTTACTACTATATTTTAAAAATATAATAGTCCTTTAAAAGAATGAAAAGATAGGCTGTAGACTTGGGGACAACATTTGAAAAATTATGCATCTGATAAAAAAGACATCTAACCAAAATATATAATGAACTCTTAAAGCTCAGCAATAAGGCAACGAATAACTCAATTCTAAAATGTGCAAAAGATCTCCTCCCAAGCTGGGACTTCCTGGTGAGACTGTCAGTTTGTGGGACTTCATTTTGTGGGGGCTGACCCCCACGCAGTGGGAAATCACTTATACTGACTAGGGTCAGTCCTCCACATCCACGGTTCCCCATCTGTGGAGCATATAGTTCTGTAGTGTTTAGTACTGGAAAGAATTCGCGTATAAGTGGACCCATTCAATTTAAACCCTGGCTCTTCAGAAGTCAACTGTACACCACCTTCTGGAAAAGGTAAAACTATAGAGACAGAGAAAAGACCAGTGGTTCCTAGGATCTCAAGGAGAGGGAGGGATAGATCTGAGGAGCACAGGACATTTTTCAGTCAGTGAAACTACACCACATGCTATTGTACTATGCATTTGTCAAAACCCATAGAACTGTATAATCCAAAGAGTGAAGCTGAATGGAAACTACAGGCTTCAGTTTATCATAATCTATTCATACTGATTCATCAGTTATAACAAATTCACCAGACGAAGCAAGACATGAATAAGATAGAAAACTATGGGATTAAGAGGCTTGGAAACTCTAAATCTGTTAGGCTTTCTGAATAAAACCTGACTTCAAGGTCAATGGCCTTGGAAAGAAGTTCAAGAGGAGGGACATATGTACACCTATGGCTACTTCATGTTGATGTATGGCAGAAATCAAACCAATATTGTAAAGCAAATATCCTTCAATTAAAAATAAATTGTTTAAAAGGTTAAAAAGATTATGACCTTCTTGGAGACTCAAAAACCTAATTTTGAAAATCACAACTAGAAATTGACTCTTCCCTTTGCAATCATATTGACAAGACCAATCTTCTCTAAGGCAAATAAATGGTCCTGGCATAATAGACAGGTATCACAAACATAGACACATACAAGGAAAGATCTTACTACTATATTTTAAAAATATAATAGTCCTTTAAAAGAATGAAAAGATAGGCTGTAGACTTGGGGACAACATTTGAAAAATTATGCATCTGATAAAAAAGACATCTAACCAAAATATATAATGAACTCTTAAAGCTCAGCAATAAGGCAACGAATAACTCAATTCTAAAATGTGCAAAAGATCTCCTCCCAAGCTGGGACTTCCTGGTGAGACTGTCAGTTTGTGGGACTTCATTTTGTGGGAGCTGACCCCCACGCAGTGGGAAATCACTTATACTGACTAGGGTCAGTCCTCCACATCCACGGTTCCCCATCTGTGGAGCATATAGTTCTGTAGTGTTTAGTACTGGAAAGAATTCGCGTATAAGTGGACCCATTCAATTTAAACCCTGGCTCTTCAGAAGTCAACTGTACACCACCTTCTGGAAAAGGTAAAACTATAGAGACAGAGAAAAGACCAGTGGTTCCTAGGATCTCAAGGAGAGGGAGGGATAGATCTGAGGAGCACAGGACATTTTTCAGTCAGTGAAACTACACCACATGCTATTGTACTATGCATTTGTCAAAACCCATAGAACTGTATAATCCAAAGAGTGAAGCTGAATGGAAACTACAGGCTTCAGTTTATCATAATCTATTCATACTGATTCATCAGTTATAACAAATTCACCAGACGAAGCAAGACATTAATAATAGAGAAAACTATGGGAGAAAGAGGCTTGGAAACTCTAAATCTGTTAGGCTTTCTGTAAATCCGAAAAATTCTCATAAAACAGTCTATTGATTTAAAAATATATGTAATCCCTGAACTTCCATTTCTGTCAATAGGGCAGTCTAGACACTGGAAGAGATTAACAATTGCCACAAAATGTGTCTGTCGCATCTTCCCTCAAAGGTGGAGTCTATCACCAAACCTCTCGCCTCTGTAGTGGGAGTGGTGCTCTGTGGGTTCCAGGCTTAAGTTTTGAGAGAGCTTGCATTCCCACTTTAGCTCTCTTGTAGCCACTGACCATCATAGAGGGGGGTTCTGGGGACCCTGAGAGAAAGGCCATGAGAAGAGAGAGTCCCTCAAGCAGGGGTCAGCTAACTGCTACCCATACGCCACACCCAGGCTTTCATGGGATTTTGGAACCCAACTCTGCCCATGTATTTATGAATGATCTAGGACTGCTTGTATGTGACACTGATAGAGCTGAGTAGTTGTCAGTAAGCTGGAAATCAACAACAGGAAGATAACTAGAACAATCCTATTTATCTATGGACTTAAAACCACCCTTCTGAAGATGAGTTATGGGTCTAAGAAGAAATAATAATGGATTTTAAACAGTAACTAGAATGTAGCCTAGTGAAAATAACTATGTATAAAAACTTAGGTTCAGGCTTCCCTGGTGGTCCAGTGGGTAAAGAGTCTGCCTTGCAGTCAAGTGGCACCAGTTCAATTCCTGGCCTGGGAAGATCCCACGTGCCTTAGAGTGGCTGGACGGGTGTGTCCAATTACAAGCCAGTGCTCTGGAGTGCATGTGCCCAGGGCCAGTGCTCTGCAACAAGAGAGGCCACTGCAATGGCCACACAGGCCAAAGAATGAAGACGGATGAAAACAAACAAAAAAATCAATAAAAGAGGCCAAAATAAAAAAAAAAAAAAAACAAAAAAAAAACCTTAGGTTCAGTCAAAGTTGTAGTTACAGGGAATATTATGGCCCTAAATGTATATATTAGATGAGAATATCTCAAAATAAAGTAAACTTTAAACTTAAACAGTGAGAAAAATAAACTGACAAAAATAAAAGAGAGGAAATAATAAAGATAAAGCCACAAAGCAATGAAAGTTTAAAACAAACATTAAGGGCTTCACTGGTAACGCAGGGGTAAAGAATCTGCCTGCCAGTGCAGGGGACATGGGCTTGATTGCTAGTCCAGAAGATCTCACATGCCTCGGGCCCGTTAAGCCTGTCTGAGCTGCAACTACTGAAACCCTGGCACCTAGAGCCTGTGCTCCACAGCAAGAGAAGCCATTGCACTGAGAAGCCCAGGCACCTCAACTAGAGGACAGCTTCTCCACCACTGCAATGGCAGAAGGCCCAAGCCCAGCAATGAAGACCCAGTGAAGTCATAATAAATACATCTTTAAAAAGTCCATGGACCAATCTCAGCTTAAAAAAACAAACAAACAAATAAAAGCAAGCATTGATGTGGAAACAATCAAAGCAAAAGTTGGGACTTTGAAGAAAACTAATAAAATAGACAAATCTCTAGCAAGATTAATGAAAGAGAAAGATCGAATGAATAATATTAGTAATTAAAGGGGGACAAAGCCATATGTTTTATAGAAATTAAGCAAATAACAAGCAGCACATGTGTGATATTACAGGTTTGTAGGGCAGAAGGCTGATGGAGGTCTCCATCGAGGTGTCTACAGGACTGCATTTCTTTCTGGACGTTCTAGGGGAATATTGACTTACTTGCTCATTCAAGCTACTGGCTGACAGCCGAGGGCCGTTTTCCCATTGCTGGTGGCCATCCATGTTCCTTGTTTATGATCTCCTTCTCCTACCTTTAAAGTCAGTCTTGGGGACCAAGTTCTTCCAGTGTCACATCTCTCTGGCTTTTCTTTCATAGTTGCATCTCCCTCTCTCTAAGCATAGCTTGGAATGCTTCTCTGCTTTTTAAGGACTCCTTATTCAATGGGCTCACCTGCCTACCCAAGATAATTTTCCCATCTTCAGGTCTATATTCTTAATCACATCCACACCTTACCAGTTAAGGTAACATATTCATAGGTTGCACAGATTGGAGTGTGGATATGTTTAGTGGGAGGCCAGGGGAGGTGGCAGTATTTTGCCTATCACACAATTTTCATTAATGAAATTTGAAAACTGGATGAAACGGGCAAATTCCTAGAAAAATGCTGCTTATTAAAGCTGACTCAAAAAGCAATGAAAAGATAGAGAATCCTGTAAGTATTTTAGAAAATTAACATGTAGTCAAAAATATTCCTACAAGGGCTTCTATGGTAGCTCAGTGGTAAAGAGTTCACCTGCCAATGCAGGAGACATGGGTTCGATCCCTGATCTGGGAAGATCCCACATGCTGAGAATCAACTAAGCCCATGAGCCACAACTATTGAACCTATGCTCCAGAGTCTCAGAGCCACAACTATTGAGCCCATGTTCCACAACTACTGAAGCCTGTGTACCCTAGAGCCTGAGTTCCACAACAAGAGAAGTCCCTGCAACAAGAAGCCTGCTCACCTCAATTAGAGAGTAGTTTCTACTCCCTGCAACTAGAGAAGAGTCTGTGGCAGCCAGAACAGTCAAAAATAAATAAATAAATAAAAATTTAAAAAATAGTTCCTACAAGAAAATGCAACCTTGATGCTGTTACAGGTTAGTATTATTAAAATGGTCAGGAATGTATTAATTCTAATCTGAAACAAATGCCTTGGAGGATAAAAATAGAGGAAACACTTCTCAAATAATTTTATAGAGTTAGTTTAACGATAGTGGTTTTAAATCATGTCATAATTTCTTTGACACTTCACCCCCCAAAATGCAAAGTCTGTGTTACCTCACTTGGAGCCTGCTTTGACTTCAACATGAAGGATGTGGCAGAAGAGTACCATATGACTTCCAAGGCTAGGTTAGAAAATGCTGAAGGTATTGGTTGGCTTTGAACAGTTTCTCTTGGAACACACTCTCTGAAAGTCTCTGGTAGAAGTCCAACTGCCCAAAAGCTGCATGCTGGAGAAACCACAAGGAGAGATCACACGGAGACAAAAGATGATACCTAAGAGCCTCTTGAGAGTCCCTTGGACAGCAATAAGATCAAACCAGTCAATCCTAAAGGAAATCAACCCTGAATATTCATTGGAAGGACTGATTCCAAAGCTCAAACTCCAGTACCTTACCCACCTGATGTGAAGAGCCAATTTATTGGAAAAGACCCTAATGCTAGAAAAGATTGAAAGCAAGAGGAGAATTGGACAACAGACAATGAGATGATTGGATGGCATCACCAACTTAATGGACATGAGTTTGAGCAAACTCTTGGAGATGGTAAAGGACAGGGAAAGCTGGTGTGGTGCAGTCCATGGGGTCACAAAGAGTTGGACATGACTTAGCAATTAAACAGCAACAACAAGAGCCCAGTTTTACCACTCTACCAGTCTGAGGTTTCTCAGCTTAAGCAGCAGACATATGAATGAGGAAGTTTTGATGATTTCAGCCCCAGGCACCATCTGATTACAAACACATGGGAGATCCCAACTGAGAATCACTTACTAGAGCCATGAGAGATTAATAATAATAATAATAATAATAATAATAAATAATTATGTTGCTTTACACCATTAAGTTTGGCATAGTTGTTATGTAGCAATGGATCACCAGAATGCATAGTCTATGTAGCAGAAGACAAAACAATTACCTAGGTATCTGAACTGTAAAAACCCAGAAGGAAAAGGAAAATAACAAAAGCCTCGAACAAAATACTGGCAAATTGAATCCTGTCATGATAAATAAAGATGATGCATATGGCCAAGTTGGGCTTATCTCAGGAATGCAACATTAAAAAATTGGTTAATAAAATCTACCCCATTAACAGGTGAAAGGAGAAAAACCATATGATCATTTCAGTAGATGCAATTAGAAGCACTCCATAAAAATTAACATCTATTCAGAAATTTTTAGCAAAGTGTTTCTCAAACTGTGAATGAAAAGAAACTTTTATAACCTGATAATAGATATCTTCAAAGAAAAGAAAAGAAATAACTACCAAAAATATAATTTCCAGTGCTGAAATGATGAAAACATTCCTTTTAGGATAAGGAACAAGGATAGTCATTATCAACATAGCTATACCTATGCTGATATCAACATAGCTTTGGATTGAAGGTATTGGTCTGAAAAGTACAGCGTGATAAAGGCTGGAAATATAGCAAAAACAGTCATTGTTTGCAGATAAAGGAATTATTTACCTAAAAAACATACACATCTACAGAAATTTTAGAATGTGAGAGTTTAGCAAGTTTTCTATTGTAAAAACAATTTTAAAAAATTGTTTAAACTGCATCTCTACATAACTACAATAAGCTGAAATATGCAATTTTAAAGATACTATTTACAATAACAAGAAAAAATGCAAAATAGATAAGTGGAATGAGTAAGCAAATGTGATAAAATATTAACACTGGAAAATCTGGGGGGAAGAAACTCTTTGTACTAATTTTATAACCTTTCTTGAAGGTTGAAAATACGTAAAAAGTTTTAAAATAAGAACTTCTGTCCATCAAAAATAAACTTCTGAAGAGAAAAAAGAAAGCTTGAAACTAAATATATTTGCACCATATATAACATTAAAAATTACTATCTAGAAAACATAAAGCATTCCTACAAATCAATATGGAAAATAGAGAACCCAAAAGAAAAATATGCAAAAAGAGTTGAACAGACAATTCATAGAAAAAGAAACATAAATGGTTCAGGAATATATATATATATTTATATATATATATATATTTCCTTTTTTGTGCAAATCTGTAACATTTTTTTTCACAGCTGATTAAAAAAATACTACCATTCTGCCCCAGACTCCCATGAATATATTTTAAAATGCTTAAACTTATTATACAGTCAATGCAAATTAACATCACAGGAAAACACTATTTTTCACTCACCAGAATGGCAAAACATTATCAAGTGGTCAATATCAAGATGCAAAGGTGAGAGAACAATGAAAAAATTTCTCCCACTGATTAGAGGAATTAAAACTGGTCCAGTCCCTTTGGTAAACACTTTGGCGTTATCAAGCTGAGCCCATGCACTGGAACCTGGCAATTCCACTGGAGGTATTTGCCCTAAAAATGATCTTACACATATGCACCAACAGATATACACAAGGATGTTTATAGCAGCGCTGTTAGCAGAGCCAGAAACAATCCAAATTCCCATCAACAATAGGATGGATAAATAAATTGTGACGTATTCATACATTGGAAAACCATGTAGCAGCAAAATTGAATAAACCACAGCTACACGAATCAATCTGGGTGAATTGCTAAACCATAATGCTAAAGAATTAAGTCACAGGAGAAAATGTGAAAGTATCATTCCATTCTATAAAAACAGACAAAAGTAAATAGTACATGTACAGATAATAAAAAGGAACAAGAGACCTCCTACAAAATGATAACAACATTCTTTTTAGCTTGGTGGTAAATATATGAGAGTTTGTTATTGCTCTTGGTGGTTAAAATAAAGTGGAATGAGTAAGCAAATGTGATAAAATATTAACACTGGAAAATCTGGGGGGAAGAAACTCTTTGTACTAATTTTATAACCTTTCTTGAAGGTTGAAAATACGTAAAAAGTTTTAAAATAAGAACTTCTGTCCATCAAAAATAAACTTCTGAAGAGAAAAAAGAAAGCTTGAAACTAAATATATTTGCACCATATATAACATTAAAAATTACTATCTAGAAAACATAAAGCATTCCTACAAATCAATATGGAAAATAGAGAACCCAAAAGAAAAATATGCAAAAGAGTTGAACAGACAATTCATAGAAAAAGAAACATAAATGGTTCAGGAATATATATATATATTTATATATATATATATTTCCTTTTTTGTGCAAATCTGTAACATTTTTTTTCACAGCTGATTAAAAAAATACTACCATTCTGCCCCAGACTCCCATGAATATATTTTAAAATGCTTAAACTTATTATACAGTCAATGCAAATTAACATCACAGGAAAACACTATTTTTCACTCACCAGAATGGCAAAACATTATCAAGTGGTCAATATCAAGATGCAAAGGTGAGAGAACAATGAAAAAATTTCTCCCACTGATTAGAGGAATTAAAACTGGTCCAGTCCCTTTGGTAAACACTTTGGCGTTATCAAGCTGAGCCCATGCACTGGAACCTGGCAATTCCACTGGAGGTATTTGCCCTAAAAATGATCTTACACATATGCACCAACAGATATACACAAGGATGTTTATAGCAGCGCTGTTAGCAGAGCCAGAAACAATCCAAATTCCCATCAACAATAGGATGGATAAATAAATTGTGACGTATTCATACATTGGAAAACCATGTAGCAGCAAAATTGAATAAACCACAGCTACACGAATCAATCTGGGTGAATTGCTAAACCATAATGCTAAAGAATTAAGTCACAGGAGAAAATGTGAAAGTATCATTCCATTCTATAAAAACAGACAAAAGTAAATAGTACATGTACAGATAATAAAAAGGAACAAGAGACCTCCTACAAAATGATAACAACATTCTTTTTTTTAGCTTGGTGGTAAATATATGAGAGTTTGTTATTGCTCTTTAAACTGCATATGTAATGTACATTTTTACATATGAAACATCTCACATTAAAAAAAAAAATCTATGAACACAGAAAATTGCTCTGATACCCTAGGGGCTGGGAATGAATCTTAATTCCACCTGTGACACAGTATCAGTTAGCCAGTCCTGTTAGAGTCGTCCACTCCCTTACTGCATGTCTTTGAGCTCAATTCCTAAATTAACTTCTCCAAGCTGTGAAGTGGACAAACATTCCTACTTCATAGGATGGTTAATGAGCATTAGTGTTTCTACCATTTTTACATCCCGCCAGCAGTGTCTGAGAGATCCAGTCACCTCAAATCTTTCCCAGGACTTGGTATGGTCTGCCTTTGTTTTTTTTTTAATTTTGGCCTCTTTTATTGGTTTTCCATTCATTTTAATTTTTCATCTATCTTTTATTCTTTGGCCTGTGTGGGCCTCCCATCGCAGTGGCCTCTCTCCTTTCAGAGCACTGGCTCTGGACACATGCGTACCAGAGCACTGGCTTGTAATTAGATGCACCAATCCAGCTGCTAGGCAGCACATGGGATCTTCCTGGGCCAGGGATTGAACTGGCGCCCCTTGCACTACAAGGTGAACTCCTTACCCACTGAACCACCAAGGAAGCTCTGGTCTGTCTTTTTAATCTCAGTCATTCTGATATATCTGTAGCAGTGTCTTAGTGAGGTCTTAATTTGTACGTCCCTGATGAATAGTGATATTAAGCATCTTTTTTGTTGTTTATTAGTTGCCATCCATTTGTCTTTCTGGTAAAGGGTATTTTCTCATTTTAAAAATTGGGTTGTTCATATTCCTTTAACTGAGTTTTGTCAATTTTCTGAATGCATATCCATTATGAGACATATGTTTCTGAAAGATCTTCTCCTAACTTGTGGCTTATATATTCATTCTTTTAACAATGTCTTTCAAAAAGAACATGGTTTTAATCTAGTTTAACCTTTTTTTTTTTCCATTGAAGTGATTGATAACAACATTCTTTATTTTAGCTTGGTGGTAAATATATGAGAGTTTGTTATTGCTCTTTAAACTGCATATGTAATGTACATTTTTACATATGAAACATCTCACATTAAAAAAAAAAATCTATGAACACAGAAAATTGCTCTGATACCCTAGGGGCTGGGAATGAATCTTAATTCCACCTGTGACACAGTATCAGTTAGCCAGTCCTGTTAGAGTCGTCCACTCCCTTACTGCATGTCTTTGAGCTCAATTCCTAAATTAACTTCTCCAAGCTGTGAAGTGGACAAACATTCCTACTTCATAGGATGGTTAATGAGCATTAGTGTTTCTACCATTTTTACATCCCGCCAGCAGTGTCTGAGAGATCCAGTCACCTCAAATCTTTCCCAGGACTTGGTATGGTCTGCCTTTGTTTTTTTTTTAATTTTGGCCTCTTTTATTGGTTTTCCATTCATTTTAATTTTTCATCTATCTTTTATTCTTTGGCCTGTGTGGGCCTCCCATCGCAGTGGCCTCTCTCCTTTCAGAGCACTGGCTCTGGACACATGCGTACCAGAGCACTGGCTTGTAATTAGATGCACCAATCCAGCTGCTAGGCAGCACATGGGATCTTCCTGGGCCAGGGATTGAACTGGCGCCCCTTGCACTACAAGGTGAACTCCTTACCCACTGAACCACCAAGGAAGCTCTGGTCTGTCTTTTTAATCTCAGTCATTCTGATATATCTGTAGCAGTGTCTTAGTGAGGTCTTAATTTGTACGTCCCTGATGAATAGTGATATTAAGCATCTGTTTTTGTTGTTTATTAGTTGCCATCCATTTGTCTTTCTGGTAAAGGGTATTTTCTCATTTTAAAAATTGGGTTGTTCATATTCCTTTAACTGAGTTTTGTCAATTTTCTGAATGCATATCCATTATGAGACATATGTTTCTGAAAGATCTTCTCCTAACTTGTGGCTTATATATTCATTCTTTTAACAATGTCTTTCAAAAAGAACATGGTTTTAATCTAGTTTAACCTTTTTTTTTTTCCATTGAAGTGATTGATGGAAAATACCTAACATACAGTGGGCTTTCGATAGGTGATAGCTTTTGAAAAAGTGATCCCCGTAGAAGAGTCACTAGAAACTTCTTTTGAAAATTATTTTGATGGGCTTTCCTGGTGGTCCAATGGGTAAGGACACAGCCTTGCACTGCAAGGGGCGCCGGTTTGATCCCTGGCCTGGGAAGATCCTGCATGCCATGGAACAGCTGGACTGATGCGTCCAACTACCAAGCTGGAGCTCTGGAGAGCCAGTGCTCTGCAGCCAGATAGACCACTGCAATGGGAGGCCCACACAGGCCAAAGAACAAAGATGGATGAAAATAAATAAATGAAAGACCAATAGAAGTGGCAAAAAAAAAAATTATTTTGAGATATAATGACACTATGACTTTATATTATTTTCAGATGTACAACATAATAATTCCATATATGTATACACGCATTGTTAAATGGTCACTACAATAAGTCTAGTTTATATCCATCACTGCATATAGTTATGAATTTTCTTCTGTGATGAGAACATTTAAGAACTACTAAACAAATATACTAAACAGTATTATTAACTATAATCCCAGGATTTATAACTGGAAGTTTGTACCTTCTGGTGACCTAGAGTCACTAAGAACTTTTAAGCACACTGTTCCTGATTATGTTGATACCAACCCCCCATCAGCTGTCTCAGAAAGACCTTGTTGTTCACAGTATTTTTGTTTGGAGGTGGAATGATTCTTATTTGTGCTGCTGTGTCTCCTACCAGGTTCCTTTTGGGTCTCCTACCAGGTTTCCTAGGTTTGATCCCGGAGGATTCTCTTAAATAGATATTAAGGATGTTTTGTTGTTTATTAGTTGCCATCCATTTGTCTTTCTGGTAAAGGGTATTTTCTCATTTTAAAAATTGGGTTGTTCATATTCCTTTAACTGAGTTTTGTCAATTTTCTGAATGCATATCCATTATGAGACATATGTTTCTGAAAGATCTTCTCCTAACTTGTGGCTTATATATTCATTCTTTTAACAATGTCTTTCAAAAAGAACATGGTTTTAATCTAGTTTAACCTTTTTTTTTTTCCATTGAAGTGATTGATGGAAAATACCTAACATACAGTGGGCTTTCGATAGGTGATAGCTTTTGAAAAAGTGATCCCCGTAGAAGAGTCACTAGAAACTTCTTTTGAAAATTATTTTGATGGGCTTTCCTGGTGGTCCAATGGGTAAGGACACAGCCTTGCACTGCAAGGGGCGCCGGTTTGATCCCTGGCCTGGGAAGATCCTGCATGCCATGGAACAGCTGGACTGATGCGTCCAACTACCAAGCTGGAGCTCTGGAGAGCCAGTGCTCTGCAGCCAGATAGACCACTGCAATGGGAGGCCCACACAGGCCAAAGAACAAAGATGGATGAAAATAAATAAATGAAAGACCAATAGAAGTGGCAAAAAAAAAAATTATTTTGAGATATAATGACACTATGACTTTATATTATTTTCAGATGTACAACATAATAATTCCATATATGTATACACGCATTGTTAAATGGTCACTACAATAAGTCTAGTTTATATCCATCACTGCATATAGTTATGAATTTTCTTCTGTGATGAGAACATTTAAGAACTACTAAACAAATATACTAAACAGTATTATTAACTATAATCCCAGGATTTATAACTGGAAGTTTGTACCTTCTGGTGACCTAGAGTCACTAAGAACTTTTAAGCACACTGTTCCTGATTATGTTGATACCAACCCCCCATCAGCTGTCTCAGAAAGACCTTGTTGTTCACAGTATTTTTGTTTGGAGGTGGAATGATTCTTATTTGTGCTGCTGTGTCTCCTACCAGGTTCCTAGGTTGATCAGGAGGATTCTCTTTCATTAGCATCACTGCAGCTTTACTGAAAAGAGTCCCAATCTATTATTTAGGCCTGTTTCTAGAAGTACACACAGTGTGCCTAGAATCGCCTGTCATTAGCAAGAAATAACAACAGTAATCTTCAGCACTTAACATTAAGTGGGGTTTTTCTTTTTCTAAAAAATTTTTTCAAATTCCTTGTACACTGTAAAGTTACATACATACAGCCTCAGCTGAGGCCAGAGCCATCCTGTATAGGGAAGATGCTTTCTTGGGCCTGACACCAGAATACTGGCTTCAGGAAGGTCACACGAGGTCAGTATTTGTTTTTACTTGTCTGGCTCCCCAACTAGACCATGTGAGACCCTCAAGATTAGGAGTGTATCTTACTCATTTCTGATCCCCTCATGGAGCCTAGTATACAGTCATGAGAAGTGGTAGTCTCTCGTTTGTATCTGACTCTTTGCAACCCTATGGACTGTAGCCTTCCAGGCTCCTCTGTCCATAGAGTTCTCCAGGCAAGAATACTGGAGTGGTTAGTCATTCCCTTCCCCAGGGCATCTTCCAAACCCAAAGATTGAACCCAGGTCTCCTGCATTGCAGGCAGATTCTTTACCATTTGAGCCATAAAGGAAGCCCTTGATACTCAGTAAAAGAACTAAAAAGAACTAAAATAAATTGCTTGAGAAAAAATTGTTTGGTGGTAGTGTTTACATCCAAATAGCCATTGGAAGATTGGCAGAGCTTTTGACATCTTTACATAGCACCTGGAACCATGAGCTCATAAATTCCCTGGATTGCAAAAAAAAGAGCTTTGAGGTACCAAATATACTAAACAGTATTATTAACTATAATCCCAGGATTTATAACTGGAAGTTTGTACCTTCTGGTGACCTAGAGTCACTAAGAACTTTTAAGCACACTGTTCCTGATTATGTTGATACCAACCCCCCATCAGCTGTCTCAGAAAGACCTTGTTGTTCACAGTATTTTTGTTTGGAGGTGGAATGATTCTTATTTGTGCTGCTGTGTCTCCTACCAGGTTCCTAGGTTGATCAGGAGGATTCTCTTTCATTAGCATCACTGCAGCTTTACTGAAAAGAGTCCCAATCTATTATTTAGGCCTGTTTCTAGAAGTACACACAGTGTGCCTAGAATCGCCTGTCATTAGCAAGAAATAACAACAGTAATCTTCAGCACTTAACATTAAGTGGGGTTTTTCTTTTTCTAAAAAATTTTTTCAAATTCCTTGTACACTGTAAAGTTACATACATACAGCCTCAGCTGAGGCCAGAGCCATCCTGTATAGGGAAGATGCTTTCTTGGGCCTGACACCAGAATACTGGCTTCAGGAAGGTCACACGAGGTCAGTATTTGTTTTTACTTGTCTGGCTCCCCAACTAGACCATGTGAGACCCTCAAGATTAGGAGTGTATCTTACTCATTTCTGATCCCCTCATGGAGCCTAGTATACAGTCATGAGAAGTGGTAGTCTCTCGTTTGTATCTGACTCTTTGCAACCCTATGGACTGTAGCCTTCCAGGCTCCTCTGTCCATAGAGTTCTCCAGGCAAGAATACTGGAGTGGTTAGTCATTCCCTTCCCCAGGGCATCTTCCAAACCCAAAGATTGAACCCAGGTCTCCTGCATTGCAGGCAGATTCTTTACCATTTGAGCCATAAAGGAAGCCCTTGATACTCAGTAAAAGAACTAAAAAGAACTAAAATAAATTGCTTGAGAAAAAATTGTTTGGTGGTAGTGTTTACATCCAAATAGCCATTGGAAGATTGGCAGAGCTTTTGACATCTTTACATAGCACCTGGAACCATGAGCTCATAAATTCCCTGGATTGATTCATAAATTAATTGTTGAATTAAATTATTGAAGGGTTGGGAACTGCAGATTACTTGCAAACAGAAATCAAACAAGGTACCATGTTGGCTGAAACATGGCAGTAGATGGACTTTCCTGGACCATGAATGAGAGGGAGTAAGGGTCCCTGAAGCTATTGTTTCTAACAAGGAGAGTCTCTACCTGACTTTGATAATTTTGTTTTTGATGGGAATGATCTTTTGGCAGTTGCTGAGGGGCCTTGTTTGCACTTTTAAGTCATTTCTATATATCAAGAGAAATCCTCTGCTCATGGATCCCCTTCTCTCCCCAATATCAGAAATCCATGATGATTCAGGGAACTTTTTAGCCTGAGCTCTGATTAACTGGGGACTTCTCTGGTGGCTTAGTGGATAAGAATCTGCCTGCCAATGCAGGAGATGTGGGTTCAATCCCTGGGTCGGGAAGATCCCCTGAAGAAGGAAATGACAACCTGCTTCAGTATTCTTGCCTGGTAAATCCCATGGACAGAGGAGCCTGGAGGGCTATGGTAATGAGCCATCTCACTTGGTCAACAGATATTTAATGGGCATGTTTAATGGGTGGACACCTTGCAGGTAAAACAGAGAGGCAGCAGCCAGGAAAGGAAAAAGAACAGATATGACAAAGCACTCAGTGCAATCTTGAAGCGTCAGGAAAAGCTTCCTGGAGGTAACATCCAAATAGACGGTGTAAGCTTGAACAGGAGTTGAGCAAGGAAGAAATTCAGTACAGAGAGACTTCCCAACTGAAGTGTAAGCATGGCTTACATAATGAGATGGAGTGAGGAGAGAGGAGGATAGAGAAAGGCAGACCTCAGGTCATAAACTCTGAACTGATTCTGATTCTGGTTAAGGAATCCTCTGAAGAACAGTGTGTAGCCAGCTGCAGATTTTAAGCAGGAAGTGTGTTACATGTGCTTTGATTAATAAATGTTGATACAGGGCTTCCCTGGTGGCACAGTGGTTAAGAATCCACTTGCCAATACAGGAGCCATAGTTTCCATTCCTGGGCCAGAAAGATCCCATATGCCTCAGAGCAACCTGAGCCTGTGTGGCACAAGTATTGAGGCTGTGCTTACTATAGATCTGGGGATCTGGGGAGCTGCAGCTTCTGAAGACCACTCGCCCTAGAGCCTGTGCTCCACAACAAGAGAAGTCACTGCAATGAGAAGCCCTCGAACCACAACTGGAGAGTAGCACCCGCTTGCTGCAACTAGAGAAATCTTGGGCAACAACAAAGACCCAGCACAGCCAAAAACAAATAAATTTTAAAAATCATTAAAAAAAAAAAAATGCTGGTTTTTTTTTTCACATGGAAATTTCCTCAACTTAAAAAAAAAAAAACAAAAAACAGACACAGGATGAGATGATCACCAGGATCTCTTCCAGTCATGACACTCTGTGAGTCTCTAAGTTTCCACTGTGATTCAGGTCAAAGTCTCCTGATATTTGGCTCCTCTCACCAGTCACAGAGGTTGCTCTGGTCAGAATAATGGAATCATCAGTGCACATGGCTCCTTCCTCACGCAAAGTTTCCCTCAAAGAGGCCTACAGAGGTGCCTGGAGGGCTATGGTAATGAGCCATCTCACTTGGTCAACAGATATTTAATGGGCATGTTTAATGGGTGGACACCTTGCAGGTAAAACAGAGAGGCAGCAGCCAGGAAAGGAAAAAGAACAGATATGACAAAGCACTCAGTGCAATCTTGAAGCGTCAGGAAAAGCTTCCTGGAGGTAACATCCAAATAGACGGTGTAAGCTTGAACAGGAGTTGAGCAAGGAAGAAATTCAGTACAGAGAGACTTCCCAACTGAAGTGTAAGCATGGCTTACATAATGAGATGGAGTGAGGAGAGAGGAGGATAGAGAAAGGCAGACCTCAGGTCATAAACTCTGAACTGATTCTGATTCTGGTTAAGGAATCCTCTGAAGAACAGTGTGTAGCCAGCTGCAGATTTTAAGCAGGAAGTGTGTTACATGTGCTTTGATTAATAAATGTTGATACAGGGCTTCCCTGGTGGCACAGTGGTTAAGAATCCACTTGCCAATACAGGAGCCATAGTTTCCATTCCTGGGCCAGAAAGATCCCATATGCCTCAGAGCAACCTGAGCCTGTGTGGCACAAGTATTGAGGCTGTGCTTACTATAGATCTGGGGATCTGGGGAGCTGCAGCTTCTGAAGACCACTCGCCCTAGAGCCTGTGCTCCACAACAAGAGAAGTCACTGCAATGAGAAGCCCTCGAACCACAACTGGAGAGTAGCACCCGCTTGCTGCAACTAGAGAAATCTTGGGCAACAACAAAGACCCAGCACAGCCAAAAACAAATAAATTTTAAAAATCATTAAAAAAAAAAAAATGCTGGTTTTTTTTTTCACATGGAAATTTCCTCAACTTAAAAAAAAAAAAACAAAAAACAGACACAGGATGAGATGATCACCAGGATCTCTTCCAGTCATGACACTCTGTGAGTCTCTAAGTTTCCACTGTGATTCAGGTCAAAGTCTCCTGATATTTGGCTCCTCTCACCAGTCACAGAGGTTGCTCTGGTCAGAATAATGGAATCATCAGTGCACATGGTCTCTGGCTTTCACCAGTCACTAGACAGATGAACCCGTTCCATTACAGAGGATAAGATGCTTCCTTGTGACCAGCCTCGCACCAATCCATCCATCAGCCGATTAACGGTGGCTGAAAGCCACTTAGCGAGAGGGCTCCTGCCCTTATCACTGTCACCGGCTGCAAATAAACATCGACTTTATGCCGACTTTCCATATTTAACCACGTTTGAGTAACTGCTGATACTTTCATTACATGACATTTGCACTTCAGAATTTAAAATTAGATACACACACTGAGCGTTTCCACTAAATAAGAAAGCCTGGGTAGTTGGGGGCCTTCCTGCCATTTGTTTGCAGAGAAAGGAAGCTTCAAATCCAATTCCGCAGAACACAAGACTCCCTTGTACCCTAAAAACTGTATCAACAAGAAAGAGATCAGGATGATGTGGTTTTATTTTTATTTCAAAAGGTAGGAGCCCTGTGTAAAAGCTGTAACATATCAATAATGGATGAGGTGCATAAATGATAAATCAAAGTCAGAAAACTCAGTACACCGGGGAGCAGAAAAATCTTTTTGAGCTAGATTTCGCAATATAAAAACTTAACACAAATTCTTTTCTTGATAATGAAAAAAAATGTTGACCCAGACTGTGCATAAATTGACAAGCACATATTAAGGACTTGGTGCTGTGTGTGCAAATTCCAAACCTCTAGGTCTAAAAAGGTACTTGGTATAAATGCATTCCTTTGCAAATAAAAATACTTCAACATGATTTTTTTCATTTAAAATATGAATGAAAGAATCAGTATGTATGCCTTAATGTTTATTGAATGCCATGTGTCGAGTCATGTGCTAAATACTCTCCATGCATTATCTTTTTTCCTTAATTGTATTTATTTACTTGGCTGTACCAGGACTTAGTAAGAGGATGTGGGATCTAGTTCTCTAACCAGAAATTGAACCCTGGGCTCCCTGCATTGAGAGTACCGAGTCTTAGCCACTGGACCACCAGGGAAATCCCTACATGTATTACTGTATATAATCCTCACAAATGGCCTTGACCTGGGCATTTTTATTTTTACCTTCTTTTAAAAAGTATTTTCTTTCTTTTAAAGTCTTTATTGAATTTATTAACAATATTGCTTCTGTTTTGGATTTTTGGCCACGAGGCATGTGGGATCTTAAATTCCCTCACCAAGGATGGAGCCTATACTCCCTGCATTGGAAGGCAAAGTCCTTAACCAATGGACCTCCAGGGAAGTCTCACCAGGCATTTTTAGTATTTCCATTTTTCAAATAAGGAAACTGAATCCTGGAGATGCTAACTGATTGGGTGGTAGTAAATGGTAAATATAGATCAGACTTGGGTATTATTTAAGCCCACAGTTGTAAGTAAGCTTAGCCACAATAGGATAATGAATCAATTAATAAATTTGATGTTTGGGCCCAGTGAATGAATTGGGAAGGTAGTATTAATGGGTTGTGTGCTGTGCTGTGCTTAGCCACTCAGTCATGTCTGATTTTTTGCAGCCCTGCAGACTATAGCCCACCAGGCTCCTCTGTCCATGGGGATTCTCCAGGCAAGAATACTGGAGTCGGTTACCATACCCTTCCAGGGGATCTTCCCAAACTAGGGATCAAACCCATGTCTCTCACATTGCAGGCAGATTCATTACCATCTAAGCCACCAGGGAAGCACAAGAATACTGGAGTGGGTAGCCTATCCCTTCTCCAGGGGATCTTCCCTACCCAAGAATTGAACTTGGGTCTCCTGCATTGCAGGCAGATTCTTTACTAGCTGCGCTACCAGGGAAGCCCCATTACTGGGTTAGAAAGATTATATGTATTAAAAATCAAAGGCACTAATCTATCTTTCAAAAATTTACCATCACATTAAAAAAAACAGAAAGCTCTAGGGAGTTCTCTGGTGGTCCAATGGTTAAGAATCTGCTTTCCAGATTCTTAAGGGGACTAGAAGGATCTCTGGGGACTCAGGATCCCTGGTCAGGGAACTAAGATCCTACATGCCACAGGGCAACGAAGTCTGTGTACCACAAAAACAGAGCCCATGAATCACAACTAAAAAGTACATGTGCCTCAACAAAGTGCTCACATGTTGCAATGAAAGACCCCACATGCCTCAATGAAAATCCTGAATGTCATAGCTAAGACCCAATGCAACCAAAATAATAACAACAATAATAAAAATTTTAAAAGGGAATACGTCATTAAAAAATAAACATCTCTGCAACTCTATCCTCCTTTAAGATTCACTTATTTATACCTAATATGTGCTACATAACACACTAAACTTCACTGTCCAGTAATACAGTAGCTACCAGCCACATATGGCTTTTTCATTTTCATTAAAATTAAATAAAATTTGAAATTCACGTGCTTGGTTGCACTAGCCGTATTTCACATGCTCAGATGCCACATGTGATTACTGTGTTGGATGAGGCAGATATAAAACATTATCATCTTGGTGGGAAGTTCTGTGGGACAGTGCAGTGGAATGTCGCATGAACATAGGGTTGCCCACTAGGCGTTCACTGTCTCTTGAGGAAGAATGGCATGTAGATTGATAGCTGCCTTCCAGTAAGATCATGGGGGCAGATAGAAGAGGTTCTGAACCCAGTCTGGTGGTTGAGTAAGAGGATTCGGGAGGGGGAAAGCGTCACAGAGCAATGGCTACCTGCTCTGAGTCTGGAAGGGAGAGTAAGAAATTGGCCAGTGGCAAAAGATGGGGCCTCAGATAAAGAAGGAAGGAGTTCCAGACAGAGGAACCCAAAATTGGAAGGCTCAAAGAGAAGAGAGAGCAGGAAACACCCGAGGAAAGAGTCATTTGGAATCAGGATACTATAGGAACTTGTAGGGGACGAGACTGGGAGGGCTCTGGGATAGCAGAAGAACAGCCAGTGTCCAGGATGGGGGCAGGACACAGAAACAGCCGCCAACTTTAGGAGCGCCATGCTTTAGGGCCAAAGAACAGGACCTAAGAATGGGTCTGAGGGTAGTTTGGTGCTAGATTCCATATCCAAGTAAAACTACAAACTCTGCTCAGGTTAACCTGGACTATTCCCTAATCTATGACCTAGAGTAGCTTTACAAATGAATCCTAAAATCTCAGAAGGTGTGTGTGTGTGTGCGAAGAAGAGGAAGAGACAGAGAGACAGGTAAAAATGTTACAAGCCTCTCTGAATGTATTACAGGCCAACTGGAGTTTGACCTGAACCCTCTTTCTTGAACCCCAATCCCCATTCTCAAAAGGGGTGTTTGCTTATCATTGGTCACCAAGAAAATTAGAATGAGTGAGATTTAGGCATCAGCCAGAGCCTGCCTTTAGGCCTTAGACATAACTGCTGTCTTCTCAGCATTTACATCTTGGGCAAGATGCCTATGATTTGAAGGCTCCCTCTACCTTCAGCCGTTTCTTTTCTCTTTTCTTTTGATTAAAATTAAATAAAATTTGAAATTCACGTGCTTGGTTGCACTAGCCGTATTTCACATGCTCAGATGCCACATGTGATTACTGTGTTGGATGAGGCAGATATAAAACATTATCATCTTGGTGGGAAGTTCTGTGGGACAGTGCAGTGGAATGTCGCATGAACATAGGGTTGCCCACTAGGCGTTCACTGTCTCTTGAGGAAGAATGGCATGTAGATTGATAGCTGCCTTCCAGTAAGATCATGGGGGCAGATAGAAGAGGTTCTGAACCCAGTCTGGTGGTTGAGTAAGAGGATTCGGGAGGGGGAAAGCGTCACAGAGCAATGGCTACCTGCTCTGAGTCTGGAAGGGAGAGTAAGAAATTGGCCAGTGGCAAAAGATGGGGCCTCAGATAAAGAAGGAAGGAGTTCCAGACAGAGGAACCCAAAATTGGAAGGCTCAAAGAGAAGAGAGAGCAGGAAACACCCGAGGAAAGAGTCATTTGGAATCAGGATACTATAGGAACTTGTAGGGGACGAGACTGGGAGGGCTCTGGGATAGCAGAAGAACAGCCAGTGTCCAGGATGGGGGCAGGACACAGAAACAGCCGCCAACTTTAGGAGCGCCATGCTTTAGGGCCAAAGAACAGGACCTAAGAATGGGTCTGAGGGTAGTTTGGTGCTAGATTCCATATCCAAGTAAAACTACAAACTCTGCTCAGGTTAACCTGGACTATTCCCTAATCTATGACCTAGAGTAGCTTTACAAATGAATCCTAAAATCTCAGAAGGTGTGTGTGTGTGTGCGAAGAAGAGGAAGAGACAGAGAGACAGGTAAAAATGTTACAAGCCTCTCTGAATGTATTACAGGCCAACTGGAGTTTGACCTGAACCCTCTTTCTTGAACCCCAATCCCCATTCTCAAAAGGGGTGTTTGCTTATCATTGGTCACCAAGAAAATTAGAATGAGTGAGATTTAGGCATCAGCCAGAGCCTGCCTTTAGGCCTTAGACATAACTGCTGTCTTCTCAGCATTTACATCTTGGGCAAGATGCCTATGATTTGAAGGCTCCCTCTACCTTCAGCCGTTTCTTTTCTCTTTTTCTTTTTTTTTTAAAGATTTATTTATTTATTTATTTTTGGGAGAGGGTCGGGTTGGGGAGGGAGGGGACCGGGCGGGCCACTTCCATTGGTCTTTCATTTCTCCAGTTTCATCCGTCTTTGTTCTTTGGCTCCTGCGGGCCTCCCATCGCGGTGGCCTCTGTTGTCACAGAGCGCCAGCTCTGGGCACATGCGCTCCAGAGCTCCGGCTCGGTGATTGGACACATCAGTCCAGCCGCTCTGCGGCACGTGGGATCTTCCCAGGTCAGGGATCGAACCGGCACCCCTTGCACTGCAAGGCGGTGTCCTTACCCACTGGACCACCAGGGGAAGCCCCAGCCGTTTCTTTATATCTTTCCATTTTATTTGCTGCAGAGCACATGTCAACCTTGGAACACATATTACTTATGTATTTGTTTGATTGTTTATTTATTTATTATCTCTCTCCACCTGGAATTCAGTCTCTCATCAGCATTTGTAACTCTTCAGAGCTCTCTCCTCATCAAAGGACTCTGCCTGATGCAGAGTAGGCTCACTAAACGTACATGAAATGAGTGAGTGGGGAATTCCCTGGTGACGTGGTAGAAAAGAATCCACCTGCCAATGCAGGGACATGGGTTCAATCTCTGTCCAGGAAGATTCCACATGCTGCAAAGCAACTAAGCCTGAGCACCACAACTACTGAGCCCGCACTCTAGAGCCTGCACACTGCAATGACTGAGCCCACGAACGTAGAGTCTGTGCTCCTTAAGAAAAGAAGCCACCTCAGTGAGAAGCCTGCACATGATAATGAAGAGTAGCCCCTGGTTGCTGGAACTAGAGAAAGTTCAAGCAAAAGCAACTAAGACCAAGTAAATAAAAAATATTTTAAAATGAGTGAATGAATTGCACCTTTTGTAATAATTACAGTTGTCGGCCAAAGTAACAACAGCAGTAATAATTGTAATAGTCGCCAGGATGGTGGAAGTAGCAACTCACATTTAACAAGGCCTCCTTACACACCAGGCACTAGACTAAGCGCTCTTAAGTGCATATCTTGGTGTTCCTCACAACAATTCTGTGAGATGGACCTCTTATGAACCCCATTTCATGGATACGAACACTAAGGTTAGAGATAAGGAGCTCACCCAAGTCACACGGCTTGGAAGTAGAGAACTGGAACTTGAATGCTGGCCTCAGACAGTTCATCGTCTGAGTTCCTGACCTCCTTTCATGGTGGCCTCCCCTTTCCATCCCTGACTCTGCCTCGAAGATGACAGGATCACCAAAATAAAGCCAGGGAGGTGATCTGATCACCCCACTGAGGTCAAGACTTCTGACTCTGCATCGGCAATGCTTTACCCTCTTTTGCTTTGCTGGCTCTCAAATCTGGAGGCATTGCAACTTGAATGATAGACTGACCTCCTCAGTATCGGCTCTTGGCTCAGGAATGCTCTCAGAGCAGTGCCTGGCACATGGCTCAATGAATATTTGTTGAATGAATGAACATTCATTCACTAATTTCCATACAGTTTTTGGACACAAGGTTGCATGATAAATTCTTCTGGGGAGATATGTCAGACTAATGTTTGTTGGAATATTCAAGCAAAATTATAAATGACTATTATTCAAGTACAAATGACTGCTTTCTATTTTAGAGAGATCTCAACAATCAAATGGATAACAGCAGAGATCCTGGATGGGGGAAATCAGGTTATGTAAATACCTTCAATGCCACAGGAGAGTCTCTCTTCATTTGAAGGAATGTATTAGCAATTCTTACCCATTTTCTTTCACAGATGCTATTTTTACATTTCTACTGCATTTGGAGTTTACTGACCCTGAACGTAAGAAGTCCCTGTGCTCCTTAAGAAAAGAAGCCACCTCAGTGAGAAGCCTGCACATGATAATGAAGAGTAGCCCCTGGTTGCTGGAACTAGAGAAAGTTCAAGCAAAAGCAACTAAGACCAAGTAAATAAAAAATATTTTAAAATGAGTGAATGAATTGCACCTTTTGTAATAATTACAGTTGTCGGCCAAAGTAACAACAGCAGTAATAATTGTAATAGTCGCCAGGATGGTGGAAGTAGCAACTCACATTTAACAAGGCCTCCTTACACACCAGGCACTAGACTAAGCGCTCTTAAGTGCATATCTTGGTGTTCCTCACAACAATTCTGTGAGATGGACCTCTTATGAACCCCATTTCATGGATACGAACACTAAGGTTAGAGATAAGGAGCTCACCCAAGTCACACGGCTTGGAAGTAGAGAACTGGAACTTGAATGCTGGCCTCAGACAGTTCATCGTCTGAGTTCCTGACCTCCTTTCATGGTGGCCTCCCCTTTCCATCCCTGACTCTGCCTCGAAGATGACAGGATCACCAAAATAAAGCCAGGGAGGTGATCTGATCACCCCACTGAGGTCAAGACTTCTGACTCTGCATCGGCAATGCTTTACCCTCTTTTGCTTTGCTGGCTCTCAAATCTGGAGGCATTGCAACTTGAATGATAGACTGACCTCCTCAGTATCGGCTCTTGGCTCAGGAATGCTCTCAGAGCAGTGCCTGGCACATGGCTCAATGAATATTTGTTGAATGAATGAACATTCATTCACTAATTTCCATACAGTTTTTGGACACAAGGTTGCATGATAAATTCTTCTGGGGAGATATGTCAGACTAATGTTTGTTGGAATATTCAAGCAAAATTATAAATGACTATTATTCAAGTACAAATGACTGCTTTCTATTTTAGAGAGATCTCAACAATCAAATGGATAACAGCAGAGATCCTGGATGGGGGAAATCAGGTTATGTAAATACCTTCAATGCCACAGGAGAGTCTCTCTTCATTTGAAGGAATGTATTAGCAATTCTTACCCATTTTCTTTCACAGATGCTATTTTTACATTTCTACTGCATTTGAGTTGAATGCTCCTTCCAAACAATCTCCAGTATAAATATAATATCCAAATTAAGGCTAGAGAAGAAACAGTGATTTTTCTTTCCCCAGTAAGTTTAAGTGCCTGTGCAAATTATAGGTCGGCTGACCAGAGTGGCAACAGGCCATCCCAATTGTAAATAAACAATGCACGGCCTATGGTCACTCAGGCTGCATGCAAAACATCTCAGGCAATTCTGTAAAGCCTCAAATTTTTAAATGAGAAAGCAGGACTGAAGGAGAATCATCATACCATCCCCAGCACTTGGAACATCAACAATTAAATCAATGTTGACTTGATCCAAGGTAGGTGCTAAAATAAATATGTACCAAAGGAGTAAGTGAAGAATTGGGTTTGGTTTCTTAGGAACAGCCTCTATGGTGGCCAGTTTTCCTTGATGCTAATGGTAGTAGCATTATCATGAGGGCTTGACACCTTTCTTTATCAAGGCGATAATATTTTGTTTGAAGTTTATGTCTTGGAAGAATTTGGGAGCTCCCTGAAAAAATGCTTTTTTAAATGAACACACTCTGTTCTTGCTTGACTGGCATTCACGCCCCATGTTCAGGTAAAACCAACTCACTCTCTATTGGATAACTTTCTCTGTCTTACTCTTAGTGAAATTTGGTTTAGGTGGAGATGACTCTTTGTCCAGCACTAGGGACAAGCATATAACCCAGGCTGAGACAAACAGAGTGCAACGTCCCTGGCCAGCACTAGGGAAACAAGCATAAAAAACCCTAGGCTGGAAGAGAACATTCATTCACTAATTTCCATACAGTTTTTGGACACAAGGTTGCATGATAAATTCTTCTGGGGAGATATGTCAGACTAATGTTTGTTGGAATATTCAAGCAAAATTATAAATGACTATTATTCAAGTACAAATGACTGCTTTCTATTTTAGAGAGATCTCAACAATCAAATGGATAACAGCAGAGATCCTGGATGGGGGAAATCAGGTTATGTAAATACCTTCAATGCCACAGGAGAGTCTCTCTTCATTTGAAGGAATGTATTAGCAATTCTTACCCATTTTCTTTCACAGATGCTATTTTTACATTTCTACTGCATTTGAGTTGAATGCTCCTTCCAAACAATCTCCAGTATAAATATAATATCCAAATTAAGGCTAGAGAAGAAACAGTGATTTTTTTTTCCCTAGTAAGTTTAAGTGCCTGTGCAAATTATAGGTCGGCTGACCAGAGTGGCAACAGGCCATCCCAATTGTAAATAAACAATGCACGGCCTATGGTCACTCAGGCTGCATGCAAAACATCTCAGGCAATTCTGTAAAGCCTCAAATTTTTAAATGAGAAAGCAGGACTGAAGGAGAATCATCATACCATCCCCAGCACTTGGAACATCAACAATTAAATCAATGTTGACTTGATCCAAGGTAGGTGCTAAAATAAATATGTACCAAAGGAGTAAGTGAAGAATTGGGTTTGGTTTCTTAGGAACAGCCTCTATGGTGGCCAGTTTTCCTTGATGCTAATGGTAGTAGCATTATCATGAGGGCTTGACACCTTTCTTTATCAAGGCGATAATATTTTGTTTGAAGTTTATGTCTTGGAAGAATTTGGGAGCTCCCTGAAAAAATGCTTTTTTAAATGAACACACTCTGTTCTTGCTTGACTGGCATTCACGCCCCATGTTCAGGTAAAACCAACTCACTCTCTATTGGATAACTTTCTCTGTCTTACTCTTAGTGAAATTTGGTTTAGGTGGAGATGACTCTTTGTCCAGCACTAGGGACAAGCATATAACCCAGGCTGAGACAAACAGAGTGCAACGTCCCTGGCCAAGTCACATGAGTCAGTTTAGGTCAATAAATCTCCATCCTGGAATTTTACTGGAACTAGGTAGAAGGAGATAAGCATTGCCCTTGGAAGTTGCTTGGAAGGGAGAGTGAAGATGGAGCTTCTGACATAATCATATGAGCAAAAGGGGGTGCCCAGCCTAAAAATTAAGCCATTAGAGAATAAAAGAAACCCAAAGGGTTTCCCTGCTGGTTCAGTGGGCAAGGACACCACCTTGTAGTGCAAGAGGTGCAGGTTCAATCCCTGGCCTGGGAAGATCCCATGTGCCGGGGAGCGGCTGGACTGATGTGTCCAATTACCAAGCTGGAGCTCTGGAGAACATGCTCCCAGAGCCGGTGCTCTGCAGTGAGAGTGGCCACTGCTATGGGAGGCCCACACAGGCCAAAAGAATAAAGATGGAAATAAGTGAAAGACCAATAGAAGTGGCCAAAACAAACAAAAAGAAGAAACCCAAAGGATGGAATGGCCCTGGATCCAAGCATTCCTGAATGAATATTACCTCCAGAGCTTTAATTAGATGAGCCAATAAATGATCTTTTTTGCTTAAGCACATTTGATTTAAGGTTCTAATATTATTTACAAATAACACTCCTTTGAAGGGTGAGAATATTTCATCTATTGCTTCAAATGTTTGATATTGAAAACTCAACATCTACTACCCCTCAGTCTTGTAGTGCCTTGATAGGTCCATCAATATAGGAAAAGAGAACCCTTAGTAACATAGAGTAGCCATTAAGTCCACACCTTTTCAAACATGACAATTTCTACTTCATATTATAGATTAAGAGCTGTAAATGTTTATCTTCTGATCCAGTAATTTCAATTCCAGGACTCTGACATGAAGAAATAATCTTAATTAACATAGCATTAAAGATAGCATCACTGACTCAATGGACATGAACTTGAGCAAACTCAGGGAGATAGTGGAGGACAGGGAAGCCTAGTGCCCTGCAGTCCATGGGGTGGCAAAAATTAGATGTGACTTAGAGACTGAACAATAACAACATATTCATAGATTTGTCATAGGCTATTTTATAATTTCAGAAAATCAGGAACAACCTAAGGCTCCAATAGATGGAAATACTCAGATAAATTTTACAACAAAATGTTATACAGTTATTAGAATTACATTTATTAATATTTTCAGTGACATGTTTACAACATAATGTTAGCTGGAAAAGAACAGGGAAATTTGTATATATTGTACAATCACACTGCATTTAAAAAAAACATTAGGAATTAGAGAAAACATGAAAAGAAGTATCTCAAAATGCTAACACTGGTTCTCTTTTAGTGGAGAAACTATGGATGGTGTTCTTCCTGCTTATTTGTAAATAAGAATCTAAAGTTTCTATAATTAACAGATATTTTATAGGAGAAAGGATGCTATTAAACTTTTAAACTAACTCTTCCTACCAGCTCTCAGACAGAAGTGAGCCAGCCTTGGCTTGGATACAGCAGACCTGCCTCCTTAGGACCATGAAAACTAGTGAATGGGCACAAAGGATCAGAGCTGCAGCAACCAACCCCTCACATGATTAAGGCCTGGGCATGAATCAGTCACTCATTCTATAAGTTTAAAATAATGCATTCGGAGTTCTTACCACCGATCTACGTGTATCTCTACAGGGGCTTAGTAGCAGTAGCTGTTGTTGGGAGCGTCATCTCATTATTGACCTTATCAGCAAGGAAAGTTCAAGGCAGAACCTTACATGAATAGTCTTCAAAATGACACTTTTTAGGTACTGCTGTTCTCCAGGGGTCACAAATGCAGGTCATCTAGGGCAGAATATTGAAATTATAACTCCCAGACCTCTCACTCTTTGAAAAATCAGTAGGCTGGTTGGACTGATCCCAGAGTTTGATCTTGACCTCGTCCAGAGAACAACCAGGTAAAACAGACCAGTCCAGAGTGGGAGAAGCTAAAGGTCATGTTGATGAAATCACTGGACATGACCATGTCTGTTATTAGTCGATCTGAGCACAGGTGGCAACTCTGGGATCATGAACCTTGGGACCGTGGCAAGCATAACTCTCCTTCCAAATGCCAAACCACCTATCACTCTGTGCCCATTGGAAAGCCATTTTGGCTGCCATTTTGTCTCTTGACAAATGAATATAAGGTATATTCTGAGCTCCATCACTAGAATAGTGTACTGTATAGGTATGAGAATTCTTGTGAATTACCTGGAAAGAGCCTGTGAGCATAAAACAAAAAAGCAAAATGATTATTTGTCCCTTAGAAGAAGGGTGCTGGGAAGGATTTCCTTCCTCACACTCTTGTGCATACCTGGAACAGATGCACAAACAGCAAATTCTCTACAGAACTGTGGACTCAGCGGGGCTCATTTCTTGGTCTCCCTTCTTCCATCAAAAGCCGATGTTAAGAATGACTGACAGTCCCATCAACCTTAGATATCACTGTGCCACTGGATCATGTCTTTACATGTGGTGTTTGAACTGTCGGTAGCCAGCAAAGACAGCTGATTCCAGAGCAACAAACTGATCATTAAGCACTTACATGAAGCAGCTTATGCAATGACTTCCCACCCACAGAAGCCTTTCAATCACCCTGTGAAATAACTGGATTAGCTTCTGGGGCACCAACCCTCCCAAGCCTCCATTTTACAGATGAAGAAAATCAAGGCTTAGGGAATTGAAACAAACTGCCTGAAGTCACACAGTTAGAAACAACTGAGACAGTGAAACACGATCAATCTAATCCCAAAGCCTGTGCCCCTGACAACTTTGCTCTCTAGAGAGGCATGACCATAGCCTACCCTATTTGTCTATGCTCTAGAAATAACGTTCAAAACGAAACCACATTCCCACCAAGAGTGTAGGAGGGTTCCCTTTTCTCCACACCCTTTCCAGCATTTATTGTTTATAGATTTTTTGATGATGGCCACTCTGACCTGAGTGAGGTAACACCTCATCGTAGCTTTAATTTTTGTTTTATTTGTGGGGGTGGGGCAGGGAGGGAGAGGGGCGGGCGGGCCACTTCTGCTGGTCTTTCATTTGTCTAGTTTCATCCATCTTTGTTCTTTGGCCCGTGTGGGCCTCCCATCACGGTGGCCTCTGTTGTCGCAGAGCACATGTGCTCCAGAGCTCCAGCTCAGTCATTGGACACATCAGTCCAGCCGCTCTGCGGCACGTGGGATCTTCCTAGGCCAGGGATCGAACCGGCGTCCCTTGCACTGCAAGGTGGTGTCCTTACCCACTGGACCACCAGGGAAGCCCTGTAGCTTTAATTTGCATTCCCAATCATGGTGCTGGAGAAGACTCTTAAGAGTCCCCTGAACAGCAAACAAATCAAACCAGTAGATCCTAAAGAATATCAACCCTGTATATTCATTAGAAAGACTGATCCTGAAGTTCAAACTCCAATACTTTGACCACATGATGCAAAGAGCCAACTCATTGGGAAAGACCTTGATGCTGTGAAAGATTGAAGGCAGAAGGAGAAGCGATCACAGAGGATGAGATGATTGGATAGCATCACCACCTCAGTGGAAATGAGTATGAGCAAGTTCCAGAAGAACAGGGAAGCCTGGTCTGCTGGAGTCCATGGGTCACAAAGAGTTGGACACAACTTAGTGACCACAATGACAATAATCATTCATGTTGAGCATATTTTTTAAAATTTTTTATCTTATTTATTTATTTATTTATTTATATCCATCTTTATTCTTTGGCATGTGTGGGCCTCCCATTGCAGTGTCTTCTCTCACTGCAGAGCACCAGTTCTGGGCACATGCGCTCCAGAGCTCCGGCTTGATAATTGGACACACCTCCCAGCCGCTCCATGGCACATGGGATCTTCCCAAGCCAGATATCGAACCGGTGCCCCCTGCGTTGAAAGGCAGACTCTCTACCCACTGGGTCACCAGGGAAGCCCAGATGCTGAGCATCTTTCAATGTGCCTCTTGGCCATCTGTATGTTTACTTTGGAGAAATGTCTATTTAGGTCTTCTGCCCATTTTTTGACGGTTGTACAGCAGAAATTGACACATTGCAAAGCATTTACACTCCAAAAAATAAGCCCTCACAAGTCATTCTGCAATACATATACTTTAAATATACAGGCTCCACTGTACACTTTAAATATATACAATTATATTCATCAGTTATTCCCCAATAAAGTTTTACAAAAAGAGGAAAAAACTAAATCTCAAAAGGAAAACACAGCCCCTACGGCTCCCCCTGGTCTATCCAATGTTCAGAGCTTCTATTTGCAGTCTAGTTTCTCCATAAGCAGTGAAAGACTTCAGACCTTGGCAAAAGACCCTTAGATCCCAGCTGCCAGACAATGTTCAGAGGGGACAGGATGGCCTTGGTTGAACCTGAGTGCTCACTCTGTTGGCAGGCACTCGTGTCATTTTGTCAGGGAGCCAGGGGAGAAACCATGGGCCAGCAAAGGGACCAATGGCACAGGAAACTGGACAGGGAATGACCTACCCTCCTGGGGTCAGCATCTCCAGCAAGGGTCCCTTCCAGGAGACCCTTCCTAGACACCAGTGCATGACTTCTACCTGGGAAGCAGCTTGTCTCTCTGGTCTCAGGGGTGCCCCTCCAAGTGCCCCTGGGAGACTAGGGAGTTGGGAGGAAAGAAGAGGCCCCTTCTGGACAGGCTCCTCTGGCACTTTTCTCAGCATCTCTGCTCCCTTAAACAGGAGGAAGACAAGGGAGTTGGGCCCCTGATGTGAGAGCAGAGGTTCCTGCGTAAAAAAACAACTGTTTGTTCTTTCCAAAGTCCACATCCTTTCCTGGGACCCTGCAGTATTTATGGGGAGCAGTTGTGAGAAGGGGAGATAGAGGGAGCTATTATAGGATCACAACTGCCATTCCTCCTAAATGTTCTGAAGGTGCACTTGGCAAAAGAAGGGTGGAATTTGGGGGAGCTAGAAAGCCAAGAAATGCCTTGGAAGCATGGAACAAGCTCTCCCAATGAAGCTTCTTAGAAAGGATAATAATGTAAACATTCAGCCATTAGAGGCAAAAGCTTACCCTTTACACCACCCTCCCCACCATTAACGATACTGGCAGCCCTATTAAAATACAAGTCTGATTTGTGTTTAATGATCTTGAAAGGAAAGTAATTGCTTGAGTATTACCATTCAAATGTTCCTAGAAGTGCAGATAGTATTTACAATCGGATTGTCCTTTCCCAGGCAGCAGGCAGGCAGCTCCCCTGGCCAGTTTGAAGCTGAGGTTGGGAAGAAGTGACCTAAGCAATTGGCTTGAGGGTCTTGAAACTCAATGTGTATTTTCCCCTTTCTTCTTTTCAGTGTAGAGAAACTCCTGGGTAATAACCCTACTCCTTTCCTTCAGGAAAGGGAATTCAGTGAGGAGAAATTTTATGGGCCAAGTTAGACTGCAACCCAATCGTCTCTCGGGAGAAGAGCAGAAGGCATTGTGTTGAGTCAGGAGTCTGGGGAGGGCATACTATGTTATTCCTGAGTGAAATCAAATTAAAAAGCCAGGATAACAGAGAAATTGAATGGAGTTGTAGCCCAAACAGATGGATTCAAGTGTAAGCCAGATTGTGTACCAATGTCAGTTTCTTATTTATAAGCAGTTTCCAGACTAGAGCATCAGTTTGCAGGTTTATGAAGCCAACTATGCTGTTACAGAAAACACACAGCTGAATGTATGAAGAGTAGGTAATGACATGTGTTACTGACCACCCAAACTATGGAGACAAGCAGTTCCCCGTTCACATCCCAGCTTGGTCACCCAATGATTGTACCCCCATTGGGAGAAAGCAACTTAACCTTTCTGAGCTTCAACACCCTCATCTGAAAATGAGAATGATAACTGGACCTATGGCACAGGGTAATCATAGGGATCCATAGAGATTCTGGAATAAAGGGCTCTGCACAGTGCCAGGCAAAGAGCAAGTTCACAATGGATGTCCTTGATTGTTAACATTACCATTCTTATGGCCCCAACTATAGAATGCCTTTGGAATTTGGCAAAGAAGGGTGGAATTTGGGGGAGCTAGAAAGCCAAGAAATGCCTTGGAAGCATGGAACAAGCTCTCCCAATGAAGCTTCTTAGAAAGGATAATAATGTAAACATTCAGCCATTAGAGGCAAAAGCTTACCCTTTACACCACCCTCCCCACCATTAACGATACTGGCAGCCCTATTAAAATACAAGTCTGATTTGTGTTTAATGATCTTGAAAGGAAAGTAATTGCTTGAGTATTACCATTCAAATGTTCCTAGAAGTGCAGATAGTATTTACAATCGGATTGTCCTTTCCCAGGCAGCAGGCAGGCAGCTCCCCTGGCCAGTTTGAAGCTGAGGTTGGGAAGAAGTGACCTAAGCAATTGGCTTGAGGGTCTTGAAACTCAATGTGTATTTTCCCCTTTCTTCTTTTCAGTGTAGAGAAACTCCTGGGTAATAACCCTACTCCTTTCCTTCAGGAAAGGGAATTCAGTGAGGAGAAATTTTATGGGCCAAGTTAGACTGCAACCCAATCGTCTCTCGGGAGAAGAGCAGAAGGCATTGTGTTGAGTCAGGAGTCTGGGGAGGGCATACTATGTTATTCCTGAGTGAAATCAAATTAAAAAGCCAGGATAACAGAGAAATTGAATGGAGTTGTAGCCCAAACAGATGGATTCAAGTGTAAGCCAGATTGTGTACCAATGTCAGTTTCTTATTTATAAGCAGTTTCCAGACTAGAGCATCAGTTTGCAGGTTTATGAAGCCAACTATGCTGTTACAGAAAACACACAGCTGAATGTATGAAGAGTAGGTAATGACATGTGTTACTGACCACCCAAACTATGGAGACAAGCAGTTCCCCGTTCACATCCCAGCTTGGTCACCCAATGATTGTACCCCCATTGGGAGAAAGCAACTTAACCTTTCTGAGCTTCAACACCCTCATCTGAAAATGAGAATGATAACTGGACCTATGGCACAGGGTAATCATAGGGATCCATAGAGATTCTGGAATAAAGGGCTCTGCACAGTGCCAGGCAAAGAGCAAGTTCACAATGGATGTCCTTGATTGTTAACATTACCATTCTTTTGATACTTGTGTTTTGTACCCTCAAGAGTAGTAGTCGCTTGGTCTTTTGATGGCTTTCTCAGTTTTTCAACTGCTCAGGCAGACCTCAGACAGGAATGGGCTGGGTTTGGTCTTGTTCTGTGTGCCCTCTCCCAGGCCATGGAATCTTCCATCACCACCTGCCATTTATGGACAAATCTGGCCTGTATGTCTTCTATTTGAGCTAAAAATCTGGGCTGCGGCGGGCACAGTCAGTGACCAACCATAACGAGAACAGAAAGACCATTTTCTTCTGAATCTGGAAGACAGGGCAATATGGCAAAGGAAAGCCATCTCATTCAACCCCCAGATCATGAGGTGTTGGCCCCAAGGAAGAGGCTGAAGAGAGCAGGAACACTGCTGTTCACATCCTGACACATCGTTTGTAATGTGAGCTGTCTCCAATTCCCTTTCCTCGTCTTCTTCCTTACAGCCACTTCCCTGCCTCACCGAATAGGGCCAATGCTCTGCTAGGGGAGCAATTCAGTTCTTTTCACTGAATGACTGAAAATTACAAATGCCTCTCTCACTCACCAAACTTTCTAAAAAATGAAGATCCCTGAGTAACTTATTCTCAAATTCAAACTACAGTCTGTGGATCATGGTAACTCACATTGTATCTGGAGCTTTTCTTTTGTCATAACAACTCCTAATCCTAGAGACTTAGCATGAACATGAGCCATAGGATTTTATTGCCAAAGCAGATTAAATTGGGGCTTCCCTGGTGGTCCAGTGGGTAAGGACACCGCCTTGCAGTGCAAGGGACGCCGGTTCGATCCCTGGACTGGGAAGATCCCACGTGCCACGGAGCAGCTGGACAGATGTGTCCAATTACCGAGTCGGAGCTCTGGAGCGCATGCGCCCAAAGCCGGTGCTCTGCGACAACAGAGGCCACTGCGATGGGAGGCCCACAAGAGCCAAAGAACAAAAAAGACGGATGAAAATAGACAAATGAAAGACCAATAGAAGTGGCCCATCCATCCTCCTCCCTCCCCACCTCCCCCCAAAATAAAAATAAATAAATCTTTTTTTTTTAAAAAAAAAAAGCAGATTAAATTTAGAATCATTAAACCCCATCTGGTCAGTTTATAGATAAGGAAACAGGCCCAGAGAGGATAAGTGACTTTTCAGAGACACACAGCTGCTAAAAGCTGTGTCAGGATTTCTGACTTGGGAGTCCTGGTTTCTCAATGAGCATAACTGTGTGTGTGTATAACATAGTTGGTCCTTCCATAGAGTTGGGTGAGGTGGAGGTGGAATGTTTGGTTATTGCTCAATCACTGAGTTGTGTTCGACTCTTTGTAACCCCATGGACTGCAGCACACCAGACTTCCCCATCCTTCATTATATCCTCGAGTTTGCTCAAACTCATGTCCATTGACTCAGTGACGCCATCCAACCATTTCATCCTCTGTTGTCCCCTTCTCCTCCAGCCCTCCATCTTTCCCAGCATCAAGGTCTTTTCCAATTAGTCGTCTCTTCTCATCAGGTGGCCAAGGTACTGGAGTTTGAGCTTCAGCATCAGTCCTTCCAATGAATATTCAGGGTTGATTCCTTTAGGATTGTCTGGTTTGATCTCCTTGCTGTCCAAGGGACTCTCAAGGGTCGTCTCCAGCCACAGTTCAAAGGTATCACTTCTTCAACACTCAGCCTTCTGTAACATATGATTAACCTTTCGAGCACTGATTGTAAAATAAGAGACAAGAGATCATATGTGATAAGGTTCATTTATGAGCCAAAATAACAAAGATAGTTGGTTACCCTAAGTGATTTGTATGTACTAAAGGAATGCATTTGTAAACAACTCACATCAAGAAACTCTTACCCTCTCTCCTCCGCAGACAGAAGCAATGACCTTCAGGACCCAAAGTAACCTGTGGGCCACACAACCTGGCAGCAACCCAAGCATCGTGGCTGTGGAATCTAGGTTCTAGCCACTCTCTCTGGGGCCTGGGTCAGCAGCAGATGTGTTCAGCCAGTGACCCTGGCCCCTATAGGCTCCCTCCAGGTCTCCACCCTGGAAGATGAGTGAAGACCCTCTCCTACTCAGAGAGATTTTTTTCCATTCATTTTTTTCTTTTTCTTTTCCAATTGAAGGATAATTGCTTTACAGTATTTTGTTGTTTTCTGCCAAACATCAGCATGAATCAGCCATAGGTATGCATATGTCCCCTCCCTCTTGAACCTCCCTCCCGTCTCCCTCCCTACCCCACCCCTCCAGGTTGTTACAGAGCCCCTGTTTGGGTTCCCTGAATCATACTGCAAATCCTCATCGGCTATTGATTTTACGTATGGTAATGTAAGTTTCCATGTTACTCTCTCCAAGCATCTCACCCTCTCCTTCCCCCACCCCATTCACGGACTTCAGAAAGGAAGACCCCGCCTTCAGAAAACCACTCTGGACAAGCTCCTGAGGAGGCCTGTGTTTGCCTTAACAAAATAAATGTTTGTTTCCTGAAGGCAAGTGCCAGTGGCTCGCACAGAAGGTGAAGAGAGGCTAACCAAACTGCAAGAGGCCAGTGAGGGTCACTGTTGACCTCACGGCTCTGCTCAGAGATGGGAATGAAAAAGCAAATGCACTTGATTATCAATGGCCTACTTCAGTCCCTCTCTAAATAAGCCATGTGTGAGAAAGTGGGTCAAAGTTCACGTGCGAAGGAAGTACAGAACATACCTCCTTGGGCTTGGGGGTGTTTCTTTCCTCTATAATGTGCCATTCAGCAGAGATACGAATGACATGCGTGGATAACGTCAATTCAAGGCCTCAATTATTTGCCTTGCTAACAAATGGACATTTTATACACAGAGCCTGATGGCAGATCCACCCTGGGGGTGTCCAACTTACTTGGCCTATAGCCCAAGCATAAATTTGGAACTGTTTGTTCTGCCGCCGTCAAGAAGAACAGTCTCACCTGCTGCTGGGCACACAGGAAAGGACGTGATGAGCCTCTCTGGGTTATTGTTGGACATGAGGTGGCTTGGCTCTGGGTCAAAACAAATGTGGTCCTTTAACGTCTCTGAGGGTTGAGGCAAGTCCTGAAAAACAGTCACAAGACCATAATAGGGCCTTTATGAGTGCTTCTGTTCTCAAATGACATTGAACCTGGTGTCCGTGGATACTGACCTCAGACATGGCCTCCCTGCAGCAGCTAGAGGCTGCAGAGAGGCAGTGCTATAAACAGATGCAGTGCAGCTGTGAGGGGAGCTATTTTGGGATCCCAGGGGATCTCATTTATACTTCAGATTAGGAGGTTTCCAAGTGAAGAGGAGCCTTCAATGGATGGCGGGGAAACCCCAGGGCAGACTGAGCCCTCCCTCCTCCCTGCCCCACCCCACCCTGCCGAGACCAGGGTTGGGAGGGGCACGCCTTCTCTCTTCGTAGACTTCACTGGGACAGAGTGAGAGAGCTCTGTGGGAGTAGAGGAGAAACAAGAAGAGGGAGCACGTTGTCTCCCAGCCCGAAGTTTTCGGGGAAATGGCCTTCTGTCTAGATAAGACTGTCTGACCTTTGCAGGTTAGGCTGATGGAGATGCCAAGGCCTCAGGCTTTCTGTTCCCTTTTGTGTCCACCTCAGTGATTTTGAAACGGGATGTAATCCAGGAACTGAGGTGAGAAAATAGGGTATTGGACTCATCCTCACAGCTCAGCTGCAGTCCTTTCTGAGGGTTAAAGAGGCTACTTCCTCCTCCCTCAGGGCCCAAATGCCCCAGCTTAAGCTGGAGTGGCCTAGTGCCTTGGGCACAGCACAGCTCTAAAGGGCAGCTCTTCTTTCCCTCTCCTTTTACGTGATTTGGAATCACCCCATGGTCATGTTAGGTTAGAAGAAATGGAAGATTAATGGTAATTTGTTGTTCAGCCACTAAGTCATGTCCCTTTGCATGACTCTTTTCAGCTCTATGGATGATAGCCTGCCAGGCTCCTCCATCCATGGAAATTGCCAGGCAAGAATGCTGGAGTGGGTTGCCATTTTCTTCTTCAGGAGATCTTCCTGATCCAGAGATCTCCCTTTAGCCCACGCTTACTGCATCCCAATGATGACTGCCATCTTGAAGACAGCACATGGACCTAGTGGAGCAGCTTCCAACACAAGAGTATGAGCTCTAGAGCACACACACCTAGGTTGGAACGCTGCATTCCTGTATCCTAGTCATGTGGCCTTTGGCAAGTCTTTTCATCTCCCAGAGAGCCAGTCTCTCGCTTATAAAATGGGAACAATGATGTCTGTCTCATGGAGCTGATGAGAATCAAATACAGCAAAACACTTAGTACCAAGTATGGCACATGGTCAGTGCTCCCAAAATATAATATGCTACATTTTTGTAGTGGATCTATTAGATCCATTCTTAGTGATGGGTGGAGAGAAGTATTGATGAGCACTCTTGAGTTTTGAAGCTGCATAAGGATCTACCTTTGACTTAACCTTGTCATTGTTGAAGGACCTTCCTTAATCAAGAAAAAAGACAGTGACAAGATGGGAAGAAGGGAGCAAGGAAGTCATCAAGCTTCCTCGGCACTCTGATTGGGTCTCTGGCCTTCCCAGGCTGGTTGAACTATGAGAAACTCCTGGTGCTGACAGCCCAGAAGGCCAAATGTTGAAGAAAGATAGATACCCATTCTTGTGCTCGGATTATAGCTTCTGAACAAACAGCTCCAAAATGAATTATTTCATTAAGAAAGCACTTTTTAAACTCCTAGTATGCACTAGAAGTGCAGAGATACAATCAATCAGCAAAAGAAATATTGCTCACTTCCTGGGAAGAATGAAAATAGTAGATTCGGAGCAGGAAGACCAGGTAGGAGGTGGCAGAGACAGTGCAAAGAAGTCAGATTCTGGGTACATTTTGAAGGTAGAGCCAGTAGGAGGTTTTGCTGAGTTGGTTGTCAAATATGTGGGAAAGGAGCCAAGGATAATTTTGGAGAGTGAGACCTGATGCACTAGGAGGATGGAGGCACCATTTAATGAGGTAGAAAAGGCTTTAGGTGGAGCGAGTGGAAAAGGGAAGAGGCAAAGGGTGAGGAGTCCCATCTTGGACCTCTGAGATGTCTGTGAGATGGAGCTGTCCAGCAGGCCACGGGACAGATGAGTCTGGGATTCAGGGAAGATGTTCGGACTAGAGAGACGCAGTATGGAGGTGCTGTAGAAAGCCCTGAGAAGGATGGGACTCCCCAGATCTCCCAGACCACCGCTTGCACTTCAAAGCAATGCAAAAACCCTTTTGCAGATCAAATAATTGTTTCTGGCCCAAATCAATCAGAGTGCTCATCCTCCAAAGCCCACCACAAATCTTAATTTTTCATGAAGTCTTTCCTAATTACTGCAGTCGCTCTGGGATTCTCTTAATTTATATAATTGTCTGCATCACTGATTCATCAATTAATAACTATCTATTGAGCCAATTCTGTTGTATATGGCACAGTGCTGGGTGCCATGGGAGATGTGATGAGAGCACCTGGTGTCTACACTCAAAAAGCTGAGCAAACAGAACCAATGCTAACAAGCATACTGAGAGGTCACATTCTTTAAAGAGTCAGAGACAATGTGACAGATGAAATACCTCTTGAGTTGAATCTTAAATTAAAAAGGCAGCCCTGGGCTTTCCTGGTTGCCCAGTGGGTAAATAGTCCGCCTTGCAGTGAAAGGGGCACTGGTTCGATCCCTGGCCAAGGAAGATCCCATGTGCCACTGAGTGGCTGGACCGGTGTGTCCAATTACAAGCCACCGCTCTGGCGCGCATGCTCCCAGAGCCGGTGCTCTGCAACAAGAGAGGCCACTGTGATGGGAGGCCCACACATGCCAAAGAATAAAGATAGATGAAAATAAATGGATAAAAAAAAATCTATAAAAAAGAGGCCAAAATTAAAAACAAACAAACAGAAAAAGCACTTAAAAAAAAAAAAAGGCAGCCCTCGGGACTCTGAGGACTTCCCTGGTGGCTCAGTGGTAAGGTTTCTGCCTCCAATGTAGGAGACCTGGGTTCGATCCCTCGGTAGGGAAGATCCCCTGGATGAGGGCATGGCAACCCACTCCAGTATTCTTGCCTGAAAAATTCCATGGATAGAGGAGCCTGGCAGGCTACAGCCCCTATGGTTGCACAGAATTGGATACGACTGAGGGACTAAGAAAGAGTAGCAGCAGGACTTCCCAGATGGTCCAGTGGTTAAGAATCCTACTGTGAATGCAGGGGAAATGGATTCTATCCCTAGTCTGAGAAGACTCCACATGCTGCAAGGCAACTAGGCCTGTGCACCTCAGTTCCTGAACCCATTCCCTAGAGCACATGTTCTACAATAAGAGAATCAATGGCAATAAGAAGGCTACTCACATCTACTGCAACTAGAGAAAGCCCAGACGCAGCAATGAAGACAGCACAGCCAAAAATAAATAGATAGGGCTTTCCTGGTAACTCAGTGGTAAAGAATTCGTCTGCCAATGCAGGAGACACCAGTTTGATTCCTGATCTGGGAAAATCCCACATGCTGAGGAGCAGCTAAGCCCAGGAGCCACAACTATTGAGCCTGCACTCTAGAACCTCAGAGTCACAACTATTGAGCCCATGTGCTGCAGCTACTGAAGCTTGTGCTACCTAGAGCCCAGGTTCCACAACAAGAGAAGTCACTGCAACAAGAAGCCTACTCACCTCAACTAGAGAGTAGTTCCCGTTTCCTGCAACTAGAGAAGGGTCTGTCACAGCAGTGAGAATCCAGAGTAGCCAAAAATAAAATAAAATAAATAAATAACTTTTGTAAAAGTTTAAAAAAAATAGATAAATAATTTTTTTAAAAAAAGAGGGCTGCTTCTGGGGATACATTTTTTGACATTTTGAGTAGATGTTCTCTCTCTTAAAAGTCTTCTAATGCTAAAGATCTGTGTTTCCATGAATCTAGAAAAACTTGATTTTTCCCTAGAGAGTGGGAAGGGGGTGGGTAAGATAGGTGACACTAGAAGGGACAATCCAAGTAGAAAAAGAAAACGAGACCAAGGCCTTAGGGATAGGAGTGAACCTGGGGTTGGAGAAAAGGTAAGGTCCTGGGCAGACTATGAATCTGACTATAAAGGAGTATCTGAAACCAGCTTGAGGCTGATGTCCTAGGTGATATGGCAGGATTGATGGTTGTTACAGGGATAGAATAAAAGAAGGAGGAGGGATCCCTCGGTAGGGAAGATCCCCTGGATGAGGGCATGGCAACCCACTCCAGTATTCTTGCCTGAAAAATTCCATGGATAGAGGAGCCTGGCAGGCTACAGCCCCTATGGTTGCACAGAATTGGATACGACTGAGGGACTAAGAAAGAGTAGCAGCAGGACTTCCCAGATGGTCCAGTGGTTAAGAATCCTACTGTGAATGCAGGGGAAATGGATTCTATCCCTAGTCTGAGAAGACTCCACATGCTGCAAGGCAACTAGGCCTGTGCACCTCAGTTCCTGAACCCATTCCCTAGAGCACATGTTCTACAATAAGAGAATCAATGGCAATAAGAAGGCTACTCACATCTACTGCAACTAGAGAAAGCCCAGACGCAGCAATGAAGACAGCACAGCCAAAAATAAATAGATAGGGCTTTCCTGGTAACTCAGTGGTAAAGAATTCGTCTGCCAATGCAGGAGACACCAGTTTGATTCCTGATCTGGGAAAATCCCACATGCTGAGGAGCAGCTAAGCCCAGGAGCCACAACTATTGAGCCTGCACTCTAGAACCTCAGAGTCACAACTATTGAGCCCATGTGCTGCAGCTACTGAAGCTTGTGCTACCTAGAGCCCAGGTTCCACAACAAGAGAAGTCACTGCAACAAGAAGCCTACTCACCTCAACTAGAGAGCAGTTCACTTTCACATCAACTAGAGAAGGGTCTGTCACAGCAGTGAGAATCCAGAGTAGCCAAAAATAAAATAAAATAAATAAATAACTTTTGTAAAAGTTTAAAAAAAATAGATAAATAATTTTTTTAAAAAAAGAGGGCTGCTTCTGGGGATACATTTTTTGACATTTTGAGTAGATGTTCTCTCTCTTAAAAGTCTTCTAATGCTAAAGATCTGTGTTTCCATGAATCTAGAAAAACTTGATTTTTCCCTAGAGAGTGGGAAGGGGGTGGGTAAGATAGGTGACACTAGAAGGGACAATCCAAGTAGAAAAAGAAAACGAGACCAAGGCCTTAGGGATAGGAGTGAACCTGGGGTTGGAGAAAAGGTAAGGTCCTGGGCAGACTATGAATCTGACTATAAAGGAGTATCTGAAACCAGCTTGAGGCTGATGTCCTAGGTGATATGGCAGGATTGATGGTTGTTACAGGGATAGAATAAAAGAAGGAGGAGGGCAAACTTCTTGTCCTTATCCAGGCATGAGGCAATGACGACTTGACTGGAAAGAGTTGTGGAGCAATGAAAACTAACTGTAGAAGGGGAGATCTTTCAAAGCAAAGAAAGAGCAGTGTGGTAACAGAAGGGACTAAAAGCCAAGAAAGGGAAGCAGGATGCTGAGATCCCAGAACTGAGCAGGGACGAGCAGGGGGAACAGATAGAAGTATGGGGATGGTGCTGAAGAGAAGAGGTCAGTAAGAGTGGGCGGTTGAAAGGAAGAATGGGGCAGAGGAGGGCTCAGGTCAGAGATGGAGAAGTGGGAGGCAGGCACATGGCACCATGTTGAAGCCATGAGATAGGATCAGCCCAAGGGAGACTGGATGCCTTGTGCTTAGGAATTTGTGATCTGCGCACAGTGGTGATTTTTCTCTCAAACTTTGACATCCCTCTGTTCTATATCCTTTCAGTCTGTTAGGAGGCAAAATAACTCAGTGATTAAGCTACGAGGATCTGGTGTGAGACTTTTGTTGAGGTCCGTATACAGGTTGGAAAAGAATTTTCAGACACAAGGCAGAGTGAGAGGAAAGTAAAGCTTATTTGAGTGGGGGAAGGAGAAGTCGCTGCCAGAACAGCAGACCGGCTTAAGGGGAAAGTGGGAGACACTGTGAGAACAGTGGGCCTCACAGCAGGCTGGCTCAAGGGAGAGCTGACCCCAAGCAGGGGTCTTTGATCCACATTATAGCTAGAGCCTAAGGAGTGGCATGGGGGTCTTTTTTAAATTAATTTATTTTTATTTATTTATTTTTTTAGCTTTTATTTTACTTTTAACTTTTACAGAGTTTTGTTGCTTACAGATATGTATGCTCTCAGATTAGTCATATGTATATCCCCTGGCATGGGGGTCTTACAGATCATTGCTGATGGTCTACTGGATGGGACAGAGTTACAACTACAGCATAAAGGAAAGACAGTAGGGTCCAAGGAGTGGCAAAGGAGTCTTAAAGATTGGGTGGTGTACTATAGCCCGGACGAGGGAAGGGTCTGTTTTGTCTCTTCTTGCATTCCAAGACTCTCCTCATTTGCATTGTTCTTTCATCCTTGGGCACCACAACTTTCTTTGTATAAGTCCTGCTTCTACTCAGCACTGTCTCCAGCTATGTGACCCTGGGTATGTAACTCAACCTTACTAAGCCTGAGTTTTTCATCTGTAAAAATGTAGGGTGTTAATAGTAATTGCTTTAAAGTTTAAAGAGTTATGGGAATTAAAATAGACTTGGCACACAGCACATGGAAAGTACTCAATCATGTTGCCATCACTGCACATGGTTCCATTTCAATAAATATTTGCTGATAGTTGGTAGAACAATAGTACATGGAACTAATATTTGAAATCATAGGATTCCCTAAAAGCCAGTTTACCAAAGGAGCATTAGGTGATAGAATGGATTTTTATTAATCATCTGTATATGCTGGCTTGAAACTGAACATTCAAAAAACTAAGCATGAACTGTTTATGAGTGTTCATAAAACTAAACATTCATGGCATCTAGTCCCATCACTTCATGGCAAAGGGAAGGGGAAAAAGTGGAAGCAGTGACAGATTTTATTTTCTTGGGTTCCAAAATCACTGCAGTCATGAAATTAAATGACATTCGTTCCTCAGAAGGAACTCTATGACAAACCTAGATGACATTAAAAAGCAGAGTGAGAGGAAAGTAAAGCTTATTTGAGTGGGGGAAGGAGAAGTCGCTGCCAGAACAGCAGACCGGCTTAAGGGGAAAGTGGGAGACACTGTGAGAACAGTGGGCCTCACAGCAGGCTGGCTCAAGGGAGAGCTGACCCCAAGCAGGGGTCTTTGATCCACATTATAGCTAGAGCCTAAGGAGTGGCATGGGGGTCTTTTTTAAATTAATTTATTTTTATTTATTTATTTTTTTAGCTTTTATTTTACTTTTAACTTTTACAGAGTTTTGTTGCTTACAGATATGTATGCTCTCAGATTAGTCATATGTATATCCCCTGGCATGGGGGTCTTACAGATCATTGCTGATGGTCTACTGGATGGGACAGAGTTACAACTACAGCATAAAGGAAAGACAGTAGGGTCCAAGGAGTGGCAAAGGAGTCTTAAAGATTGGGTGGTGTACTATAGCCCGGACGAGGGAAGGGTCTGTTTTGTCTCTTCTTGCATTCCAAGACTCTCCTCATTTGCATTGTTCTTTCATCCTTGGGCACCACAACTTTCTTTGTATAAGTCCTGCTTCTACTCAGCACTGTCTCCAGCTATGTGACCCTGGGTATGTAACTCAACCTTACTAAGCCTGAGTTTTTCATCTGTAAAAATGTAGGGTGTTAATAGTAATTGCTTTAAAGTTTAAAGAGTTATGGGAATTAAAATAGACTTGGCACACAGCACATGGAAAGTACTCAATCATGTTGCCATCACTGCACATGGTTCCATTTCAATAAATATTTGCTGATAGTTGGTAGAACAATAGTACATGGAACTAATATTTGAAATCATAGGATTCCCTAAAAGCCAGTTTACCAAAGGAGCATTAGGTGATAGAATGGATTTTTATTAATCATCTGTATATGCTGGCTTGAAACTGAACATTCAAAAAACTAAGCATGAACTGTTTATGAGTGTTCATAAAACTAAACATTCATGGCATCTAGTCCCATCACTTCATGGCAAAGGGAAGGGGAAAAAGTGGAAGCAGTGACAGATTTTATTTTCTTGGGTTCCAAAATCACTGCAGTCATGAAATTAAATGACATTCGTTCCTCAGAAGGAACTCTATGACAAACCTAGATGACATTAAAAAGCAGAGACCTTGCTTTGCCAACAAAAGTCCATATAGTCAAAACTACAACTTTTCCAGAAGTCATGTACAGATGTGAGAGTTGGACCTTAAAGAAGGCTGAGCACCAAAGAATTGATGCTTTTGAATTGTGGTGTTGAAGAAGACTCTTGAGAGCTCCTTGGACTGCAAGGTGATCAAACCAGTTGATCCTAAAGGAAACCAACCCTGAATGTTCTTTGAAAGAACTGATGCTGAAGCTGGAGATTCAGTACTTTGGCCACATGATGTGAAGAGCCAACTCACAGGAAAAGACCCTGATACTGGGAAAGATTGAAGGCAAAAAGAGAAGGAGGGAGAAGACGATGAGGTGGTTGGATAGCATCCTTGACCCAATGGACAAACAAACTCTGGAAGGTATTAAAGGACAGGGAAGCCTGGCATGCTTGGCATCCCAAAGAGTCGAGCACAACTTATCGACTGAACACAACAATTTGTATAGCAATTATTATTATATTATATATCATTTTAATAGAATTTAATGATTGCTGCAATGCCATTAAGAGATAGGAATTCACTCAAAAGATAAATCGAAATGATCTGGGAACATACATGTAAAAAAAAAAAAAAAAATTAATACATTGTAAATCACCTATATTTTAAAAAACAATTTTTAAAAATTAAAAAGGAAGAAGGTAAATAGGAAAAAAAAAAAAAGATAAATTGAAGTTGCTTAGTCCCTTTGTGACAATGATGCGATCTTACTAATTTGTGACTGAACAACAATACTCTAGACAGCCTGCTAGAACATAGCTGACTCTCACAATAACCCTGTAATAAGATAGCTGTTACTTCCATCTTATAGACTAGAAAACAAACTTGACAAAGGTCCTTTATACAACTAAAGAATGACATGCATTTAAAAAATTTTACCTTTACAGAGTTTTGCTGCTTACTGCCATACAGAAACCCGAATTAGCCATAGGTATACACATATTCCCTCCCACTTTAACTTCCCTCCCATCTCCCTCCCCATCCCATTCCTCTAGGTTGTAACAGAGTCCCTGTGTACGTTCCCTTAGTCTCACAGCAGTTCACATTGGTTGAATGACATGTATTTTTATGCACTAAAAAACTCTGAAAGGGTACATTCCCAATTGTTATCTTCCTACTTTATAGAGCTCCATATTATTTAAAACTTTGACTTGCAAGCGTGAACGTCCATATAGTCAAAACTACAACTTTTCCAGAAGTCATGTACAGATGTGAGAGTTGGACCTTAAAGAAGGCTGAGCACCAAAGAATTGATGCTTTTGAATTGTGGTGTTGAAGAAGACTCTTGAGAGCTCCTTGGACTGCAAGGTGATCAAACCAGTTGATCCTAAAGGAAACCAACCCTGAATGTTCTTTGAAAGAACTGATGCTGAAGCTGGAGATTCAGTACTTTGGCCACATGATGTGAAGAGCCAACTCACAGGAAAAGACCCTGATACTGGGAAAGATTGAAGGCAAAAAGAGAAGGAGGGAGAAGACGATGAGGTGGTTGGATAGCATCCTTGACCCAATGGACAAACAAACTCTGGAAGGTATTAAAGGACAGGGAAGCCTGGCATGCTTGGCATCCCAAAGAGTCGAGCACAACTTATCGACTGAACACAACAATTTGTATAGCAATTATTATTATATTATATATCATTTTAATAGAATTTAATGATTGCTGCAATGCCATTAAGAGATAGGAATTCACTCAAAAGATAAATCGAAATGATCTGGGAACATACATGTAAAAAAAAAAAAAAAAATTAATACATTGTAAATCACCTATATTTTAAAAAACAATTTTTAAAAATTAAAAAGGAAGAAGGTAAATAGGAAAAAAAAAAAAAGATAAATTGAAGTTGCTTAGTCCCTTTGTGACAATGATGCGATCTTACTAATTTGTGACTGAACAACAATACTCTAGACAGCCTGCTAGAACATAGCTGACTCTCACAATAACCCTGTAATAAGATAGCTGTTACTTCCATCTTATAGACTAGAAAACAAACTTGACAAAGGTCCTTTATACAACTAAAGAATGACATGCATTTAAAAAATTTTACCTTTACAGAGTTTTGCTGCTTACTGCCATACAGAAACCCGAATTAGCCATAGGTATACACATATTCCCTCCCACTTTAACTTCCCTCCCATCTCCCTCCCCATCCCATTCCTCTAGGTTGTAACAGAGTCCCTGTGTACGTTCCCTTAGTCTCACAGCAGTTCACATTGGTTGAATGACATGTATTTTTATGCACTAAAAAACTCTGAAAGGGTACATTCCCAATTGTTATCTTCCTACTTTATAGAGCTCCATATTATTTAAAACTTTCAACAAATACCTATTATTCCTCCAATCAGTACAGAATGGTATTTCCATTACGTGGGCAGGATGAAAGGGTAGGAGGAGCTGGGAAGTCCCCAAGGTGACAAAAAGATGAAGGACCTGGGGGCTTCCTTGTAAGAGAGCAGCCTCTGCTTGGGCGCTGCCCCGAGCCAGGAGGGAAGGGTGACCTATGTGCTGCCCCTAGGACTTAAAAAAAGCCATGGGGGAAAAGACAGAAGATGGGTAAGCGTGTAATGTATTTGAAAGAGATTTCCATCTACGATTGCTAAAATAATAGAAAAGTTTTCATGCTTAAAGGGATAAACCTCCTTAATCTGTCACATACTCTTAATCCCTAGATGAGATGTCTCTGTTCTTAGAAAGTGAACATGACTTCCCTATATGTTGACCGTTGAGGCCTCAGATAAGGCACAAGCATGATTAATTCTGTAACACCAACATAAGTTAAAGAAGGAAAAAAAAAAACACATAGAAATCTACAATCCAGATTAATTCCCAGGTCACAAGTGTATTCTCATCATATCAAATAATAACCTTACGAAAAAAAGTGTGCAGTAAAATCCACTGTTGAGGGGAAAACCACTTCTGTAAAGGGCTGCTTCATTCAATTGAACTCTGCTTTTAAAAAAGCTTCTCAGATCAGTATTGTGTTATTTGTGTATATGGCAATGATAGCAGACATGTCAAATATATTAGAGGAGGCTACTTCATTTTAAAAATAAATTTTTAATTACTGTGCTCTGTTTCTAAAAATAACATAGAAGGGAATTAATTGTTTACAGGAATCAGAGAGGTTAGTTCAAATTTTGGGGGAAAGCAAGGTGGTTTGTAAAAGAGTAATGAGGTGACTTAAAGGTAATCTTTTCAAGAAAGAAAGAGAGAGAAAGCAAGGGAAGAAGAGAGAGAGGAAAAAGAGGGAGAGGGGAGGGAAGGAAGGAAAAAAGAAAAGAAAATCTATGAAAGCTTATACTTCATCTATTCTCTTCTAAAGAATTTCAATTTCATCAAGCACATGAAAATGTAATTCAAATCAACCAACAATTAATTTCTGAGCACCTACTGCAGTCCAGACACATAAAATGAAGAAATATGTAGCTGATTGCAATACAATGTGGTAAATTCTATCTACACACACATACACAAAGTATGGTGGGGGGCTTCCCTGGTGGTCCAGTGCGTAAAGACACCGCCTTACAGTGCAAGGGGCGCCGGTTCGATCCCTGGCCTGGGAAGATCCCATGTGCCGTGGAGCAGATGGACCGATGTGTCCAATTACCGAGCCGGAGCTCTGGAGCACATGCGCCCAGAGCCGGTGCTCTGCAACGACAGACGCCACCGCGATGGGAGGCCCACAGGAGCCAAAGAACAAAGACGAATGAAAATAGAGAAATGAAAGACCAATAGAAGTGGCCCGCCTGCTCCCCTCTCTCCCCACACCCCAAAAATAAATAAATAAATCTTTAAAAAAAAAAAAAAAAGTATGGTGGGATGAGAGATGGGGAGTCCATTCTCTCTTCAGTAGGCCAAAACTAGGAGATCAAAGGAAACTACCGGAAGATGCTGTGGGCTGAAGATTTTCTAGCATATCAGTGATCGGTTTAGCCTTCATTTACGTTTCACTGCCCTTAGGTCTCTTGAGAAACAAGAAATTACTTCTGCTAGTCCTCACTTTGTGTTAAGAACCCTGCTTGTTATTTTTAGCTTTCAAAGTCTGGTAGGAAAACTATGGTAATTCTGGATCTTAAAAAACAGGTTGAATGATTAAAAAATAATAATAATAACAGATTGAAGCATTTTTATCAGTAGTTGGACCAATTTTAAGGTTTCCAGCCAGAAGAAAAGAAGCAAAATAAAAAACAGCTTCTTCTCTTCAACAGGAAGCTGATGTTGCCTGGTAGAGATGGCAAGGAAAACAATAACAAACCCGCCCCCCTCCACAGTTTACAGGAATCAGAGAGGTTAGTTCAAATTTTGGGGGAAAGCAAGGTGGTTTGTAAAAGAGTAATGAGGTGACTTAAAGGTAATCTTTTCAAGAAAGAAAGAGAGAGAAAGCAAGGGAAGAAGAGAGAGAGGAAAAAGAGGGAGAGGGGAGGGAAGGAAGGAAAAAAGAAAAGAAAATCTATGAAAGCTTATACTTCATCTATTCTCTTCTAAAGAATTTCAATTTCATCAAGCACATGAAAATGTAATTCAAATCAACCAACAATTAATTTCTGAGCACCTACTGCAGTCCAGACACATAAAATGAAGAAATATGTAGCTGATTGCAATACAATGTGGTAAATTCTATCTACACACACATACACAAAGTATGGTGGGGGGCTTCCCTGGTGGTCCAGTGCGTAAAGACACCGCCTTACAGTGCAAGGGGCGCCGGTTCGATCCCTGGCCTGGGAAGATCCCATGTGCCGTGGAGCAGATGGACCGATGTGTCCAATTACCGAGCCGGAGCTCTGGAGCACATGCGCCCAGAGCCGGTGCTCTGCAACGACAGACGCCACCGCGATGGGAGGCCCACAGGAGCCAAAGAACAAAGACGAATGAAAATAGAGAAATGAAAGACCAATAGAAGTGGCCCGCCTGCTCCCCTCTCCCCCCCCCCGCCCCCCCCCCCCAAATAAATAAATAAATCTTTAAAAAAAAAAAAAAAAGTATGGTGGGATGAGAGATGGGGAGTCCATTCTCTCTTCAGTAGGCCAAAACTAGGAGATCAAAGGAAACTACCGGAAGATGCTGTGGGCTGAAGATTTTCTAGCATATCAGTGATCGGTTTAGCCTTCATTTACGTTTCACTGCCCTTAGGTCTCTTGAGAAACAAGAAATTACTTCTGCTAGTCCTCACTTTGTGTTAAGAACCCTGCTTGTTATTTTTAGCTTTCAAAGTCTGGTAGGAAAACTATGGTAATTCTGGATCTTAAAAAACAGGTTGAATGATTAAAAAATAATAATAATAACAGATTGAAGCATTTTTATCAGTAGTTGGACCAATTTTAAGGTTTCCAGCCAGAAGAAAAGAAGCAAAATAAAAAACAGCTTCTTCTCTTCAACAGGAAGCTGATGTTGCCTGGTAGAGATGGCAAGGAAAACAATAACAAACCTCAGCCCACCTTAACACCTACTCCCTCCAAAGAAATACTGTAGGATCCCATGAGAGACAGGAAGGCAGGAGACACTTTCTCTCAGCTTATAAGTAAATCCAGCTACTTCTCTTGGGTTCCATCCCCACTTCAAGGCAGTTGGCAAAGTCATGAAGATATAACAAGTTGACCAATAACCTCCTAGTTCACCTACAGTCCAACCTGAGTTCACATTCCAACATACTGAAAATTAGACTCATGTTTGTTGTGCTGGTCTTAAAAATCAGCCCATACTGGAATTTCCCTTTAGTCCAGTGGCTAAGACTCCATGCTCCCAATTCGGGGGGCCCAGGTTTGATCGCTGGTCAGGAAACTTGATCCCCCATGCTATAACTAAAGAGTTCATATGCCACAACCAAAGATCCCATGTGCCACAACCAAGGCCCAGCACAATACACAGGAAAAAAAGGACTAGTCCACATTGTCTGAGGTGACCAGATTTCTCCCTGGCCATCTGGTAATGCCCCAGATGATGAGGGTAACTCTTTGCTTTTGTTGAAAACTCTGGCAAGTTCATCAGTGTCCTATCCCAATGGGTTCTTCTTTGACACCTTTGGCTACTTTCAAAATTGCAAATCCTCAGACCGCTGGGTTGAAACACCTGCAGTCTTTCCTAGGGAACAATAAATGACTTCCCTAGTGCTATCTGATTGCTGGTCTTTCCATCCCGTTAAGCTGTCCCTCAGGGGTTTAGATAACAGTTGTCCTTATTGGACCTTATTAAAACACAGTAAGACAACGCCTTAGAAGCCTTGACCTTTTTTGGCGACCTCTTAATTACCAAGTTTTCCTCTGCCTCTAATAAAGGAGCAGTGTGTTTCTTTATCATCTTCATGTGCATGTTTTATCTAAAGTCTTCTATTGTCTATATGAGTCTAATAACTGGGCCTCTTCCTTGGGCTATGATACAAAGCCAATTGTTTCAAGAAGGACAGATTCCACCAAAATGGTGGATACAAAGCATTATTGTGTGACTAAATGCATGCAGAGTTATATTCCTGGAAACAGTCTCTTTAGAGTTTCTGTCTCCTCTCAGGGGTGATTTTTTTCTCATGCCTTTCAGATTACCGCACTCCACAACCCATGCTCTACCTCCCCTAGGAAATCTTTGCAAAATAAAAAACAGCTTCTTCTCTTCAACAGGAAGCTGATGTTGCCTGGTAGAGATGGCAAGGAAAACAATAACAAACCTCAGCCCACCTTAACACCTACTCCCTCCAAAGAAATACTGTAGGATCCCATGAGAGACAGGAAGGCAGGAGACACTTTCTCTCAGCTTATAAGTAAATCCAGCTACTTCTCTTGGGTTCCATCCCCACTTCAAGGCAGTTGGCAAAGTCATGAAGATATAACAAGTTGACCAATAACCTCCTAGTTCACCTACAGTCCAACCTGAGTTCACATTCCAACATACTGAAAATTAGACTCATGTTTGTTGTGCTGGTCTTAAAAATCAGCCCATACTGGAATTTCCCTTTAGTCCAGTGGCTAAGACTCCATGCTCCCAATTCGGGGGGCCCAGGTTTGATCGCTGGTCAGGAAACTTGATCCCCCATGCTATAACTAAAGAGTTCATATGCCACAACCAAAGATCCCATGTGCCACAACCAAGGCCCAGCACAATACACAGGAAAAAAAGGACTAGTCCACATTGTCTGAGGTGACCAGATTTCTCCCTGGCCATCTGGTAATGCCCCAGATGATGAGGGTAACTCTTTGCTTTTGTTGAAAACTCTGGCAAGTTCATCAGTGTCCTATCCCAATGGGTTCTTCTTTGACACCTTTGGCTACTTTCAAAATTGCAAATCCTCAGACCGCTGGGTTGAAACACCTGCAGTCTTTCCTAGGGAACAATAAATGACTTCCCTAGTGCTATCTGATTGCTGGTCTTTCCATCCCGTTAAGCTGTCCCTCAGGGGTTTAGATAACAGTTGTCCTTATTGGACCTTATTAAAACACAGTAAGACAACGCCTTAGAAGCCTTGACCTTTTTTGGCGACCTCTTAATTACCAAGTTTTCCTCTGCCTCTAATAAAGGAGCAGTGTGTTTCTTTATCATCTTCATGTGCATGTTTTATCTAAAGTCTTCTATTGTCTATATGAGTCTAATAACTGGGCCTCTTCCTTGGGCTATGATACAAAGCCAATTGTTTCAAGAAGGACAGATTCCACCAAAATGGTGGATACAAAGCATTATTGTGTGACTAAATGCATGCAGAGTTATATTCCTGGAAACAGTCTCTTTAGAGTTTCTGTCTCCTCTCAGGGGTGATTTTTTTCTCATGCCTTTCAGATTACCGCACTCCACAACCCATGCTCTACCTCCCCTAGGAAATCTTTGCAGGTTGTTCCAGCCCATAGAGGAAAAGGCATACATAGGCAGCTCATGAAGATTAGACAGCTATCAACATAGTGGCTTCCAAGGGGACCTGCCCCATCTCAAGCACTCATGAGTGGTGAATCCAGGATCAGAGTGATTTGGGAGTCAGATGATGTGAGCTGTCAACCAGGAAGTCTCTCTAGGGCCAGCCTGCTATAGTGGGGCTCAGAGAAAGGGCCCAATTCCTGAGAATGGAGGCAGCAAAAACAAAACAAATGGCAGGAACCAAAATGAAAATTCACTCCTGGGCAAAGGATGCTTATGAGGGTGGAGAGAGCTATATTTTATAGAGCAACTGAAGCCAGGAGAGCATCATAGTGTGTGCACCCTGACTTCAGTTAGTATAAGTGATTATTTGAAGAACAATACGAGAGTAGAGAGCAGCTGTAGTGCTAAAGAAAGCCAGTAGATAAGAACATGGGCTATAGAGTCTCGACACTGCCTCTCACTAGGTTCATTGCAGCACTATTTACGATAGCCAGGACATGGAAGCAGCCTAAATGTCCTCTTTTGATAAGAGGAGTGGACAAAAAAGATGTGGTATATTATATATATATATATATATATATATATATAATGAAATATTACTCGCCCATAAAAAAGGAAAGAAATAGTGACATTTTCAGAGATGTGGATAGATCTAGAGACTGTCATATAGAGTGAAGTTAAGTCAGAAAGAGAAAAACAAATATATATTCATGCATATACATGGATTCTAAGAAAATGATATAGATGATCGCATTTGCAAAGCAGAAATAGAGACACAGACATGGAGGACAAATGTACAGTATCAAGGGAGAAAGGGGTATCGGATGAATTGGGAGACTGGGATTAACATACATACACTATGTATACAATAGGTAACTAATGAGAATCTGCTGTAGGGAACTCTGCTGAGTGCTCTTTGGTGAGAAGGAAACCAAAAAAAGGGGGAATATGTATAGCTACTTCACTGCTATACAACAGAAAGTAATACAGCATTGTAAAGCAACTATATGCCAATAAAAATTAATAAACATTTTTTTCGGTCCCTTTACAGAAAAAATTACCTACCCATGGATTACATTAAAACCTTTAATGAATTCTGTAACTAAATATACTGAGGTCGTGTTAAAGAATGCCCTTATTCTTAGGAAATTTCAAGTTTTCAGGGATAAAGTGGCAGTGTGTCTACAGTTTGCTCTCAAAGGTCCAAAGAAAGAAATCATGAAAGGGTAGGATGGGGAGAGAATGGTAAATGAGGCAAAATATCAACAATTGGTGAATCTGAGTAGAGTATGCTCTCGGGAATTCTATGGATATTTTTGCAACTTTTCTATAGATTTGAAGTTTTCTCAAAATAAATAGGGTTTTTAAAAATTACCTGGGCTGTGCCAGAAGTCGTAGTGTCCATGACATCCTCTTTCTTCCATATACTCTGTGAAATCCCCACTGCACATCCCTCCCTCCTCTTTCTCTTTGTCTCTCTTTATCTGTGCTTGCCCCAGGGGGTTTCCACTTCCTCTGATCTGCACACGGGTGTGCCCTGGCCCTCAGCCCCTGTGTTTGTGGGACTCACATCCTGTCCCATGTTATCTTCCTCTCCATAGCTAGTTGAATCACTTTCAGATTGAGATTCAATCTGAAAAATTCCCATATTGAACAGAAATACAGGTTCTGGGAAGTGTCCTGTGTGTTACATCTGAGCATCGTCCATAACTGCTATGGCTCAGGGCTGTTTTGGTTTTAAAAAGTTTGCCACCCCCCTCCCCGGACTTCCCCTGGTGGTCCAGTGGGTAAGGACACTGCCTTGCAGTGCAAGGGACGCCGGTTCGATCCCTGGCCTGGGAAGATCCCACGTGCCGCGGAGCGGCTGGCCCCATGTGTCCAATCACCGAGTCGGAGCTCTGGAGCGCATGCGCCCAGAGCCAGCGCTCTGCAACGACAGACGCCACCGCGATGGGAGGCCCACAGGAGCCAAAGAACAAAGACGGATGAAAATGGAGAAATGGAGGGCCAATAGAGGTGGCCCGCCCGCTCCCCTCCCCAACCCGACCCCCGCCCAAAAAAAAAAAAGTTTGCCCCCACTGTCATGGAGGCCATGAGCTGACCCGGTGAAAACCTCATTCAAACCTTAACACCCCCCACCCCTTTCATTTTATACCTCCAGACCCTCTCAGTCCTGCTCATTTCCTATGTCTGGCTGAGGAAGCTGGAGGGAAGATAATCGATATCCTTCTGCTCTGCAGTGACTCAGTGGGAATAGTTTCATCCTAAGTTGTGGGCTTTTGATAGCTCTGATGGCTTGCGATGTCCTTGTACAGTATGGAAAAGGTGGTTTACTACCCTAGAATCACACCTGTGGAAGTATTCTCTCTGCACGCCTGGATCCACTCTCCTTGACTGAGCTGGGTAGCACTTGGCCTAAAACCTTAAACAGAAGGCAGAGAAAGACTCCTCTCTCTTTTCCCTTCTCATATATCATTTCATGCCACCCACAGAGCCACCCAGTGAGGGCAGTGGGACAAATATAATTATTTCTGTTAACGAGGCCAGAATTCTGAGATTTGGAGAAGTGAACAAACTACTGAACTACGTTCCATGGTTAGAAATGATGCATCAGGAAGAGACAACAGGCCAAGAGAAGGAGAGGCTGAGAGGCAAATGCCGTTGTATTAATCCTTGTTGGGGGTGGGTTCTTTACTCGAAACCTCAGTTTCCTCATTTGCAAGAATGGGGTAATAGAATCTACTTCAAGATGGAGATTCAATCTGAAAAATTCCCATATTGAACAGAAATACAGGTTCTGGGAAGTGTCCTGTGTGTTACATCTGAGCATCGTCCATAACTGCTATGGCTCAGGGCTGTTTTGGTTTTAAAAAGTTTGCCACCCCCCTCCCCGGACTTCCCCTGGTGGTCCAGTGGGTAAGGACACTGCCTTGCAGTGCAAGGGACGCCGGTTCGATCCCTGGCCTGGGAAGATCCCACGTGCCGCGGAGCGGCTGGCCCCATGTGTCCAATCACCGAGTCGGAGCTCTGGAGCGCATGCGCCCAGAGCCAGCGCTCTGCAACGACAGACGCCACCGCGATGGGAGGCCCACAGGAGCCAAAGAACAAAGACGGATGAAAATGGAGAAATGGAGGGCCAATAGAGGTGGCCCGCCCGCTCCCCTCCCCAACCCGACCCCGCCCAAAAAGTTTGCCCCCACTGTCATGGAGGCCATGAGCTGACCCGGTGAAAACCTCATTCAAACCTTAACACCCCCCACCCCTTTCATTTTATACCTCCAGACCCTCTCAGTCCTGCTCATTTCCTATGTCTGGCTGAGGAAGCTGGAGGGAAGATAATCGATATCCTTCTGCTCTGCAGTGACTCAGTGGGAATAGTTTCATCCTAAGTTGTGGGCTTTTGATAGCTCTGATGGCTTGCGATGTCCTTGTACAGTATGGAAAAGGTGGTTTACTACCCTAGAATCACACCTGTGGAAGTATTCTCTCTGCACGCCTGGATCCACTCTCCTTGACTGAGCTGGGTAGCACTTGGCCTAAAACCTTAAACAGAAGGCAGAGAAAGACTCCCCTCTCTCTTTTCCCTTCTCATATATCATTTCATGCCACCCACAGAGCCACCCAGTGAGGGCAGTGGGACAAATATAATTATTTCTGTTAACGAGGCCAGAATTCTGAGATTTGGAGAAGTGAACAAACTACTGAACTACGTTCCATGGTTAGAAATGATGCATCAGGAAGAGACAACAGGCCAAGAGAAGGAGAGGCTGAGAGGCAAATGCCGTTGTATTAATCCTTGTTGGGGGTGGGTTCTTTACTCGAAACCTCAGTTTCCTCATTTGCAAGAATGGGGTAATAGAATCTACTTCCAAGATGGACTGTGGGTTATGTGGAAGCATATACGAGCACCTCATCTGGCGTCTGGCAGACCTAATGTTCCAGGGAGGAAACCAATTCTGACTCCATGCAGCAAACTGTGTCTTCGTCTAGCTTTTCAGTTGCTTTTGTTTTTATAATCATTCTTAATGGCTTGCATGGAGGATCCTGCTCCTCAGTCTGACTGTTAAACTAAATGCCTTTGTTTAGAACCCTGTCCACCTGTGGATCCCAGGAAGGGAGAAACTAACACACCCCCTGCCTGAGGCTTGCCATTCTAGGAGATGTTTACAAGATTAATGGACTTTTTACTTTGCTTCCTTACTTTCCCTGATCTCTGGCATCCAGACCCCAAGAAGATGGTTATTTTGAGGCTCTAGCCAGCCATCTTCTCCGTCAGCTTTCTGAATAAAGCCGTTTTCCTTGCCCCAACACCTCGTCTCTCAGATTCACTGGCCCATTGTGTGGCGAGCAGGATGAGCTTGACTTGGTAACGCGAACACATATCATTCCCCACCTGCCTTTAGCTACGGACACCATGCTTCCTCTGGGATATGGCTCAAAGTTGGCCCCTTGGGCAAGCTCTCTGAAGCCAGCTGAGTTAAACACTAATATGATCCTTCATGGTTGAAATACCCAGCTGACAAATGGTATCAGGGTTAGCCAAATTTACCCCAACCTGTGGAAGTATTCTCTCTGCACGCCTGGATCCACTCTCCTTGACTGAGCTGGGTAGCACTTGGCCTAAAACCTTAAACAGAAGGCAGAGAAAGACTCCCTCTCTTTTCCCTTCTCATATATCATTTCATGCCACCCACAGAGCCACCCAGTGAGGGCAGTGGGACAAATATAATTATTTCTGTTAACGAGGCCAGAATTCTGAGATTTGGAGAAGTGAACAAACTACTGAACTACGTTCCATGGTTAGAAATGATGCATCAGGAAGAGACAACAGGCCAAGAGAAGGAGAGGCTGAGAGGCAAATGCCGTTGTATTAATCCTTGTTGGGGGTGGGTTCTTTACTCGAAACCTCAGTTTCCTCATTTGCAAGAATGGGGTAATAGAATCTACTTCCAAGATGGACTGTGGGTTATGTGGAAGCATATACGAGCACCTCATCTGGCGTCTGGCAGACCTAATGTTCCAGGGAGGAAACCAATTCTGACTCCATGCAGCAAACTGTGTCTTCGTCTAGCTTTTCAGTTGCTTTTGTTTTTATAATCATTCTTAATGGCTTGCATGGAGGATCCTGCTCCTCAGTCTGACTGTTAAACTAAATGCCTTTGTTTAGAACCCTGTCCACCTGTGGATCCCAGGAAGGGAGAAACTAACACACCCCCTGCCTGAGGCTTGCCATTCTAGGAGATGTTTACAAGATTAATGGACTTTTTACTTTGCTTCCTTACTTTCCCTGATCTCTGGCATCCAGACCCCAAGAAGATGGTTATTTTGAGGCTCTAGCCAGCCATCTTCTCCGTCAGCTTTCTGAATAAAGCCGTTTTCCTTGCCCCAACACCTCGTCTCTCAGATTCACTGGCCCATTGTGTGGCGAGCAGGATGAGCTTGACTTGGTAACGCGAACACATATCATTCCCCACCTGCCTTTAGCTACGGACACCATGCTTCCTCTGGGATATGGCTCAAAGTTGGCCCCTTGGGCAAGCTCTCTGAAGCCAGCTGAGTTAAACACTAATATGATCCTTCATGGTTGAAATACCCAGCTGACAAATGGTATCAGGAGAAGGTTTACTGCCAAATAAAAAGCAGCGTTCATGAGGACTGAGCTTGCTAAGCATGGCTTGTGAAATAATGTGGTAATAAACTGAGGGCGGCCTCTTGACTTCTTTATGATTTTTTTTTAGGGCAGTCTTGGTTGTTACTTATATCTCCACATGCTCTAAATGTTCCTTAGGTTAAAGAGCCAACATCGCTGTCCCAGACAGAGACATCGAGGCCTAATGAGTGAGATAAATCAGGCCCATTTTTAAGAATGACAGGAGGTAGCATCTTGATTTTTTTATTATTAGACTCAGAAAGTATTATATATGCAGATTTCATCCACGTGGCCCTGTGCACTGGTAAATGAAGAACGCCCATCAAGACAAGCTCCTTTGTCACAGGGAGGCTGGAAAACAGAGTCCTGGAGACGGGACCCTGGAGAATGAGCTGGCTGGCTGGAATCCCCCTCCCTAGCCGTCAGTCCATAAAGCCAAGGCCTCATTAGTTCTCCCCGCCCCAAACTCAGACATGCTCTGGGGAACTCATGCCTCTGCTCAAGAGGTTTTTGCCATGAACACAACGGGTGTACCAAATCTTGGGCCAAGGTGCTCTCTCAGCTTGCTGGGTTCTGCTCACACAGAATGTCCAGTCAGCCATGGGCAGTGGTCTCTGGCCACCTGGGAGGTCAGTGGGCTGGACTCCTCCCCTGGCCAGTCTATTATATATCAGAGATGTGGCCCAAGGTCACGGAGGAGAATCTTACGTGTTTGTCAAGCATATTCTTAGAACGGACACGTCCCTCACACCAGACGGCCAAAGTCTCACCCTGCCAGGTCACAGAGGCTGTTCTTAAAGGCTAAAATGAATCCACCTCAAGGAGTCATTGTCCCGGAACACTCCCCAGCCTGAGGACAGAAGTGACAGGGGGGTGACGGGGAGGAAGGCGAAAGTGGCCTGAACTTTGTGTCTCTGGAGCTGACAGAGAAGCATCATACGTCCCACTGCCGCCCACCCATTGGGTTCCCTTTCAAGCCACATCTCTTCTCAGCAGCTCTCTGGTAATTTTCTCAAGAGAACTGGGGGTAGGGTGAAGGCAAGGGGAGAGGACACATCTCCGCCACTGTGTGTGAGGCATATGTGGAGATGGGAAAAGCCTCTTGCCTCATTAGAGGTCCGGGCACCAGAGCTGAGGGCCAAGGCAGGCCACTGGGAGAACCACCTTCCCATTCCTCCCTCACACGTCTGTGAGGACACAGGCCCCATAGGCTGATGGGAGGCTGTGGTCAGGCAAGGATGAAGCAGAAAAGTCAACCTTGTTAAACGTCCTAGAAGTCTGCCCCACTAAAGCTTTATGGGAGGTAGCATCTTGATTTTTTTATTATTAGACTCAGAAAGTATTATATATGCAGATTTCATCCACGTGGCCCTGTGCACTGGTAAATGAAGAACGCCCATCAAGACAAGCTCCTTTGTCACAGGGAGGCTGGAAAACAGAGTCCTGGAGACGGGACCCTGGAGAATGAGCTGGCTGGCTGGAATCCCCCTCCCTAGCCGTCAGTCCATAAAGCCAAGGCCTCATTAGTTCTCCCCGCCCCAAACTCAGACATGCTCTGGGGAACTCATGCCTCTGCTCAAGAGGTTTTTGCCATGAACACAACGGGTGTACCAAATCTTGGGCCAAGGTGCTCTCTCAGCTTGCTGGGTTCTGCTCACACAGAATGTCCAGTCAGCCATGGGCAGTGGTCTCTGGCCACCTGGGAGGTCAGTGGGCTGGACTCCTCCCCTGGCCAGTCTATTATATATCAGAGATGTGGCCCAAGGTCACGGAGGAGAATCTTACGTGTTTGTCAAGCATATTCTTAGAACGGACACGTCCCTCACACCAGACGGCCAAAGTCTCACCCTGCCAGGTCACAGAGGCTGTTCTTAAAGGCTAAAATGAATCCACCTCAAGGAGTCATTGTCCCGGAACACTCCCCAGCCTGAGGACAGAAGTGACAGGGGGGTGACGGGGAGGAAGGCGAAAGTGGCCTGAACTTTGTGTCTCTGGAGCTGACAGAGAAGCATCATACGTCCCACTGCCGCCCACCCATTGGGTTCCCTTTCAAGCCACATCTCTTCTCAGCAGCTCTCTGGTAATTTTCTCAAGAGAACTGGGGGTAGGGTGAAGGCAAGGGGAGAGGACACATCTCCGCCACTGTGTGTGAGGCATATGTGGAGATGGGAAAAGCCTCTTGCCTCATTAGAGGTCCGGGCACCAGAGCTGAGGGCCAAGGCAGGCCACTGGGAGAACCACCTTCCCATTCCTCCCTCACACGTCTGTGAGGACACAGGCCCCATAGGCTGATGGGAGGCTGTGGTCAGGCAAGGATGAAGCAGAAAAGTCAACCTTGTTAAACGTCCTAGAAGTCTGACTCTTACTAAGCTTCTGACTCAAAGTTGCCTTTGAGTCCCCTGGATGACTCCCAGAAGGAATCATTTTTTAAAACAAAATGCGTGTCTTTATTTTTCCCTCCTACAGTACCCAATATCTTTGAGTAAGAATGAAAGGTCCTTCTCTCCTAATAAGCAAAGATGCTCCAAAACCTAGATGGTCCTGGCCCCTTTGCATTCAGGCAGGTAAGAATTGCCATCCCTAGTTCCGAAAGCTCAGAGAGGTTAATAAACTTCCCCAAGGTCACACAGTTTGAAGTACCAGAGACTTGCAGGGAAAGAATGAATAAGGCGTACATGCTCTAGCTCAGAGTTGCCCGGGTGGGATGACTCTCTTGGTGCTGTGTACTGTTAGCAGGCAAATTCTCCAAAGAAGATTCTCTGAGTCCAAGTTTTTCCTGATCCTAGACAAAAATCAAGAAAAAAAAAAAAGTGTAGGAGAGGACTCACGTAGCCTCCGCATGCCTCCCGAGATCACCTGAGCTGCAGAAAGGCAGAAATAATGCTATCCCCTCACGCCCGCCAGAACAACATTTGGAGCTGAGGGAGCTTGGAGGCAGTGTCTTACTTGCCCCAGACCTGCGCGGAGCCTAGAGGTCACCTCTGTCCACGTGCCTAGTGAGAGCCCAGGATATTCCTCTCCCCATTACCCTGGGGACCGACATGGGGACAGACATGCCCCCTGTCTATCCAGAGATTGTGCAGTTCCATGTAATTGCACCTTTTTCAAGCTGGGTAGAATGGGATTGTTGGAAAAGCCCCATTGATTGTGGGCTTGCAAATCGCCGGGCTCCAACTGGGACAGCTGATAATGATAATGATCTTGCATTTATACAGATCTTTTCATCCAGATGGATCCATAGAGCTCAGCAGAATTTACAACTGATTGTACAAGTGCAGAGCCAAACTCTGCCCTCTGCGAGGTGCTGCCAGCGCCCGCAGAGGTCACCAGGCTGCTGGGGGGTCTCTGTGGACGTTGTCCCTCCAGCAGGAGCCTGTTCCGGGTCCCTGCGCTTGAGCTAGAGGGGGAATTTGCAAATCAGATAGCCCCAGAACAAAACAGGCTGCACGGGGCAGCGGGAGAGCTGGGGCCGTGGGGAGTTGCACCTGTGTTAGAGAGCAGGGTTCGACTTTTTGCTGAGTGCTGAACCCCATCCCTGCAGGCCCAGCAGAAGAAGCAGGGGGAAGGCAAAAGGTGGGGAGACAACTGGATCCCCCCAAACTACCCTTAGTGCCTCCAAGTCAGCATTTCGCTACCTGTGCCTCACAAAACATCAGTGCTTCCTACAGGATGCTCTTCAAATCAAAATAAATTTTGGAGTCAACTGAATTTGGGAAAAGCAGCCACTGGATCCCCCGCTTGGAGAGTCATGACTCCCAGAAGAGTGGTAAAGGTTCTGAGAAGTCCTGAAGTCAAGAAACCTACTTAACCTTAGCCAGGTGTATGATCAGACCGCAGGGACACTTTTTTCCTCTGCAGCATTCTGCAGAACATGGTATACACTTTGACCTAATCTGCTGTTGATTTATACCAGTCTGCAGTAAGGTTTTCCATCTTCATGTTTTTCGATTAAAAACCAGACATATCCTACAGGGGCGCTGTGCGATGGCCTGGAGGGGTGGGGTAGGGGGGGATATACATATGAGTAATCTGGGATCATACGTATCCGCAAACAACAAAACTCTGTAAAAGTAAAATAAACATTTTTTAAAAAGATATATTTTGCATACACCTGGGATATTTCAAAGGGCCAAACACTTGTTACACACCGTCTTATTCAATCCCTATAGTAACCACAGGGAAAGTGAGACCCAGCGAGGGATGTCAAATGCCAGACTCACACAGCCACTTGGGAACAATGCCAGGACCAGACTTAGAGCTCAGCCTGACCCCCTGATCCATTATACATAATTTGACTACAAATGTCACGGCCTACTTTTAAAACAAAAATATACACATGACGTACAGCAAAGAAATTCTACATAGCTCCTGCCTCGTTTCCTGGATTCCATCTAGTCTTCTACTTTTCTCAGATCAGAGGTTTGCTATGTGTGGCAGAAGGCTCACGTGGGGCTTCCCTGGTGGTCCAGTGGATAAGGACACCGCCTTGCAGTGCAAGGCGCTGGTTCGAGCCCTGGCCTGAGAAGATCCACGTTGTCCCTCCAGCAGGAGCCTGTTCCGGGTCCCTGCGCTTGAGCTAGAGGGAATTTGCAAATCAGATAGCCCCAGAACAAAACAGGCTGCACGGGGCAGCGGGAGAGCTGGGGCCGTGGGGAGTTGCACCTGTGTTAGAGAGCAGGGTTCGACTTTTTGCTGAGTGCTGAACCCCATCCCTGCAGGCCCAGCAGAAGAAGCAGGGGGAAGGCAAAAGGTGGGGAGACAACTGGATCCCCCCAAACTACCCTTAGTGCCTCCAAGTCAGCATTTCGCTACCTGTGCCTCACAAAACATCAGTGCTTCCTACAGGATGCTCTTCAAATCAAAATAAATTTTGGAGTCAACTGAATTTGGGAAAAGCAGCCACTGGATCCCCCGCTTGGAGAGTCATGACTCCCAGAAGAGTGGTAAAGGTTCTGAGAAGTCCTGAAGTCAAGAAACCTACTTAACCTTAGCCAGGTGTATGATCAGACCGCAGGGACACTTTTTTCCTCTGCAGCATTCTGCAGAACATGGTATACACTTTGACCTAATCTGCTGTTGATTTATACCAGTCTGCAGTAAGGTTTTCCATCTTCATGTTTTTCGATTAAAAACCAGACATATCCTACAGGGGCGCTGTGCGATGGCCTGGAGGGGTGGGGTAGGGGGGGATATACATATGAGTAATCTGGGATCATACGTATCCGCAAACAACAAAACTCTGTAAAAGTAAAATAAACATTTTTTAAAAAGATATATTTTGCATACACCTGGGATATTTCAAAGGGCCAAACACTTGTTACACACCGTCTTATTCAATCCCTATAGTAACCACAGGGAAAGTGAGACCCAGCGAGGGATGTCAAATGCCAGACTCACACAGCCACTTGGGAACAATGCCAGGACCAGACTTAGAGCTCAGCCTGACCCCCTGATCCATTATACATAATTTGACTACAAATGTCACGGCCTACTTTTAAAACAAAAATATACACATGACGTACAGCAAAGAAATTCTACATAGCTCCTGCCTCGTTTCCTGGATTCCATCTAGTCTTCTACTTTTCTCAGATCAGAGGTTTGCTATGTGTGGCAGAAGGCTCCACGTGGGGCTTCCCCTGGTGGTCCAGTGGATAAGGACACCGCCTTGCAGTGCAAGGGGCGCTGGTTCGAGCCCTGGCCTGAGAAGATCCCACGTGCTGCGGAGCGGCTGGACTGATGTGTCCAATCACTGAGCCGGAGCTCTGGAGTGCATGTACCCAGAGCCAGCGCTCTGCAACGACAGACACCACCGCGATGGGAGGCCCACAGGAGCCAGAGAACAAAGACGGATGAAAATAGAGAAATGAAAGACCAATAGAGGTGGCCCGCCCACTCCCCTCCCTCCCCAACCCAACCCCCGCCCAAAAATAAATAAATAAACAAATCTTAAAAAAAAAAAAAAAGTCTCCACGTGGTGAGTCTGAGATTTTTGTGGGTTGAGGATAAATCTTAAGTGGATCCATGGGAAGTTCTGCAGCATTCCTGCACACTCATTAACACATGCCTCACTCCCCCAACACAGGCACACATATGCGTGTACACAGGCACAAACTTCCAAGAGACTGAGCAGCAAAGAACTACTGAGGGATATGACTCCAGACCCAAGCTGCCCGATAAGTGGCCACTGACCATGTATCACTCTTTTTTTTAGAGCTCCATGTTTTTATTTTTTTTATTTTTGGCTGCGCTGGATCTTCATGTGGGCTTGAGGGCTTTCTCTAGTTGTGGCAAGCAGAGCCTGCTCTCGAGTTGCGGTGCGTGGGCTTCTCATGGTGATGGCTTCTCTTGTTGCAACATGCTGGCTCTAGAGGATGCAGGATCAGTGCGTATAGTGCACAGGCTTTGTTGCAAACAGCATGTGGGATCTTCCCTGATCAGGGATTGAACCTGTGTCCCTGGCATTGGTAGGCAAAATTTTAACCAATGGACCACCAGGGAAGTCCCCATGTATGGCTATTTTACACTGTCATTTAAATGTATTATTTTAGAAAAGATTCATTTCTTCTGTTGTGCTGGTCACATTTCAAGAACTCAGTAGCCACACATGGGTAGTGACTACCATGCTGAACAGTGACAATTGAGACATTTCCACCATCACAGACAGCCCTATTGAACATCCCTGCGCTAGACTTACCTGCAGCAGCACTAGGCTTGGGAACCTTGTTGCATTTCTTCAGGGACAATCCTGGTTTTCTTCACAGACCAGAATCATCTGAATGTTGAACAGGTGTACTTATGGACCGTCAAAAAGTCATTGTAGGGCTTCCCTTGTGGCTCAGTGGATAAGAACCCGTCTGCCAATGCAGGAGACACAGGTTCGATCCCTGATCTGGGAAGATCCCACATACCACAGAGCACCTAAACCCACATATCAACAAAGACCCAGCACAGTCAAAAATAAATAAAGTTAAAAAAAAAAAAGTCATTGTATCTCAATGAACATTTATACGAGAAAGAAACAGGCCCACAGACACAGAAAACAAAATATGGTTACCAAGGGGGTGATGAGGGGAGAGATAAATTCAGAGTTTGAGATGAACATATACATAGTTCTATATATATAATAGGTCATCAATAAGGACTGACTGTATACCAAGGAAGTTACTCCCAATATTCTGTCATAATCTATAAAGGAAAAGATTCAGAAACATATAGATGTATGTCTAACAGAATTGCCTTACTGTTCAACTGAAACTGAGGATATGACTCCAGACCCAAGCTGCCCGATAAGTGGCCACTGACCATGTATCACTCTTTTTTTTAGAGCTCCATGTTTTTATTTTTTTTATTTTTGGCTGCGCTGGATCTTCATGTGGGCTTGAGGGCTTTCTCTAGTTGTGGCAAGCAGAGCCTGCTCTCGAGTTGCGGTGCGTGGGCTTCTCATGGTGATGGCTTCTCTTGTTGCAACATGCTGGCTCTAGAGGATGCAGGATCAGTACGTATAGTGCACAGGCTTTGTTGCAAACAGCATGTGGGATCTTCCCTGATCAGGGATTGAACCTGTGTCCCTGGCATTGGTAGGCAAAATTTTAACCAATGGACCACCAGGGAAGTCCCCATGTATGGCTATTTTACACTGTCATTTAAATGTATTATTTTAGAAAAGATTCATTTCTTCTGTTGTGCTGGTCACATTTCAAGAACTCAGTAGCCACACATGGGTAGTGACTACCATGCTGAACAGTGACAATTGAGACATTTCCACCATCACAGACAGCCCTATTGAACATCCCTGCGCTAGACTTACCTGCAGCAGCACTAGGCTTGGGAACCTTGTTGCATTTCTTCAGGGACAATCCTGGTTTTCTTCACAGACCAGAATCATCTGAATGTTGAACAGGTGTACTTATGGACCGTCAAAAAGTCATTGTAGGGCTTCCCTTGTGGCTCAGTGGATAAGAACCCGTCTGCCAATGCAGGAGACACAGGTTCGATCCCTGATCTGGGAAGATCCCACATACCACAGAGCACCTAAACCCACATATCAACAAAGACCCAGCACAGTCAAAAATAAATAAAGTTAAAAAAAAAAAAGTCATTGTATCTCAATGAACATTTATACGAGAAAGAAACAGGCCCACAGACACAGAAAACAAAATATGGTTACCAAGGGGGTGATGAGGGGAGAGATAAATTCAGAGTTTGAGATGAACATATACATAGTTCTATATATATAATAGGTCATCAATAAGGACTGACTGTATACCAAGGAAGTTACTCCCAATATTCTGTCATAATCTATAAAGGAAAAGATTCAGAAACATATAGATGTATGTCTAACAGAATTGCCTTACTGTTCAACTGAAACTAATATTACATTGTAAATCAACTGCACTTCGATTTTTAAAAAATAAAGGGAAAGGGCTTCCCCTGGTGGTCCAGTGGATAAGGACACTGCCTTGCAGGGCAAGGAGCACCGGTTCAATCCCTGGCCTGGGAAGATCCCACGTGCCGCGGAGCGGCTGGACCCATGTGTCCAATCACCGAGCTGGAGCTCTGGGGCGCATGCGCCCAGAGCCAGCGCTCTACGACGACAGACGCCACCGCAATGGGAGGCCCACAGGAGCCAAAAAACAAAGGCAGATGAAAACAGAAAAATGAAAGACCGATAGAAGTGGCCCGCCCGCTCCCCTCCCTCCCCAACCCAACCCCCGCCCAAAAATAAATAAATAAATAAATCTAAAAAAAAAATAAATAAAGGGAAAAAGTCAATTTAAAAAAAGCAGTATATCTCATAAACCCAGCAGTTAAAGGCAATAATCATGGAATGACCTAAAGGAATACCAATAAGACTCAGATAACATGGCAGCTATGTTTTTAGTTATTTTTTACTTCCACGTCCCAAATTAAAATACCACCCTCATCAAATGGGCCATACCACACCAAAATGTGAACAGTTTTATGGTATGTAGATGTGAAAGTGTTCTACCTTAATTTGAGACTTAAACCCAGGGCCCAGACTTAAGCAAACCTGTTTGGGACTTGAACCCACGCGGCCGGGACCCGAACCCAGCCTAGACCCTGTTTGGGACTTGCACCCACGCAGCCAGGACTCGAACCCAGCCAAAACCCAATTAAAATCACTCACCCTATGTCTGGACCCATTGAGGTTCAAGTTCTTCATGTCTCTTCAGAGATCCACAGAGAAGAATTCAGTGAGAGACAAAGTGATAGGTAAGAAAGGGATTTATTCATATTCAGAGAAAGCACACTCCACAGAGTGTGGGCCATGGCAGAGCAAATCCAGTGGACCCGAAAGCATGGCGTTCTTAGCTTTTACAGGATGGGTAATTCCATATGCTAATGAGTGGGAGGATTATTCCAGCTCTTTTAGGGAGGGGTGGAACTGTCATGGCGCCTCTGGGTGTGTCATTTAGCTTGCTGACTGAGGATCAAGGTCTGATCTGCCATCTTGGACCCACTTGATTCTAATGGGTTTATGCTGTGCCCTTGGGCTGTCATTCTTTTCAAAAATTGTGCCCTGCCCCTTTCCCTCCTAACCCTTACAGATCTTTGGGGCCTCCTTACCCCTTTTTTTTACTACATTTACCCTAGATAAGCAATCACTGTTTACCTAGCATCTGATTAGTTGTCTTTATAGCCTCATACAGTAGTTGGCTTTTGGACCACATGACGCATACACATGGCTGATTTCTTTCCAACAGCTGTTCTGTAACTCTACTCAGCTCCCAAGTGGGCAGTATTACTGCCAAGGTCAAGCTCTTTTATATCTTTTCTTAAGAAAAATTAATAGACTTTACGTTTTAAATTTTAGAAAAGTTTTAGATTGGCAGCAAAGTTGAGCAGAAGGCACTGAGAGTTCCCACACGGCCCCTCCCACCCCACCCACATCCCTCCCACAGCCTCTCCCATCAACACCATCCCGCACCCGTGTGGTACATTTGTTTCAATCAATGAACCCACATTGGTGCCTTCTTATCAGGCCAAGTCCATAGTTTACATTAGGGCTTGCTCTCGGTGTTGTGCGTTCTGCTGGTCTGGTCCAATCTATAAGGACAGGCATCAGTCACTCTTGTGCCATACAGAATAGTTTCACTGCCCTAAAAATCCTCCGCGCTCAGACGTTTCATCCCTCCCACCCTGCCAACCCTGGCAACCAAACCCCTTTTTCTTTAGGCACTCTATTCACTTTCTGGACATTCCTAAGCCTAGCTGCTGCTGACAGCAGCCTTACAAAGCAAAGCGGACAGCAGATGGGCTTCCCATCTTCTAACCAGACACACTGAAGTCCAAAACCCCAGCAGAGCGGTGGCGGAATGAGGGACGGAGCCCCCGAGGCAGGCTCTGCTCCGGGCTCCGGGCTGCTGGCTCCTGGGCGCATTGCTGCCCTCGGGGGCCCTCCCCCCTTCTCACATTTGTCACCATGACCTCATCCTCCCCACTGTGTGGCCTCCCAGCCAGACCCCGGGCCTCAGGAGCATCATCTCTGCTGATTTTGTTCTGGGATTCGGATGTTCATTCTTTTCTCAGGATCCCCCAGGTTGCTCAGACAGAGTGGCTGCCAGTCAGCCCCAAGAGTCCTGGAATTTGGCCTCAAACCAAGTTTGCCTGGGGCCAGTGCTCTGTGTCTCCCCAGCTCAGGCTGGCAGGGAGTGGGGGAAAGACTGGGCTAAGCTCCTCGGCTCGGTGAAGAGAGCCTCAGAGCTGAGTTTTAACTTCCAGCTTTCTTAAAAATTCTGGGGTCCATCCTACATTCCTCAGGTGGTAAAAGGTGCATGTATTTCTCTCTCTGCAGAAGTACGGTTTTCTTTGAGCTCTGTCATCCAGAGGGAGTCTAGCTTTCAGGGTCTGTTGGCCCTGCTCTGCCTGCCCTTCCCCTACAGTGATACAATTATTAGCTGGGCGCCATGGCTGTCCCAAAATAACATTATAATGCTCCATTTCCCTTGCAGCTAAGTGTGACTTCAGTTCTGGCCTAGAGATGTGTGCAGGACTGGGGTGTGTAGCTACCAGGAAAAGAGAGAGCATGAATCTCTTCTCCCATTTCATTCTTTTTTTTTTTTTAGAAATTCTTACATTTTTTTAAAAAATTTTGGCCTCTTTTATTGGTCTTTCATTTAGTTACTTTCATCCATCTTTGTTCTTTGCCCTGTGTGGGCCTCCCATTGCAGTGGCCTTCCTTGTTGCAGAGCACTGGCTCTGGGCGCATGCACTCCAGAGTGCTGGCTCATAATTGGACACACCGGTCCTGCCACTCCACAGCACGTGGGATCTTCCCAGGGATTGAACCAGCGTCCCTTGCACTGTAAGGCAGACTCTTTATCCACTGGACCACCAGGGAAGCCCCCATTCCATTCTTTCTTCTGGCTGGAATAAGACAGGATGGTTGGAACTAGTGACCTTGGAAATAGAATTGTGCCTACTAGACAAATAAGATAGAAAGAGCGAGATTCCCTGGCACTAGGTAACATCACACCAACCCTGGACCATCTTCTGGGACTTCCACATGAAAAAGAAGTAAACATCCATTTTATTTAAGCCACTTATTTTGTGTTGTCTGTTATTCTCAGATGGACCAAATGCTGACCAATATATCTGCCCCAGATATTAATACTAATAACAAGGTGCTGTGCTTTGTCGCTCAGTCATGTCTGACTCTTTGTGACCCAGTGGGCTGTAATCCACCAGGTTTCTATGTCCATGGGCATTCTCCAGGCAAGAATACTGGAGTGGGTTGCCATGCCTTCCTCCAGGGGATCTTTCCAACCCAGGGATCAAACCCAGGTCTCCTGCATTGCAGGCAGATTCTTTACCGTCTGAGCCACCAGGGAAGCCGAATAATAACAATAAAAAGAATGAAACAATAGCTCCATTCTGAACATTGAATATCTCCAGCCACTGTGCTCAGCCCATTAAATACAGAATTTCATTCAGTCTTTACAACAGCCCTACAAGGTAGAGATCGTAATTGCCACTTACTAGGGAAATCTGAGGATTAGAAAGAGTAAGTATCCGACTTCAAGAGATATGTTTATAGAAGCTCCAAATACTACTCTCTGACATGAAGGCATAAGGCCAGAGGTTAGGAAAGGGGGAGAAGAGCAGATCAAACAGGGGAGAAGGCAACCCAACAATCTTCTGCCCCAAACAGCATGTCAAAAGCGTTCTGGGGTGCCACAGAGAACCCTCAAGCCTGCCGCAGGATATTTTAAAATTTCAAGGGAAATTGAGCACTCCTTAACATCTGTCAAACCCAGCACAAGCCTCTAGCACGAGGGAGCTCCTGGCTTCAACAATGTGTATTGCACTGCATTTCTTTCAATTCTAGAACTATTGGGGAACAGTTGGCTGAAGATGCTAAGCAGGTAAGAAGTAAATGCTGGGGTCCCTGGTGGCCATGCTTGATAACAGAGCCAAAACAGAAGAAAGAGGAGTCAAAGATGCATGAGAGACGTTTCTATAAACGTCTGGGCACCCACGTCAGCCACGCCTGAAGTCTTGTCTTTTCGGCACTATGGTCCACTTTTGTCATTTAACCACTCCAAAATGAGTTTCTGCCGTTTACATCAGTCTTAGTTAAGCATCTTAACTTGACTTTGAAAATTGCTCAATGCAAGGGAGCTAGGGGAGAAAAAGTGCCTTGTATTTGAAGTAATTGTTGAGAAGTTTAAAGACACCAGTCTTATGAGTTCCCATGGGCAGGTAGGTACTTTTCAGAATTGAAACGAGAGAGGTGAGATGGGATGACGCTGTCATTTGCTATGGTCCTAATCATTGTGAACCTCTAGGACATGGTGGTTTCTCTGGTAAAGAAGCAGAAGATATCCCCCTATCTCTTCAGCACTGACGTATTAGCATGTTGTTCAAGATGTCTCTCCAGTCTCCTGTCCTTATCAACAGTGACACCTCCAGATAAGTTTTAATTCACTTGCCCCACCCACCAGTTTAAGACTAGGACTGAAGGCCCTGGACTGTCACCCAGCCATTCACTATCTATGTGATTATGGATTACTTCCTGGTCATGCTTCATCTTCCTTATCTATAAAATGGGTACATCACTGCCTCTTCTACGCCTAGGGATATTTTACTGTAACATGTGTGCCAATGTACCACCAGAGTACCCATCTGAAAGCAGGCACTCTAACCCTGAGTGCCCTCTCGTTTGCCTTCCAGGGCTGGGCATTTCCTCTCATCAAAGCAAATGAAAACTTTTAGGTTAAGACCTCAAGATCTAAATGATCTTTCCACTGCAATAAGAAGGGTTTTCTGTACACCTTCCTGCGTCAAGTGCCATGCCTGGCCCAGCGACACAGGGATGAATATGACATCGCCCTGATCTCAGGGGGGTTCCTAGTCTGAACATGACAATGGGAAATGGACTGAGGGAGACCTTTACAGGGCAAAGGTACCAGCTTTACAAAAAGCCAGACTTTGGGAATTAGAAATAACATAAAAGCCCTTTTAGTACACCAGCCCTTCCACTCTGATCGGATAGTCACAACCTTGATACAACATCCCATCATTGTTCAGCCATTGCTTGAACACTTCCCCTGATGGGAGACTCACCTCCCCCTGAGGTTGCTTCATGTGTCTCTGCACAGCTCCCACCATTCACAGCTACAGCTAGGAAGTTTCCTCTGGCCTGAAAGTGTCAGCTAGTCTATCAGCTCTCTGCCTGAATCTGACAGAGAACAAAATGGGATTTAGATACGTGTGGTGGTTTCAGCATGAGACAGTTACTCGGTTTAATGCCAAATACAAAACAGAGAAGAAGGGGGAATACATTTGCCAAAGGGAGCCCTCCCCATGGGCCTTGGCTTGGCCCCAAGCAGTTTGACAAAGAGCCACAAAGATGGCATGGTCAGAGCACATCAACCAAATGGACGGGTCGTTCCAAGGGTGGAAAAATGTCTGGCCTCCACAAAAACTATTTTTTAAATTATTATTAACCGTGTCTTTCAAATTAGGAGTCTGATTTCCTTTTCATTTTTTCTTTCTTTAAATCTCTCACCTTCCTGGTCATTAAAAACTTAAATCTTCAGTGCTAACTCTTTTCTCTAAGTCAGTTTCCTCTGTCTAGAGCTGCACTGTCCAACACAGTAGCCGATAGCCATATTTAAAGAAAATTGAAAAGTCTAGAATGCCTGTCAGATTGCCTCACACTAGCCACATTTCGAGTGCTAAGTAGCCACATGCAGCAAGGGACTGCCACACTGGACGACGCGGATACAGAAATGTTCCGTCATCATGGCAAATTCTGCTGGATGACCTCAGTCTACTATAGAGTGTCTTTGACCTGTATTTGCTTCTTACTATGAAGTAGACGAACATGAATCCTTTAACCAGACAGACCTAAGTGTAATCCCAGCTTGCCATCTTAGTGACTCTGTGATTCTGAACAAGTTACTGGACCTCCCTGATCTCCGCCTCAAGTCCCTCCTTCCCTAAGATACGACTCAAGTATGCCTCGGCCCCATACACTGTGTGCACCATCTATGCTGTCTGCAGGGTGAGACGTTAGGCTGAGTTACTGACGGATGTTTCCAGCTCCACAGCCAGCCAGGGAGCTCCCAGAGGCCCATTTGTCTTGGCTTCCTTGATAGCACATAAGAGCGTCCAGCTTGTGGCAGGGTCTCCATGGATATCAGACTGAGTTCAGTCATCTTCTGTGTAAGCCTTACATTAAACAGGATGCCGTTCTTGGTGTCTCTTGCTGCCTCCAAGGAAATCCCAAGACTTGAATAACTAAGGTTGGTTGAATAATCACATTAGTGGATCAGTTTGATAACAGTATAGGAGTCAATGTCTCAGATGGTAAAGACTCTGCCTGTATTGCAGGAGACCAGGGTTCAATCCCTGGGTCAGGAAGATCCCCTGGAGGAGGGCATGGCCGCCCACTCCAGTGTCCCTGCCTGGAGAATTCTGTGGACAAGGCGTCTGACTGGCTCCAGTCCATGGGGTTACAAAGAGTCAGACAGGACTGAGGGACTAACATGTTCCCTTTTCACTTCACTTCAGCCAGTGCTGGATGAACATTTACCATGTGTCAGGTATTGTACTAAACGTTATACATATAAAATCTTCACAGAGGTACGATAGACACAAGCGTCGCCCATTAACTTGCATCTGGGGAACGGAGATTCAGAGAGGTTGGGTGATTTCCCTTAGGGCACACAGCCTGCCAGAGACAGCGCTGATATTGAATCTAGACTCCAGAGACCACAGGCAGGGAGATTCTGTTACCTGCTTCCTGTGGGACACTAAGGACGGGTGTCAGGCCGCTGCTGCCCTCACCCTGGAGCTGCAGATGCTGGATTGTCATCACCAACACGATGACTAGACTTGGGTTTTCCCTCACCCTGGAGCTTCGGGATCTTTGACCTGTATTTGCTTCTTACTATGAAGTAGACGAACATGAATCCTTTAACCAGACAGACCTAAGTGTAATCCCAGCTTGCCATCTTAGTGACTCTGTGATTCTGAACAAGTTACTGGACCTCCCTGATCTCCGCCTCAAGTCCCTCCTTCCCTAAGATACGACTCAAGTATGCCTCGGCCCCATACACTGTGTGCACCATCTATGCTGTCTGCAGGGTGAGACGTTAGGCTGAGTTACTGACGGATGTTTCCAGCTCCACAGCCAGCCAGGGAGCTCCCAGAGGCCCATTTGTCTTGGCTTCCTTGATAGCACATAAGAGCGTCCAGCTTGTGGCAGGGTCTCCATGGATATCAGACTGAGTTCAGTCATCTTCTGTGTAAGCCTTACATTAAACAGGATGCCGTTCTTGGTGTCTCTTGCTGCCTCCAAGGAAATCCCAAGACTTGAATAACTAAGGTTGGTTGAATAATCACATTAGTGGATCAGTTTGATAACAGTATAGGAGTCAATGTCTCAGATGGTAAAGACTCTGCCTGTATTGCAGGAGACCAGGGTTCAATCCCTGGGTCAGGAAGATCCCCTGGAGGAGGGCATGGCCACTCACTCCAGTATTCTTGCCTGGAGAATTCTGTGGACAAGGCGTCTGACTGGCTCCAGTCCATGGGGTTACAAAGAGTCAGACAGGACTGAGGGACTAACATGTTCCCTTTTCACTTCACTTCAGCCAGTGCTGGATGAACATTTACCATGTGTCAGGTATTGTACTAAACGTTATACATATAAAATCTTCACAGAGGTACGATAGACACAAGCGTCGCCCATTAACTTGCATCTGGGGAACGGAGATTCAGAGAGGTTGGGTGATTTCCCTTAGGGCACACAGCCTGCCAGAGACAGCGCTGATATTGAATCTAGACTCCAGAGACCACAGGCAGGGAGATTCTGTTACCTGCTTCCTGTGGGACACTAAGGGGACGGGTGTCAGGCCCTGCTGCTGCCCTCACCCTGGAGCTGCAGATGCTGGATTGTCATCACCAACACGATGACTAGACTGTTCCAGAGCTTGGATTTGCACAATCAAGCCTGCCTGAGGTATCAAGCTTCAATGATGAAGCGTGAGGATATTCACATTGAGTAGGAACTGAGTCTGTCATGGATACTTTCTTGCCATATCAATTTTTTTTTTATCCTAATAGATGCTCAGATGGTAAAAAATTGACCTGCAGTGTGGGAGACTGGAGTTCGATCCCTGGATTGGGAAGATCCTCTGGAGAAGGAAATGGCAATCCACTCCTGTATTTTTTTTTTTTTAAGCTTTATTTATTTTTAGCTGTGCTAGGTCTTCGTTGATGTGTGGGTTTAGCTGCTCTGTGGTATGTGGGATCTTCACGGATCAGGGATCGAACCTGTGTCTCCTGCATTGGCAGACAGGTTCTTATCCACTGAGCCACAAGGGAAGCCCCCACTCCCGTATTTTTGCCTGGGGAAGTCCATGGATAGAGAAGCCTGGCAAGCTACAGTCCCTTTGGTCGCAAAGAATCAGACGTGACTGAGCAACTAACACACACACAAACAGACACTCTGGATTTCTGCCGTCAAAATATGCATGTATATTTGTTTTGACTTAGCAATTTCTCTTTGAGAAATTTATTCCAAGATACTTATCACGAATGTGCGTGCCCCTCAATTTAGCCACAAAGAAACCCACCATATCACTGTTTGGAAAACAGGAAAAATAAAAACAAGTCAAATATCCAACAATGAGAATTAATTAAAAAAACCACATTTCATCCGTAAGTTGTAACATGAATCATTCAAAAGTGGGTGGGAGGACTTGGGTAATGTTTTCCCCTCCTTCTGCCTATACGTATGTCTGTTTATCTGCAATAAGTTGCAGAATTTATGCTTTTTTAAAAAATCTTTTGTTATTCTTTCTATCGTTTCACAATTTACGGAATCATTATGTTGTACCCGTGACGCTAATACGATGTTATATGTCAATTATATCTCAGTTAAAAAAAAGCTCTCAAGGGCTATTTTTGGACTCTTCCTCTCCACTTGGGCCCTCAGCCCGGCTCCCACTCATCTCCCTGAGGAGGCTGGGCCTATGGATTGTCATCACCAACACGATGACTAGACTGTTCCAGAGCTTGGATTTGCACAATCAAGCCTGCCTGAGGTATCAAGCTTCAATGATGAAGCGTGAGGATATTCACATTGAGTAGGAACTGAGTCTGTCATGGATACTTTCTTGCCATATCAATTTTTTTTTTATCCTAATAGATGCTCAGATGGTAAAAAATTGACCTGCAGTGTGGGAGACTGGAGTTCGATCCCTGGATTGGGAAGATCCTCTGGAGAAGGAAATGGCAATCCACTCCTGTATTTTTTTTTTTTTAAGCTTTATTTATTTTTAGCTGTGCTAGGTCTTCGTTGATGTGTGGGTTTAGCTGCTCTGTGGTATGTGGGATCTTCACGGATCAGGGATCGAACCTGTGTCTCCTGCATTGGCAGACAGGTTCTTATCCACTGAGCCACAAGGGAAGCCCCCACTCCCGTATTTTTGCCTGGGGAAGTCCATGGATAGAGAAGCCTGGCAAGCTACAGTCCCTTTGGTCGCAAAGAATCAGACGTGACTGAGCAACTAACACACACACACAACAGACACTCTGGATTTCTGCCGTCAAAATATGCATGTATATTTGTTTTGACTTAGCAATTTCTCTTTGAGAAATTTATTCCAAGATACTTATCACGAATGTGCGTGCCCCTCAATTTAGCCACAAAGAAACCCACCATATCACTGTTTGGAAAACAGGAAAAATAAAAACAAGTCAAATATCCAACAATGAGAATTAATTAAAAAAACCACATTTCATCCGTAAGTTGTAACATGAATCATTCAAAAGTGGGTGGGAGGACTTGGGTAATGTTTTCCCCTCCTTCTGCCTATACGTATGTCTGTTTATCTGCAATAAGTTGCAGAATTTATGCTTTTTTAAAAAATCTTTTGTTATTCTTTCTATCGTTTCACAATTTACGGAATCATTATGTTGTACCCGTGACGCTAATACGATGTTATATGTCAATTATATCTCAGTTAAAAAAAAGCTCTCAAGGGCTATTTTTGGACTCTTCCTCTCCACTTGGGCCCTCAGCCCGGCTCCCACTCATCTCCCTGAGGAGAGGCTGCCTGGGGAGAGCCAAGCCCCGGGCTGGGCACAGTGGCCCACACCGGACACATTCCCATTCCCTGGGCTTACAATCAGCCTGTGGTTTTTTATGTGCGAGGCTATTTATTTTCCAATCAGAGGCATTGAGTGAGGACTTCTGGGGGTAAACTGGTAGTTCTGGGCAGCTTTGAGGCATCACAAGTGGGAGGTTTTGTCCCCTGAAGATTTAGGAGGGCAAGCTCTCTCTCTCTCTGTTTTATCGGCTTCTTTTACATATGTATAGCTCCTGAGTGGGTGGGGGCGCCGCTGGGCAAGGATGGACCTCCCCAAAGGCAAAGACCCTCCAAAACCAAGAGGAATGCTGCAGACTTCTCAAACGCTGGCCTCTTGCCCTCCTCCTAAAGCACACCCCTTGTGACCTCTTTCCTTTCTTCTGTATCTTTTTCTGGTAAGAGGACATCTGGAGGTGAAGATTGTGGACTTTGGAGTCGCAAAGATGAGAACTGGCTCTGTAGCAAGTTTCGCAATTTTGTCTGAACCAACCATAAATAAATGTCTCATCTGTAAAATGGGCCAATAATAGTTGCTATTTCATATCATACAGGATTGTAAGAAATAAATACATAAAATAAATGAATATACTACAAGGGCCTAGCACAGGGACTTCCCTGGCAGTCCAGCGGCTAAGCTCCACACTCCCAGTGCAGAGGACCCTGGTTCAATCCCTGGTCAGGGAAACTGATCATGCGTGCTGCAATTAAGACGTGGTGTGGCCAATGAGTAAATAAACACTTTTTTTTAAGTGCTTACTAGAGTTTCTGGTATAAATAAGTGCTCATTTCACAGTGGCTGTTACTTTTGCCTTCCTTCCATCCTTCCTCCCCACAGTCCAAGCTGCACCAGCACAGTCCTGCAGCTAGAAGTCTAACAGCACACTCCTCTCTCCAACAACTCCCTAACCCTCTGCCCCAGAAATTTTGCAAACATCCCAGCTTCCAAACACACAGGCATTCCAGTCCTGCACATTATTTTCAATGTGGCCTTCACATTTCCCGTTGACTCAGGCCCTGGTGCTGGGACAAATTGGATGAGCAGAGTGTAAATGTTACCCCTTTGGCTCCTCCTCAAGAGGGGCTGAGCGCAGATGTTTGCAGGGGCAAGCGCTGCCCGGTAAGAATGGGGGCATTGTGTGCGGGCTCACACAAAGGCCCAGGGGCCCCACGCGGCTGCCAGCCTCCCGAGCCTCCCCTCTTTCGGCATTGATTTATTAGGCCAGGGATGAATGAAAACGTAATTAATATTACTGAAGCATTAGAGTCTATTTAATTTAAATGCCACTGAATATTTCACTTTCAGCTGGGAGTGACAATGTGCTCAGGCCCGGCTGGTGAAAGCTGGGGCCATCTGTTACCCGGCGAAGGAGGGAGACCAGGGAGGCCGAGGGTGTGGGGCTTTGTGGACATTGCAAAGGTCCACGATCATCATTCAACTCAAGGGCAGCCGAGCCGCATTCCTCCACGCGAGCCCCTCGGCTGGAGGGGTCTTAGAGCAGGAGGGGGAGAATGCAGAAAAGGAAGAGAACTTCGTCCCTCTGTCTGCACCAAGAAAGCTACCCACCCCACCCCCCCAACCCCTGGAGGCCAGAAAGCTGCAGCCAGGATGAGCGGGTCACAAATACAGGGTTGATTAGGGAACGGCTGCTTTTGAAGAATAAGGGCTGACCAGCCAGAACTGTCCTATCCATCAGGGGAGCTACAGGCCCCACGCAGCTCTTTCCATTAAAATTAAGATGAAATAAAATCGAGAATTCACTGCCTCCGTCCCGCTAGCTACATGTCACATGCTCAGTAGCCACATGTGGCTTAGTGGCTACCACGCTGGACAGAGCGGTCAAGACTCACATCACTGCAAAAAGTCCTGGACAGCACTTTTCTAGAAGGCAGTCAGACCTTTGCAGTTAGAGTTATCCCCAGGAATCTGCCTGAAAGATCCCGATTGGTTGAGTCGGGGGCCTTCTGACGTTTCAAGAATCCTGGATGGGGCTTCTCTGGTAGATCAATGGTAAAGAGTTTGCCTGCCCATGCAGGAGACACCAGTTCGATCCCTGATCCGGGAGGATCCCCCATGCTGCAGAGCAAGTAGGCCTGTGAGCCACAACTATGGAGCCTGGGCTCTAGAGCCTCGGAGCTGCAACTATGGAGCCCGTGTTCCGCAACTACTGAAGCCCGTGTGTCCTGGAGCCCGACTTCCACAACAAGAAAAGTCACCACAACAAGAAGCCTGCTCACCTCAACTAGAGGCTAGCCCCCTGCTCCCTGCAACTAGCGAAGAGCCTGTGGCAGCTGTGAAAACCCAGAATAGCCAAAAAAAGAAAAAAAAGAATCCCGGGTGGTCAGGAGCCAGTGCTATGGTGAAAGATTATGTGGGCTCAAATTCTAGCTCTGTTGCTTGCCCTTGAACAGTGTATTTAACCTCTACTGACCTCAGTTTCTTCACCTGTAACATGGAGGTAATCGTGAGGCCTGACATAGTGTGACTGGGGAAAAGAATTGTAAAGTGCTTCCCACAGTGCCTGGCATACAGGAAAGGCACAGCATACCTGAGCTGTTATTCATGGAAGAGGTTACCCGGAGAATGATCTGGAACTAAAGGGGGTGCATTGCCCTGATGTGTCTGAGAGGAGGGGATGTGTGGATTCTGAATTCAAAAGAACCAATGTCCAGGCAGCCAGCGGGGGCCTGGAGCGCAGGCTTCTGGAGTTCTGGGGATGGGGGAAGGGTGCGGGAGACCCAGGGCCCTTGGTGCAGCCGAGGCCGCAGCAGCAGGAAGCGGGAGGTTCTGTCCTTAGTGGGACGATAATTAGCCCGGTGAGTTCTCTCATAATTGGGATCATTTGTTCTCCTGTTTTTTTTTTTTTTTCTGACAAACTGATTCCATGCCAGGGGAAAGCTGTGTGACTCACACCTTGCCATGCCAATTAGCTGATAAACATCAAATGTAAACAAAGATGGCCTAATTAAAACTAGTCACTGAACCTCTGAGAGCATCTTGTCAAAATTGCACCAACATTCTGCACCCAGCCTTGTGCTGGGTCTCGGGAGCTAAATGAGGGATTCCGTGGAGAATCCACAGATGTGCCCTCAGGAGGGGCCCTGGAGGTGACAGAGGAAGCAGACAGAAGGCAGAGGGAAGGATTAGCTCAGCCACTTCGACTGGGCCCTCCGGTTATTCCAGCTGCAAACCTCCACTCGCCAAGGATCTCCTGCGCGCATGTGGCGTGTCCACAACTGCCGCTTTGCACCAAGAATCATCTCCAGGTTATTTTTGTCTCCATGTGTGGTTTTCAGGTGGGTATCTGGTCTGCAGTCTGGATGTCTCTAATCCTGAAACTCCCAATTCACCATCAGGGAGTCAATGAACCTCTCAACTCAGTTTTCCTCCTGAGAACGAGAGTAATGTTACTTGCCCAATTTACCACTCAGTGTCAGGGCTAGAATCTAGCGAGCACAGGAAACCCTCGTTCCACTTTAAGCAGCTCTGTCTGGTCCTGGTTCTGACCGGAACTGAATGCATGTCGATGCAAATCTCAGCTCTGCCCCTCCATCATTCTGAGCCTCAGTTTCCTCATCTGGAAAATGGGGCTGGTGCTGTGTGCCAGAGTAAGGATTAAGGGTGGAAAAGCACTCACCAGAGGGTGCATGCGGTAGGTGCTGAAAGACATTCATTTCCCACTCTCACACTCCTTTCTAAAAGGGGAGGAGAGGGCTTATGGAACAGAGAATGGAGAAGGAGGAGGGGAGGAGAGAGCTTCATACGCCCTACCGCCGTCTGCACACATGCCCGTCACGCCATCCTCTGATTCTTTCTCCAAGTAGCTTAACCACATTTAAGCCCCAGTTTTCTTAGCACGAGGGCCGGGTGCACACCCCTCTGGTTCCATCCTTCCCCCAGTCTGCTCTTCCTCCTGCACACACCCTATGCTCCAGCCATACTGAACTAGGCAGTCCCTCAAATGCACCGACAGCTTCGACTCAGGTTATTTTGCACATGCTTTTCCCTCTACTAGGAAGTACCGACCCCACCTGGCAGCAGTCTTCTCAGTTCTTAACCTCTGCTCAAGTCTCTAAGGAGATTTTTTTCTTCTCTGCCTCTCTTAATCTGGAGAAATGACCTCGTGGGTTGCTCCTTGGAGGCACACCCTATCTCTTTAATGTGTGTGTGTCACGTTTGACTCTTTGCGACCCCCGTGGGCTGTAGGCGGCCAGGCTCCTCTGTCCATGAAATTTCCCAGGCAAGCATACGGGAGTGGGTTGCCATTTCCTTCTCCAGTCTTTTCAATGCCACGTGGTAATGCAAAAGGACATGAATGAATCGATGGGTGAAATATGTGGGAGGTATTTATCTGTACCCATCTCTGCCCTCAAGGATGCAAACTGGGGTGGAGGAAACAGACTTGCAAATTTGTTTACCCCTTAATGTGTGACCCGGTGCTTAATTGAAAGCACAGCTTCCTCCACCCCCACCCTGGGATCAGCAGCCCCTGGAGGGTAGTGACCTTGTCGTAATTGATTGCATCCCCAGTACCCACCACAGTGCCTGGACAGGGCAGGAGCTCCATTCTTTTTCAAAGGAATGAATGACTAATTGAATCAATACACAAATGAATAAACCTGGTTCTGACCGGAACTGAATGCATGTCGATGCAAATCTCAGCTCTGCCCCTCCATCATTCTGAGCCTCAGTTTCCTCATCTGGAAAATGGGGCTGGTGCTGTGCCAGAGTAAGGATTAAGGGTGGAAAAGCACTCACCAGAGGGTGCATGCGGTAGGTGCTGAAAGACATTCATTTCCCACTCTCACACTCCTTTCTAAAAGGGGAGGAGAGGGCTTATGGAACAGAGAATGGAGAAGGAGGAGGGGAGGAGAGAGCTTCATACGCCCTACCGCCGTCTGCACACATGCCCGTCACGCCATCCTCTGATTCTTTCTCCAAGTAGCTTAACCACATTTAAGCCCCAGTTTTCTTAGCACGAGGGCCGGGTGCACACCCCTCTGGTTCCATCCTTCCCCCAGTCTGCTCTTCCTCCTGCACACACCCTATGCTCCAGCCATACTGAACTAGGCAGTCCCTCAAATGCACCGACAGCTTCGACTCAGGTTATTTTGCACATGCTTTTCCCTCTACTAGGAAGTACCGACCCCACCTGGCAGCAGTCTTCTCAGTTCTTAACCTCTGCTCAAGTCTCTAAGGAGATTTTTTTCTTCTCTGCCTCTCTTAATCTGGAGAAATGACCTCGTGGGTTGCCCCTTTGGGAGGCCCACCCTATCTCTTTCATGTGTGTGTGTCACGTTTGACTCTTTGCGACCCCCGTGGGCTGTAGGCGGCCAGGCTCCTCTGTCCATGAAATTTCCCAGGCAAGCATACGGGAGTGGGTTGCCATTTCCTTCTCCAGTCTTTTCAATGCCACGTGGTAATGCAAAAGGACATGAATGAATCGATGGGTGAAATATGTGGGAGGTATTTATCTGTACCCATCTCTGCCCTCAAGGATGCAAACTGGGGTGGAGGAAACAGACTTGCAAATTTGTTTACCCCTTAATGTGTGACCCGGTGCTTAATTGAAAGCACAGCTTCCTCCACCCCCACCCTGGGATCAGCAGCCCCTGGAGGGTAGTGACCTTGTCGTAATTGATTGCATCCCCAGTACCCACCACAGTGCCTGGACAGGGCAGGAGCTCCATTCTTTTTCAAAGGAATGAATGACTAATTGAATCAATACACAAATGAATAAATAAGTAAGGCTCTCCCCTTGTATCAGTGATTTGTCTGGCATCTGTCCACCTGAGCCACCACGGTCTCTTCAAACCGATTTTCTGTGAAAGCTCCTGGGACAGAGCCCTGGGCAACATTCGGTCACTAAGGACCTTCTCTTTTTTTCTAGGATAACTCTTTGCATTGTTGACCCTGTCCCCACAAAACATACATTTTTGTAGGAAAAAAAAAAAAAACCAAAACGAAGAAAGTCAAGTGGGCTTTCCTGGTGGCTAAGACAGTAAAGAAACTGCCTGTCATGCAGGAAACCTGGGTTTGAGTCCTGGGTTGGGAAGATCCCCTGGAAAAGGAAATGGTTACCCACTTCAGTCTTCTTTTTTTTTTTCCACTTTTTTTTGGGGGGTGGGGCGAGGAGAGGGCACTTCTATTGGTCTTTCAATTATCTATTTTCGTCCATCTTTGTTCTTTGGCCCGTGTGGGCCTCCCATCGCAGTGGCCTCTATTGTCCCAGAGCACCGACTCTGGGCACACACGCTCCAGAGCTCTGGCTCAGTAGTTGGACACATCGGTCCAGCCGCTCCACGGCACGTGGGATCTTCCCAGGCCAGGGATCCAACCGGCGCCCCTTGCACTGCAAGGCGGTGTCCTTACCCACTGGACCACCAGGGAAGCCCCACTTCAGTCTTCTTGCCTGGAGAACTCCATGGACAGAGGAGCCTCGCGGGCTACAGTGCATGGGGTTGCAGTGTCAGACACAACCGAGCAACTAACACATACGTACATATGAAAGCAAAATAGAAGAGTGAAAGAAAACACCTGTAGACAGCCAGCATGAACGCCTTGGTCTCTGTCCCTCTAGACCTCTGTGTACGTTGACCACCGTCATATAAACCAATGATTACAAGCACCCAGAGGGCCTGGGTTCAACTGGCCACTCTGCCCCTGAATGGCCAGGTGAACTTAAGCACTGTATTTAAGTTCTCTATGCCTCAATTGCCTCATCTGTGAAGTTGAGAGAGTCGTTGTACTTCTCGCCCTGCCATTCTGAGGCTTAACCACGTCACGACCGGTGAAGCACTTGGTGCATAGTACCCAGTGCTGAGTACAGTGTCACTGCTCTACTCAGGGTCTCAAGAGCGGCAGGGCCCATCTAGCCACTCAAACCCACCCGTGCCCAGGAGGGGTGCCAACGGCTGGTCGGTGACTCTGAGATGAGTCACCCTACTTTGTAACACCAGATATTGTGATGATTTACCCTTACAGCTGGTTTCTGTGTCAGGATGGAGGTCAGACTTGCAGATGAAATGTGGCTCCAAGCTTAAGACAATGTTGGTTTCAGCCACCTCTATTACTGTAAACAGGAGGATTAGCACTGCTCCACCCTGGCGAGTTCAGAGACGCGATTCACTATCCGCCTGTTTTAAACTGTGTCGCCTGAACGAGGAAATGCCCACTCCCTGACAGGATGCAAGCCCTTACCCGTGCCCTCCTGCCTGCCAGGCAGGGAAGCCTCTTCCGCCTCCAGACAGCGGCCTTAGAAAGGGGCTTTGTCCCCAGTCTGCTCCTCCAGAGCCTGGGGTTGCACACTGCCTGGGCTGCGACACTGCGGGTCACCCCGGCACCAGGAACCCAAGGTTGGTTTTGGCTATGACCTTGTTTCGAGAATAATCCTTGTGGAACATTCGGTGTAGTGGAAAGATTATAGTTTGGAGCCAGCCAGGTGGAGGCTTGAGTCCGCGCTCAGCTGTGTGCCAGCGGGCTAGCCCGGGCCCCCATGTTCTTATTCAACGAAGTGATGGTTGCAGCTGCCGGCTGACTGTTGCGAGCAGGCACCTAGCACAAAATCAGCCGCTAGACGCCCCTCGAGGGCGGGGCAGCGGTGACGGAGCTGGGAGCTCAGAGAGCAGACTGAGGTGCCGGCTGCCTGTGTCCCTCCTGGCAGTAGACAGACCTCCTGGGTGAGAGACCCCAGGCTGTGCCAGAAGGAAGACCCTTTCCTGTTCCCAGGAGCAGGGCGGTCTCCCAAACGAGAGAGAGAAGGGCGCTGTATATGGCAAGGGGAGAAATAAGCCTTCTGAGTAAATGAAGAACTGCCTTCTGCCTTAGGATGGCTGGCAGAGAAGGGGCTGCAGGACCCTGCTGGGCCCGAATCAGCCCCCTTCCCTTGGAGGCCTCATTGTTTACCTTCAGGCTGGAGTCCCTATGCAAATGCAAACACCAGGAGGCGCCTTTGCCCAGCACACGGTGGGAGGATGGACAGGCAAGGTTGCTGATGGTCAGTGAGGACGGAACCTGGCTCAGGCAGTAGGGGGGTAACCCAGAGTGAGGAGGCATTCTCAGAAAGGGTCCGATTCGGGACCCCGCTCCCCATGGTCCTCCCACGGAGAGGATGTTTCCAGCCAGGGAGCGAAATAGGAACCAGACTGCTTTGTTTAAAACGTCGTTGGAGCCTCTGAGTGACCGTGGTGGAGTCTCTGACCTTCTTTGAGTCTCAATTTTGCCATCAGTAAAATGAGGGCGATAATACCTGCCCCATAGTGTGGTGAGAATGGCAATCATGAACCCACAGTAAGTGCTGGCCCCGCAGATCTTCCCAGCAGAGGTGTGTGCAGCTAGGCCCACAGAGGCTTTGAGTCTATTAAAAAAAAGAAAAAACAAACAGCAGGACCTGAGGTAACACGGTATCCTGGATTGTATCCTGGAAGGGAAAAGACATGTTAGTGGAAAAACAGTTTACCTCTAGCTTAGCTGATATTTCCAATGGTAATTGGTCAGTTTGGGTAAGCGTTCCGTGTTATGTAAGATGTCAGCCTTAGGAGAAGCTGAATGAAAGGTATACTTCCTTACAGGAACTCTCGGTGCTATCTTTTACCATTCTCCTGTAAATATAGAATTATTTCAAACTAAAAAATTTTTAAAAATAGCAGAAAGTCCTGGCCCTTCTAGAAAGAAAGCAAGTCACGTCTTACTGCCACATTTTGAGAACATTGCCTCTATTCCTGTTCTTCCGTAGACATTCCTCTAGATGATAAAAAACAAAATACAAAAATAATGACTGTTCCAGCACTTACGATGTGTCAGGCTCAAGACTGGCTGCTTACTATGTACCATCCCAATGAATCCTAACGATAATTTTATACAGAGCATGGAAGCTGAGACTCATGAGGCTGTTTGGATAGGAAGTCGCAGAGGCTTCTAAACATTTCTGTCTGGTTTCAAAGTCCATGATTTTTCCACTAGAAGGAAAAATGGGGATCACTGGAGGCTGCCAGGTCTCATCTTTGACAGAACTGTCAGATTTAAGAGGCTGTGCCTCACTGGACCAAGCTTGTGAGTTAGAGACTTACTGTCAGAGGATTCAAGGTATGTAGACATACCAAGGGGTGCATGAAAATTGAATTAAGGAAAGTACCGATACTCATCAGTGTTGTTAATTCTGGCAAAAATATGTTAAATGCCATAAATGTCGAACAGTTGGGAATGTTCCAGCGTTAGCTCTACATACAATATAACAGGCAGCCATTTGTGGCAAAGAACCTGCCAATGCAGGAGACGTAGGAGACGCTAGTTCAGTCCCTCAGTCGGGAAGATCGCCTGGAGGAAATGGCAGCCCACTCCAGTATTCTTGCCTGGAGAATCCCTTGGGCAGAGGAGCCTTGAGGGCTACAGTTCACAGGTTCTCAAAGAGTCAAACACGAGGAAAGTGACTCAGAACTCACTCAAAGTAATTACGTAGTTTTGTTTGTGGACAAGCATCAGTTAGGTTTTTTGCTGCGAGTAACAGAAAAATGCAACTTGACTCATTTAAATTAAACGATAAATAGTTTATTATCTAGAGAAGCAAAACCAAAAATGAACCAACTGAAGTTGCTATAATTTTAGCCATCCCAAGTAGAAATGACAGCTCCTGATAAAAGTACAGAGAGTGTTCCAAAATCTCTCAGGGAAACCCATTCTCCAAAAGCCACTACCAGTCTTGCCCTCACTTTAGCCAGAATTATGTCCCTCGTTATTCCAGTCACTGGCCAGGAGAATAGAATAGACTGGTCTTTTAGCTAAGTCCTGTTATCTTTTACTCTGGAGATTGGATATAGAGTCTGTCTTCCTGAGAAAAACTTCCATCCAAAGAAGGATGGATGCCTGGATTAAAACAGAGATTCCATTAAGGAAGGAAAAGACCACCACTAACTTCTTTTTATTTTTTTTTAATTTTTGGCCACTTTTATTGGTCTTTCATTTATTTATTTTCATCCATCTTTGTTCCTTGGCCTTTGTGGGCCTCCCATTGCAATGGCCTCTCCTGTAGCAGAACACCAGCTCTGGGTGCATGCGCTCCAGAGCGCCTGCTTATAACTGGACACACCAGTCCAGCCGCTCCACGGCACATGGGATCCTCCCATGCCAGGGATCGAACCGGCGTCCCTAGCAGTGCAAGGCAGACTCTTTACCACTGGACCACCAGGGAAGCCCCCACCACTAACTTCTTAATGAAACCAAGAGTCACTCTTGCAACAAAGAAAAATTAACATAATTTCAGTGGAACAAAGAGAATATATTTTGAAAGAGCTCAATAGTATGATCCTATTTACAGAAACAAGATTTCTACAAATATGTTTTTATGTGAGAGGATAGATAGAGAAAGACTGAAGGAAAAGGGAGAAGAGGGTGGCAGAGGATGAGATGGTTAGATAGCATCACCGACTCCACATCAGGCCCCTGCCTGGCTCACGGAGGTGCTGAGGAGGGAGAGGCCCTTGGACAGGCTGACTTCCTCCCCCTGTGCCCCTCTCCACCTGCAGGGCCGATCACTTCCCCACACAGACCAGTGAGCATCAGCCTCTCACACTGGACTCACACCACGCTGGAGAGCTCCTTGCCAAACAGCCCGAGGATGCTGGCCTCCCCCTCCTGGTCACCCCTGCCCAGCCACTGCCACTCTTGCTGACGGTGGCCTCCTGGCCTCTCCCAGTCACATCGTTCCACGCCCAGCACAGTGGGGCCTCCGGGACCACAGAAGAGCCCCTCACTGGTCTCCCAGCTGTTTGCTCTGCCCCAGGGTCTGCCCCGCCTCTCGCACACAGATGCCAGAGTAGTTTTTCAAACACACATAAACTGTATCCTGTTACTCCACTCCCAAGACTCTCCCCCAACCAACCCCCCCGGCTCATAGCTAAGTCCTGTTATCTTTTACTCTGGAGATTGGATATAGAGTCTGTCTTCCTGAGAAACTTCCATCCAAAGAAGGATGGATGCCTGGATTAAAACAGAGATTCCATTAAGGAAGGAAAAGACCACCACTAACTTCTTTTTATTTTTTTTTAATTTTTGGCCACTTTTATTGGTCTTTCATTTATTTATTTTCATCCATCTTTGTTCCTTGGCCTTTGTGGGCCTCCCATTGCAATGGCCTCTCCTGTAGCAGAACACCAGCTCTGGGTGCATGCGCTCCAGAGCGCCTGCTTATAACTGGACACACCAGTCCAGCCGCTCCACGGCACATGGGATCCTCCCATGCCAGGGATCGAACCGGCGTCCCTAGCAGTGCAAGGCAGACTCTTTACCACTGGACCACCAGGAACCCCCCACCACTAACTTCTTAATGAAACCAAGAGTCACTCTTGCAACAAAGAAAAATTAACATAATTTCAGTGGAACAAAGAGAATATATTTTGAAAGAGCTCAATAGTATGATCCTATTTACAGAAACAAGATTTCTACAAATATGTTTTTATGTGAGAGGATAGATAGAGAAAGACTGAAGGAAAAGGGAGAAGAGGGTGGCAGAGGATGAGATGGTTAGATAGCATCACCGACTCCACATCAGGCCCCTGCCTGGCTCACGGAGGTGCTGAGGAGGGAGAGGCCCTTGGACAGGCTGACTTCCTCCCCCTGTGCCCCTCTCCACCTGCAGGGCCGATCACTTCCCCACACAGACCAGTGAGCATCAGCCTCTCACACTGGACTCACACCACGCTGGAGAGCTCCTTGCCAAACAGCCCGAGGATGCTGGCCTCCCCCTCCTGGTCACCCCTGCCCAGCCACTGCCACTCTTGCTGACGGTGGCCTCCTGGCCTCTCCCAGTCACATCGTTCCACGCCCAGCACAGTGGGGCCTCCGGGACCACAGAAGAGCCCCTCACTGGTCTCCCAGCTGTTTGCTCTGCCCCAGGGTCTGCCCCGCCTCTCGCACACAGATGCCAGAGTAGTTTTTCAAACACACATAAACTGTATCCTGTTACTCCACTCCCAAGACTCTCAACCACAGGCTTCATCCTTAGAATGAAATCTAAACTCCCTTCCCTGGCTTCAAAGCCCTGTTGACACAGCCTCATCTCCACCCACGCTCCCTTTCTTTCTGTACTTCAGCCACAGGGCCTTCTTCTGTGGTCCTTCCCATTTCTGTCCCATCCCAGGCCTGCTGTCCTGCTCTGCCCAGCTTTCCATGAGTGGCCACCTTCCCTCCCTTCAAGCCTGGACACAGATATCCCCTCTGCAGGGAGGCTCCCTGGGTACCACCATCGCCAGCCTGCCCCCACCCTGCTCTACCCTCTGCCACTGCTCTGTCTTACCATAGATTCTCCACATCTCTTATGGGTTTGGAGAATATCTAATGTATTTGTCAGTTATGGATTATTAGTCAAAGCTATTGTTTTTCCAGTAGTCACATATGGATGTGAGAGTTGGACCATAAAGAAGCCTGAGCACCAAAGAATTAATGCTTTGAGATTAAGGTGCTGGAGAACCCTTTAGAGTCCCTTAAACTGCAAGGAGATCAAACCAGTCAGTCCTGAAGGAAATCAACCATGAATAGATAGATAGATAGATAGATAGATATTTTTGCCACTTCTATTGGTCTTTCATTTATTTATCTTTGTTCTTTGGCCTGTGTGAGCCTTCCATCCCAGTGACCTCTGTTGTCACAGAGCGCTGGCTCTGGGCCCATGTGCTCCAGAGCTCCAGCTCGGTAGTTGGACACATCAGTCCAGCCGCTCCGCAGCACATGGGATCTTCCCAGGCCAGGGATTGAACCGGCACTCCTTGCACTGCAAGGCAGTGTCCTTACCCAGTGGACCACCAGGGAAGCCCAACCATGAATATTAATTGGAAGGTCTGATGTTGAAGCTCCAATACTTTGGCCGCCTGATGCGAAGAGATGACTCGTTGGAAATGACCCTGATGCTGGGAAAGACTGAGAGCAGGAGGAGAAGAGGGTGACAGAGGATGAGATGGTTGGGTGGCATCATCGACTCAATGCACATTTGAGCAAACTCCAAGAGACAGTGGAGGACAGAGGAGCCTAGTGCATGTCCATGAAGCCGCAGAGTCAGACATGTCTGAGCGACCGGACAGCAACAACAAAACGTTGATTAATAAATCTGATATTTCTATCTAATAATACTTAATAGCACTCGAATAATAATAATAAAATCACTTCTGGTCTATCTCCCTTCGTTGGAAAAGGATCCCCTGGATGAGAGGCACTCTCTCTTGATCACCCCTGGCTCTCCATCACCCAGAAGGGTTGTGTTTTTTGACTGATATTTGCATGCCGCCTCCTTGAAGAAGCTTCCTCTAGCTTCCCCATTCTCTCCAATGTCTTGGGGAGCTCCAAGAGAACTGGCACTAATCCCACATGCTTAGAAAGGTAATTTCCTATCAGATGTGACATTCTAAGATCCTGCATCTTAACCATCTCTCTGCCCCTTCCTCTTCCCTCTCTGCTTCCTACCTCCCCTCTCGCCTCTCTGCCTAGCCTAGGGTCCTTGCACAAATACAGATGCTCAGAAGAATCTCTGACATTGATCTGACTAGTTGGCACTTTGACCCTCTCTCCAGTCCCTGTCCCTCTCCCTTGGGTTGCAACTTTATCCCTAATTGTTCTCCTCTTGTGGTTAGTGTCATGCTTAGCTCCAACGATTGCCTGGTTGTGAGGAAAACTTCATTCTCGAAGGCCTCCTAGTGAAAGAACATCCATGAGGATTCACTTATGAAGTGAGTTCCTTCATTTCATGTCCAGTGTAAACACAGACAAATATAAATTATCCAGCGTTATTACCACTTGTAATTGGGAACTAAAAAAAATGAGCATAAGGAGCAGAGTGTTTAAATTTTGCTCTCTTGCCCCTTAAAATATTTATTTTTCAATCATCACTCCAAATAATCAAATTATGTCTTGCTACCGAATTAGTGCATGTGCGTGCGAATTTGTGCATGTATATTTACAGGCCATCCAGAGTAAAGCTTCATAACTTTCTAAATGTCTGCTGTTCACTGAGTGTCCCATCAAATACGGCTAAGTATTCATTTCAAGGCACTGTTTCTGGTTTGCTAAATACCACCACCAACAGCATTGGAAGCAATTAAAAAGCTCCCTGAGTAAATTCACTCCCTGAGTAAATGCTCCTCTGAGCATAGAGGGTGGGAGGAGCAGAGAATTAAGTGACTGGCGTCATAGAATATGGCGGTTACACCTACATAGCTATGTTTATATGTATGTTAATATTGACTACAATGTACAATATTAACAATCGATTTCTTTGCCACACAAAAAAATGACAAGGGAAAATAAGATGTGCAAATCACATTTCCTTTGACTTCCTCACATCACCTCAAGACTTGCTTAGCAGCCCTAGCTCTAGTGCTCTCCTCAAACCCCATCTCGTCTCCAATTCACACCCTTCTACTTGGCTGGCTCTCCGGGACTGTATATTGATGTACTGCCAACCCAGCCATTCAATATGATTCTGTCAGCCTATGGTGTGTTTAGTTAGCCCACCATTGAGCATCAAATGTAGTTATTTCCTTTGAAATTAATCAGATATATTTCTACTGAAGATACTGAATCAATATGGTATAGGGAGGCAAAGCACGACCTTACTCTAAACAGAAGTGCCCGTATATTCTGTCTGGCACAAATGAAGGCTACTGTTTTCTTCAGCCTCATTCTGTTTCCCTTGTGCCCTTACCACTCAGTCTGTGTCTCTTCAAATTCATGTTCCTTTCACCAAGCATTTTTCCATTCCTGTCTTGGAACCAAGAGACACACCCATCCATTCTCCCGTGCATCTGTTGAGAGCTTACCATACACAAGGCATTGGCAGCCCAAAGTTTATTAAGATCTAGAACCTATGCTCGGATGCAGTATTAGTGAGGTTTTTAAGGTGCAGACAACAGATTTCTCCATAATTAAAGCACAAAGCGATTTGCTAGACAATATTGAACAGATGACGAAATTTTCAGGAGGCTCAAGTTTGGATGCTATACATCCAGGAAAAAAGTACCTGATTACCCACACCGCAGGACTCTTCTAGAGGTATCCTCACTTCCACACCCCCTTGTGATGCCAGAGACTGAATACTAGCAATGCTGCCACTCAGAAGAACCAGAAGCGTCTACCATCATACTTGCCAGAACCAACTCCCCAATGTAGCCTCCATCTTTGTTGCTTCCTTCTATCTCTAGACGGTAGGTGTGTAAAGCCACTGAACCTGGTCACATGTTTATGCTTACTGAAAGAGTTTCAGGAAACAGAATTTTATCTTTCCATCATCTATAGTAAAGAGCAGGATGCAAGGAATGGGGGAGTTGAGGATGCAGAGAGAAGTACGGAGGAGACTTTATAGTTGACAAAGGATAGGAAAAAGAAAATCTAGACAGAGGGAAAGTCTTGAGATAAGACACTGGGATGTGAACAAGCAAGCATGCTTGGGGAAAAATGAGAATTTAATGTGACTGGAGCAATGGTGAACATGCTAAGGATGGGGCAAGGGTAGATGAAGACAGGTGAGCTAGGAGAGTAGGTTGTGGCCAAACTGGGAAGGGTCTCACTCTTTTTTCGGCTGCAATGAGTCTTCGTTGCTACACATGGATTTTCTCTAGTTGCAGCAAGCAAGAACTACTCTCTAGCTGTGGTGCAAGGGCTTTCCATTGCAGTGGCTTCTTTTGTTACCAAGCACAGTCTCTAGGACACACAGGTTTCAGTAGCTGAAACTCATGGGCTCAGTAGTTGCGGCATACAGACTTAGTTGCCCTGAGGCATGTGGAATCTTCCCAGGCGAGGGATTGAACCCATGTCCCCTGCATTGGCAGGTGGATTCTTAACCACTGGACCACCAGGGAAGTTTTGGGAAGGGTTTCCTATGCTCTTAGAAGCTGGGTCTTTCCCCATCCACAGCCAGATTCAGGTGGTGTCTCCAGATCTGACCAAAGTCTACAAATTGTCAGCTAATCTCTGACACCGGTCTCCATCGCTGCCCCAAAAGTAGTGCCCTAATGACATTCTCTCTACTGAATGGTAAACAAAATAACTTTCAACAGAGTTGGTTAGTTCCATAATAAAGAAGCATTTTCACCATAGTTTCAGAATATTTCCATTGTTCCAGTGTTCTAAAGTATAAACATAAAATGTGATCAAACTTACCACACCCTTTTTGTGATGCCAGAGACTGAATACTAGCAATGCTGCCACTCAGAAGAACCAGAAGCGTCTACCATCATACTTGCCAGAACCAACTCCCCAATGTAGCCTCCATCTTTGTTGCTTCCTTCTATCTCTAGACGGTAGGTGTGTAAAGCCACTGAACCTGGTCACATGTTTATGCTTACTGAAAGAGTTTCAGGAAACAGAATTTTATCTTTCCATCATCTATAGTAAAGAGCAGGATGCAAGGAATGGGGGAGTTGAGGATGCAGAGAGAAGTACGGAGGAGACTTTATAGTTGACAAAGGATAGGAAAAAGAAAATCTAGACAGAGGGAAAGTCTTGAGATAAGACACTGGGATGTGAACAAGCAAGCATGCTTGGGGAAAAATGAGAATTTAATGTGACTGGAGCAATGGTGAACATGCTAAGGATGGGGCAAGGGTAGATGAAGACAGGTGAGCTAGGAGAGTAGGTTGTGGCCAAACTGGGAAGGGTCTCACTCTTTTTTCGGCTGCAATGAGTCTTCGTTGCTACACATGGATTTTCTCTAGTTGCAGCAAGCAAGAACTACTCTCTAGCTGTGGTGCAAGGGCTTTCCATTGCAGTGGCTTCTTTTGTTACCAAGCACAGTCTCTAGGACACACAGGTTTCAGTAGCTGAAACTCATGGGCTCAGTAGTTGCGGCATACAGACTTAGTTGCCCTGAGGCATGTGGAATCTTCCCAGGCGAGGGATTGAACCCATGTCCCCTGCATTGGCAGGTGGATTCTTAACCACTGGACCACCAGGGAAGTTTTGGGAAGGGTTTCCTATGCTCTTAGAAGCTGGGTCTTTCCCCATCCACAGCCAGATTCAGGTGGTGTCTCCAGATCTGACCAAAGTCTACAAATTGTCAGCTAATCTCTGACACCGGTCTCCATCGCTGCCCCAAAAGTAGTGCCCTAATGACATTCTCTCTACTGAATGGTAAACAAAATAACTTTCAACAGAGTTGGTTAGTTCCATAATAAAGAAGCATTTTCACCATAGTTTCAGAATATTTCCATTGTTCCAGTGTTCTAAAGTATAAACATAAAATGTGATCAAAGCGATTTTTCTGTTCAATGATCTCTACCTTTCCCAATTCCATAATGCCTTCCCTAAGAGGACCATGTCATGACACCTGAAAGTTGGGCCCAGCAGCTCCATCAAAACAAGGTATTCATTACTTCTCTAAAAGGCGTGTTTTGGGGTATCTTCTCCATCCACAATCCTCCTTCTCTGAGAACTATCGGCCCTCCACCCACCAGGGCCCCACATAATCCTGCCCCTTGGCCAAAACTAATTGACTCCAAACTGGGAAAATCGGATTCTGTTCCCTAGAAATTTATAAATTCATTCATTTGCCCATTCAGCAAATGTATTGAAGCCTAACTCTGAACTAGGCTTCGTTCTAGGAGCTGGAGATACAGAGGATACATTTTGTCCTCCTAGCCCACCATGTCATTCTAGGTTCAGCTAGACACTAGTGCTTCCTCATACATTCTCCCTCTCTGTTTCAACTGATTTCATAGGTGTCTCTTCCTTACAGCAGTTGTTTCTAAGATTAATAACTAATTTCATATTTACTCTTCATAATGGGGAAATGCCTTATTTTCCTTTCTGGGTAAAGAACCTGAGAAATTTCTCCAACATTTTAACTAGGTAAATTGGAACATTCACGTTGTTGTAAGGCAGAGCCAAACTAACACTGTAAAGCAATTATCTTCCAATTACAAATACATTTAAACACATTTTTTTAAAATAGAGAGAAAGTCTAAATAGTCATTTCTCCAGAGAAGACATACAGATGGCCAACAGGTACTTGAAAACATGCTCAATGTGTTAATTATTAAAGAAAAGCAAATCAAAACTACAATGAGGTACCATCTCATGCTGGTCAGAATGGCCATCTTCAAAAAGTCTATGAACAGTAAGGTTTCCCTGGTGACTCAGTGGTAAAGAATCTGCCTGTCAACGGAGAAGACAAGCATTCAACCCCTGGTCTAAGAAAATCTCATGTGCCACAACTACTGAGCCTGCATTCTAGAGTCTGGAAAATGAAACTACTGAGCCCTCATACCACATCTACGAGAGCCCGTGTTCCACAACAAGAGAATCCATGGTGCTGAGAACTCTATGCACTGCAACCAAGAGTAGCCCCCTTCACCACAACTAGGGAAAGTCCACTTACAACAATGAAGACTCATAGTCAAAAATTACTAAATAGGGCCTCCCTGTTGGTCCAGTGGGTAAAGAGTCCGCCTTGCAGTGAAAGGAGCACCAGCTTGATCCCTGGCCCAGGAAGATCCCATGTGCCATGTGGCTGGACCAGTGTGTCCAATTATGAACCAGTGCTCTGGAGCGCATGTGCTTAGAGCTGGTGCTCTGAAACGAGAGAGGCCACTGCAATGGGAGGTCCACACATGCCAAAAAGTAAAGATGGATGAAAATAAATAAAGAAAGAATCAATAAAAGAGGCCAAAATTAAAAACAAAAAATTGCTAGAGCTTCCCTGGTGATCCAGTGGGTAAAGAGTCTGTCTTGCAGTGCAAAGCACGTCGGTTCCATCCCTGGCCCGGGAAGATCCCAAGTGCTGCAGAGCAGCTGGTCTGGTGTGTCTAATTATAAGCTAGCGCTCTGCAACGTGAGAGGCCACAGCATTGGGAGGCCCACACAAGCCAAAGAATAAAAATTGATGAAAATTAAAATAGTAATAATAATAATAAAAGAGTCCAAAAACTTGTTTAGAAATTTCTAAATGCATACTATTTTTTAAAATAAATACTATTTTTAAAAAAAGTCTACAGACAATAAATACTACAGAGGATGCGGAGAAAAGGGAAACCTTCTATACTGTAGATGGGAATGTAAATTGGTACAGCCATTATGGTGGTTCCTTAAAAACTGAAAATAGAGTTACTGTATGATCCACCAATCCCACTCCTGGGCATATACTCAGAAAAGATGAACACTCTCATTCAAAACATCTGCACACCCAAATGTTCACAGATGCACTTTATAATAGCCATGGCACAGATGGGTCTTCTTTCAGTGGTCCAGTGACTGTGACTCTAGGCTCCCAATGCAGGGACCCAAGCTCAGTCCCTGGTCAGGAAACCAGATCCTACATGCCACAAACAAGAGTTTACATGCTACAATAAAGATTCTGGGGGGGTAGGGACCAGGGATATGCATATGACTGATCTGGGAACATACATGTCTGTGAACAACAAAACTCTGTAAAACCTTTAAAATAAAGAACAAAAAAAAAGTAAGAAAAAAAAGAAAAGATTCTGTGCAGCCACATAAATAAATATTTTTTTAAAAAATAGCCAATACATGGATGCAACCTAAGTGTGCATCAACAGATGGATGAATAGATAAGAGGTGATATAGTAATAGATAGATGTAGACAGATAGATGTAGATAGAGGCAATATACATATATCTAGATCTAGATATATGGATTTGTGGACTGTTAGGAAAAGAATGAAATCATGCTATTTGCAGCAACATGGGTGGACTTACGGCTTATCATACTAACTGAAGTAAGTCAGACTGAGAAAGACAACTATTATATATCATTATGTATAGAATCTAAAAACAAAAATTGAGAGCTTCCCTGGTGATCCAGTGGGTAAAGAGTCTGTCTTGCAGTGCAAAGCACGTCGGTTCCATCCCTGGCCCGGGAAGATCCCAAGTGCTGCAGAGCAGCTGGTCTGGTGTGTCTAATTATAAGCTAGCGCTCTGCAACGTGAGAGGCCACAGCATTGGGAGGCCCACACAAGCCAAAGAATAAAAATTGATGAAAATTAAAATAGTAATAATAATAATAAAAGAGTCCAAAAACTTGTTTAGAAATTTCTAAATGCATACTATTTTTTAAAATAAATACTATTTTTAAAAAAAGTCTACAGACAATAAATACTACAGAGGATGCGGAGAAAAGGGAAACCTTCTATACTGTAGATGGGAATGTAAATTGGTACAGCCATTATGGTGGTTCCTTAAAAACTGAAAATAGAGTTACTGTATGATCCACCAATCCCACTCCTGGGCATATACTCAGAAAAGATGAACACTCTCATTCAAAACATCTGCACACCCAAATGTTCACAGATGCACTTTATAATAGCCATGGCACAGATGGGTCTTCTTTCAGTGGTCCAGTGACTGTGACTCTAGGCTCCCAATGCAGGGACCCAAGCTCAGTCCCTGGTCAGGAAACCAGATCCTACATGCCACAAACAAGAGTTTACATGCTACAATAAAGATTCTGGGGGGGTAGGGACCAGGGATATGCATATGACTGATCTGGGAACATACATGTCTGTGAACAACAAAACTCTGTAAAACCTTTAAAATAAAGAACAAAAAAAAAGTAAGAAAAAAAAGAAAAGATTCTGTGCAGCCACATAAATAAATATTTTTTTAAAAAATAGCCAATACATGGATGCAACCTAAGTGTGCATCAACAGATGGATGAATAGATAAGAGGTGATATAGTAATAGATAGATGTAGACAGATAGATGTAGATAGAGGCAATATACATATATCTAGATCTAGATATATGGATTTGTGGACTGTTAGGAAAAGAATGAAATCATGCTATTTGCAGCAACATGGGTGGACTTACGGCTTATCATACTAACTGAAGTAAGTCAGACTGAGAAAGACAACTATTATATATCATTATGTATAGAATCTAAAAAATAGTACAAATAAACTTATTTACAAAACAGAAACAGACTTGCATACATAGAAAACCAGTTTATGGTTACCAAAGGGAAACGGAGGAGGGATAAATTAGAAGCATTGGATTAACAGATGTACACTACCATGCACAAAATAAGAAAACAACAAAGATCTGCCGTGTAGCACAGGGAACTATGTTCAATATCTTATAATAACCTATAATGGAAAAAAAACGAAAAAAGAAAAAAAAATTATATAAAACCAAATCATTTTGCTATCATTTTGCCTGAAACTAACATAATATTGTAAATCACTTAAATTTTTTAAAAAGGGTACGTTTTGTAAGATAAACCTGAGTTTAAATAACTCCTCCTCTGGTGATCTTGGGAAATTTCAAATCTGTAGAAAGGAGACAATAACTATTTCACAGGATTATTGTGGAATTAAATGTGGGTAAATAATCTAGTGCATAAAATGAGCTCAGCAAGTGGTGGTCACCAAGCAAGTATCATTATTTATTATTGTCATCTTGGTTTGTGAGTCACAGCCATTATATACATATATGTGTGTGTGTGTGTGTGTATATATATATATAATAGGTTTACATAATACACAGGCACACCTAACATGCATAATACACAGATATATTTGTATAGACCTGAAAAAAAAAAGGTAGGAGATATAAAATGAGTTAAGAACCTAAAACAACCTCGTGTTAGCGCCTAGTTTAAAACAGGAAAGATCCGATTCCAACAGGTCCCTGATTTGACGCATGCGCACTCGTTTCTAGGATTCTTCCCTTGAGTTGCTTTCATGTGCTATGTAAATGGAGTGCATGACCTTATCCACTAGTTCTTTTTCTAAACCACATTCTCTCACCTGGGCAGGTTTCTGAAGAGGTAGGAGGTTTCTCTGCAAGACTGAGACAATCAGCTGCCCTTTGTTCCCCCAGAAGTACCTCCTCTAGGAAGCTGGAAGCCAGAGCACACAGGTGAATCAGCAAGTGAGCTCTACCTTGACTACACTGAATTAAAATATTTATGATAATATACTTGGCAGTTTATAGAACAAATGCACCCACGTGGGTGCTTACTAAGTTCCTTTTCACACTGTAGTTCCTTTTCTTCTAAGAGGTGTCAGTTTCCAAAGGGACTGCATTTCCTGTTTTTCAGCTTTTGCAGCATTACTTGAAGGTTTCAAACAGTGCAGCTGATACTACAGTTTCCAGTCTTTGTAATGACAGGGCCATCAGAAAGGGAAACGGAGGAGGGATAAATTAGAAGCATTGGATTAACAGATGTACACTACCATGCACAAAATAAGAAAACAACAAAGATCTGCCGTGTAGCACAGGGAACTATGTTCAATATCTTATAATAACCTATAATGGAAAAAAAACGAAAAAAGAAAAAAAAATTATATAAAACCAAATCATTTTGCTATCATTTTGCCTGAAACTAACATAATATTGTAAATCACTTAAATTTTTTAAAAAGGGTACGTTTTGTAAGATAAACCTGAGTTTAAATAACTCCTCCTCTGGTGATCTTGGGAAATTTCAAATCTGTAGAAAGGAGACAATAACTATTTCACAGGATTATTGTGGAATTAAATGTGGGTAAATAATCTAGTGCATAAAATGAGCTCAGCAAGTGGTGGTCACCAAGCAAGTATCATTATTTATTATTGTCATCTTGGTTTGTGAGTCACAGCCATTATATACATATATGTGTGTGTGTGTGTGTGTATATATATATATAATAGGTTTACATAATACACAGGCACACCTAACATGCATAATACACAGATATATTTGTATAGACCTGAAAAAAAAAAGGTAGGAGATATAAAATGAGTTAAGAACCTAAAACAACCTCGTGTTAGCGCCTAGTTTAAAACAGGAAAGATCCGATTCCAACAGGTCCCTGATTTGACGCATGCGCACTCGTTTCTAGGATTCTTCCCTTGAGTTGCTTTCATGTGCTATGTAAATGGAGTGCATGACCTTATCCACTAGTTCTTTTTCTAAACCACATTCTCTCACCTGGGCAGGTTTCTGAAGAGGTAGGAGGTTTCTCTGCAAGACTGAGACAATCAGCTGCCCTTTGTTCCCCCAGAAGTACCTCCTCTAGGAAGCTGGAAGCCAGAGCACACAGGTGAATCAGCAAGTGAGCTCTACCTTGACTACACTGAATTAAAATATTTATGATAATATACTTGGCAGTTTATAGAACAAATGCACCCACGTGGGTGCTTACTAAGTTCCTTTTTCACACTGTAGTTCCCTTTTCTTCTAAGAGGGTGTCAGTTTCCAAAGGGACTGCATTTCCTGTTTTTCAGCTTTTGCAGCATTACTTGAAGGTTTCAAACAGTGCAGCTGATACTACAGTTTCCAGTCTTTGTAATGACAGGGCCATCAGCGCTGCATGCGGAAATGGATGGGCTCATTGAAACAGCCTGATGCAGAAAGTGAAACTGGGTGTGAAAATACACATTTAGAATTTCAGAATATACTCTAAAGCAGCAGTTCTCCAACATGGCTGCACACCACAACTATTTTAGGGCCTTGAACAAATACACTGGGGACTGGGCACCAACTCAGATGACTTAAACTGAGATTTCTGGGGGTGGAATCTTGGCATCAGATGATCTCTGTGTAGAAGGATTGAGAACCAGTGTGGCCATGGCAAGGGTGTGAAGGTTGAAGACGCTGTCAGTAGTGAAGACATGAGAACAATCATTCCATGTACCACACACTGTTTAAAAGATATATGCAAATTCTTGGGCTTCCCCTGGTGGTCCAGTGGGTAAGGACACTGCCTTGCAGTGCAAGGGGCGCCGGTTCGAGCTCTGGCCTGGGAAGATCCCACGTGCCCCGGAGCAGCTGGACTGATGTGTCCAATTACCGAGCCGGAGCTCTGGAGCGCATGCGCCCAGAGCCGGTGCTCTGCGACAACAGTGACCGCCGCGAAGGGAGGCCCACATGGGCCAAAGAAAAAAGATGGATAAAAATGGACAAATGAAAGACCAATAGAAGTGGCCCGCCTGCCCCCCTCCCTCTCCACCCCACCCCCACCAAAATAAATAAATAAATAAATCTTTAAAAAAAAAGATATATGCAAATTCTCTACACTATCTTAGCAACTTTCCATTAAATATTAAATTATTCCAAATGTGAGTTTATCTTAAAAATATCTTGGTGACTTAGAAAGAGAAAGACAAATATCATATGTTATCACTTACGTGCTGAATCTAATATGACACAAATCAACATATCTATAAAACAAAAACAGACTCACAGATATATGAATGGATTTATGGTTGCCAAGGGTGTGGTGGGGAGGGGAGGGCAGGATTAGGAGTTTGGGATTAGCAGAGGCAAACATTATATACAGGATGGATAAATAATAAAGTCCTACTGTATAGCATAGGGAATTCTATTTAATGCCTTATGATGTTATAATGGAAAAGAATATGAAGAAAGAATATTTATTTGTACATACAAAGACACACACATATGTATATATACACACATACAACTGAGTCTTTTTGCTGTACAGAGGAAGTTAATACAACACTGTAAATCAACCATGTTTCAATAACATTTTTTTTTCTTTTTTTAATTTATTTTTATTCTTTATTTTAAAGGTTTTACAGAGTTTTGTTGTTCACATACATGTATGTTCCCAGATCAGTCATATGCATATCCATGGTCCCCACCCACCCAGATCCCCCCATCCCACCCCTCCAGACCTTTGCCCCAAGCCATTATAAGCACTCCTATTCCCTTAGCACTGTGACACTAGCTATCTTTTCCACACATAACACTATAGGTTTCCTTGTTACTTCCTCCATGCTTCCCCCTCCCTATTTATTCACCACGATGTCTCTATGTCTATGCTCTGTCTTTTTTTTTTTTTTCATGAGTTCCCTGTGTGTGATATCAAGACCGTCCTACTAGATTCCATATATGTGTGTTAGTATACTGTATTTGTCTTTCTCTTTTTGACTTACTTCACTTTTTATGATAGGTTCTAGAGCCAGCCACTTCATTAGGATTGAGTCTTCTGCATTTCTTTTAACAGCTGAGTAGTATTCCATTGTATATATGTACCAGAGCTTCTGGATTCATTCATTCGTCGATGGACATCTAGGTTGCTTCCATGTTTTGGCTATTGTATAGAGAGCTGCAATGAACATTGGGGTACAGGTGCTTCTTTCAGTTTTTATTTCATCAGGATATAAGCCTAAGAGTGGGATTGCTGGGTCATAGGGTGCTTCTATTTTTAGTTTTTTAAGAAATCTCCAGACTGTCTTCCATAGAGGCTGTATCAATTTACATTCCCACCAGCAATGCAAGAGGGTTCCCTTTTCTCCGCACCCTCTCCAGCATTTATTGTCTGCAGATTTCTTGAAGATGGCCATTCTGACGGGTGTGAGGTGATATCTCATTGTAGTTTTAATTTGCATTTCTCTAATAATAAGTGAGGTTGAGCATCGTTTCATGTGCTTTTGGGCCATCTGTATGTCCTCTTTGGAGAGGCGTCTCTTTAGGTCTTTTCCCATTTTTTGATTGGGTTGTTCGTTTTCCCTGTGCTGAGTTGTCTGAGTTGCTTGTAGATTTTGGAGATTAATTCTTTGTCTGTTGTTTCATTTGCTATGATTTTCTCCCACTCTGTGGGGTGTCTGTTGAGCTTTTTTGTAATTTCTTTAGCTGTACAAAAGCTTTTAAGTTTCATGAAGTCCCATATGTTCATTTTTCTTTTCAGTTCTGCTATTTTAGTTGGTGGGTCAGAGAAGATCTTGCTTTGATTGATGTCCTTGAGGGTTTTGCCTATATTCTCCTCTAAGAGTTTGATGGTTTCTGGTCTTACATTTAGGTCTTTAATCCATTTTGAGTTGATCTTAGTGTATGGTGTCAGGGAATGTTCCACCTTCATTTTTTTGCATGTAGCTGTCCAATTCTCCCAGCACCACTTGTTGAAGAGGCTGTCTTTGTCCCATTTTATAGTTTCTCCTCCTTTGTCAAAAATAAGGTACCCATAGGTGCGTGGGTTTATCTCTGGGTTCTCGATCTTGTTCCATTGGTCTATAGTTCTGTTTTTATGCCAGTACCATACTGTCTTGAGGACTGTTGCTTTGTAGTAGAGTCTGAAGTTAGGATGGTTGATTCCTCCAACTCCACTCTTCTTTCTCAGGATTGCTTTGGCTATTCGAGGTCTTTTGTGTTTCCATATGAACTGTGTGATCCTTTGGTCTAGTTCTGTGAAAAATGTCAATGGAAGTTGAATAGGTATTGCATTGAATCTGTAGATGATATTTGGTAGTATGGTCATTTTCACAATATTGATTCTTCCGACCCAGGAACATGGAATATCTCTCCATCTGTTTAAGTCTTCTTTAATTTCTTTCATGAGTGTCTTGTAATTTTCTGTGTACAGTTCTTTTGTTTCTTTGGGTAGGTTTATTCCTAGATATTTGATTCTTTTGGTTGCAATGGTGAAGGGGACTGCCTCTTTGATTTCATTTTCTGATTTTTCATTGTTTGTGTATAGGAATGCCAGTGATTTCTGTGTGTTGACTTTGTATCCTGCGACTTTGCTGAATTAATTGATTAGCTCTAGTAGCTTTTCAATAGATTCTTTGGGATTTTCTATGTATAATATCATGTCATCTGCAAAGAGAGAGCTTGACTTCTTCCTTTCCAATCTGCTTGACTTCTTCCTTTCCAATTCTATGTTGAATAGTAGTTGTTTCATTTGCTATGATTTTCTCCCACTCTGTGGGGTGTCTGTTGAGCTTTTTTGTAATTTCTTTAGCTGTACAAAAGCTTTTAAGTTTCATGAAGTCCCATATGTTCATTTTTCTTTTCAGTTCTGCTATTTTAGTTGGTGGGTCAGAGAAGATCTTGCTTTGATTGATGTCCTTGAGGGTTTTGCCTATATTCTCCTCTAAGAGTTTGATGGTTTCTGGTCTTACATTTAGGTCTTTAATCCATTTTGAGTTGATCTTAGTGTATGGTGTCAGGGAATGTTCCACCTTCATTTTTTTGCATGTAGCTGTCCAATTCTCCCAGCACCACTTGTTGAAGAGGCTGTCTTTGTCCCATTTTATAGTTTCTCCTCCTTTATCAAAATAAGGTACCCATAGGTGCGTGGGTTTATCTCTGGGTTCTCGATCTTGTTCCATTGGTCTATAGTTCTGTTTTTATGCCAGTACCATACTGTCTTGAGGACTGTTGCTTTGTAGTAGAGTCTGAAGTTAGGAGGCTGATCCTCCAGCTCCATTTTCTTTCTCAGGATTGCTTTGGCTATTCGAGGTCTTTTGTGTTTCCATATGAACTGTGTGATCCTTTGGTCTAGTTCTGTGAAAAATGTCAATGGAAGTTGAATAGGTATTGCATTGAATCTGTAGATGATATTTGGTAGTATGGTCATTTTCACAATATTGATTCTTCCGACCCAGGAACATGGAATATCTCTCCATCTGTTTAAGTCTTCTTTAATTTCTTTCATGAGTGTCTTGTAATTTTCTGTGTACAGTTCTTTTGTTTCTTTGGGTAGGTTTATTCCTAGATATTTGATTCTTTTGGTTGCAATGGTGAAGGGGACTGCCTCTTTGATTTCATTTTCTGATTTTTCATTGTTTGTGTATAGGAATGCCAGTGATTTCTGTGTGTTGACTTTGTATCCTGCGACTTTGCTGAATTAATTGATTAGCTCTAGTAGCTTTTCAATAGATTCTTTGGGATTTTCTATGTATAATATCATGTCATCTGCAAAGAGAGAGAGCTTGACTTCTTCCTTTCCAATCTGGATTCCTTTGATTTCTTTCTCTTCTCTTATTGCTGTTGCTAGAACTTCTAGGACTATGTTGAATAGTAGTGGTGAAAGTGGACACCCCTGTCTTGTTCCTGATCTTAGAGGGAATGCTTTCAGTTTTTCTCCATTTTAGTGACAAGATTTCTAAGGAAATATTCCACATCTAATACCACCATTATAGACTGACCACCGTAGTTTTTATTCTGTGATTGTAAGTGGATTCATAATACCACAATGAGATCATTTTTTCCATTACCCTGACTCTAGGGTGATATGTAACATTAACAACAATAGTTAACTGTATTTACTGCATGCTAAGTTCTGTGCTAAACACATACACACATAATCTCTAACTGAAATCTTTTACATAGGTAACATCATCATCCTCATTTCATCAATGAGGCAACAGAGGATCAGAGAGGTAAAATTATTTACCTAACATCATACAGCTAGTCAGTGACAGAGCTGAATCTCCAGCCTAGACCTAGCTAATTACCAAGTCTGATTTAAACTTCTGTATTGTATCATTTCGAAATCCGTGGCTTTTTTTCTGTTGCAGTGACTGGATCTGAAAAATAAGAGAACATTGGTGTCAGGTTAACTTCCACCCTTTCCCATCAGAAATCTCTCAAGCACAAGCTGACTGAAAGTTGGCCTTCTTCAATCTGAGAGTGATATTTCTGTGCCTGGTTAACTTTTCTTCAGCTTTCAACATGAGCCAATTGGCTGTAATCACAGGATGTTAACAAAAACGATTGGGCAGATTATGGGTAGTGATAGAGATAATTGCCAAGGAGAAACAAGGAAAAAAGTAAATGAATCTTCCATCTCAGGGAGAAATAAATGGCTTCATTAGGGGGTCAAGAGGGATGATCCTGAAGTTCCCTGTCGGAGAGAAAATGCATAATGGTAGTTTGGGAGTTGAAGAATTTGGCAGCAGCAACATCCATGGATGAAAACAGCTTTTAAGGGCCAACCTCAGGGGATTGCATTTCTATAAAAGGAAATTTTTTTCTTGATGCAGCAGAAAATGCAGAATCAGAGCCGATTGGAGACACAGCTAGCTGTCATTATCTGCAAAAAAACAAATAACATTCTATCATGTTAGGGTGATCAGCAAAAATCTCTCCAACTTTTCCAAAATCCATTTGGACAGATCTCAGGAAACAGGGGGGAAAAAAGAACTTTCACATAAAATCTTGCTGAAAATGAATTTTTCTGGAGTTTTCCCCTTATATTGGACAGATCTCCGGAAACAGGGGGAAAAAAAGAACTTTCACATAAAACCTTGCTGAAAATGAATTTTTCTGGAGTTTTCCCCTTAACTCTGTACCTAGTGAGAGCATTTATATGTGAGCCTCATTTCCCCTCCTCCTAAATACACCCAGACCAACAGTGAGGATTTCTGTTTGCCCTGACTGACATTTTAAGCTGATGGTGTGAGTGTTCTCACCCCACAGGGCGCCGTGCAATTCTGCATAGAACATTCCCAGGACTGTGGTCAGCAAGCAGATCACACACCTCTGTTTTGAGCAGAGGTCCCAAGACCTCCCCTGCCCCGCACTTAGGGCTGACTGTGAACACTCAATAGATCCAGGTGATGAGGATCCAAAGAAAGTCTCAGAGAGAACTACCAGAAATTTGTGGAAATACCGCAAACACTAAAGGATGCCTTCTCCCTTTACAGTTTAATTATCTTCACATCCACTGACATGTTTTAGAACTACACTAAGTTCTCAGAAGTGTTCAACGTTACATTTTCCTCCAATCACTTCTTACCGTCTTAAGTGTTCAAATGTCTGCTTGTGTAGGCAGAGAGAGCAAGGACTCAGAAGCAAATCAATGGTTCCAGGCTCCTTTAGTCTTGAGAAGAGGGAAATCTAAGTACTCCACGAATCCTAACAGAGGAATAAATCTCTCCCTGCTCTTCTGCTTCCCAGGATAGCCCAGTCAAAGATTGGCACTCAGGGATTTCCCTGGAAAACTCTGAGGGAATGGTAATTCCATATTGGGAAGGAACCTAAGCAGGGGCCACAAGCAAAGGCTATGTGGAGACATAGCACTGGTTGAGATACTGACTTCGAGGCCCCAGGATTATTGCCAGGCCCCTGGGACTCAGTTAACCCCTGAGCTGTAGTTTGTTTATTAATGTGGAATATTAAATATTCACAAGTTAACAAGGCATATGCCTTATCAGCATCTTGAATTCATCCTCAATAAAGGCCTTCAATACATATGAGTTCTTTTGTACATTTGAAAGTACTTAAAAGATCAGTTTATAAACACTGAACATGTGGGTATAATAATAATTACTAGAATTTAGTTACATCATTCACTCTATCCACCAAACCTTATTTTTAATAAGGGTTGTATCTGATTAGGATTGCTTAGATCTTGTCATTATTTCTCTGACAAGCAACTTCAGATATCCAGCTTAATTAAAAATTAATGCTTTCAGGACTTCCCTGGTGGTCCAGTGGTTAAGACTCTGTGTTCCCAATGCAGGGGTCCAGGTTCGATCTCTGGTCAGGGAGCTAGATCCCACATGCCACAACTAAGACCCAGTGCAGCCAAATAAACAATTAAAAATAATAAATTTTTTTAAAATTAGTGCTTGATCAAGTATTCTATCCAACATTAACTTTCTGAATATAAGGCCATGAATATATATACCGTTCATGTATGTATGTATGTGTGTGTGTGTCCTTAATGATAGGATTGAAAAATATTGTAGTACAACCACAACACTGAGATTTTAAAATCCACTACAAGGATGAGAAAATCCATTTATTGTGCTGAGCTCCAGTTACTATGCTGAACACAGACGCCTTTTAGTAACCAAAGACTGCCCTTGTGGAGAAGGTAAATTGCAACCCACTTCCAATTCAAGAAATTCCATTCTCTGCTGGTTGAAATCTCCTCTCAAGGTCCTGAGCCCCACACAAGGCGCTTCCCGTTCTGTTTTTGAACCTCTGCACTTTGGAGTCCCTTGGCGCATCGTTCCTTCTTTGTCCAAGCAACCCCATCTCCAGTCCTGGGCAGAAGAATTTTATAAGAGGGTTTGACTATTCATGTGTCTGTCACCCAGAGCCGAGAGCATCTTCCTAGGGGGTCTCTACCTAGAAATAATCATAGCTTATTACCGGCCTATCTGAGATTCAAGCCTGGATGACTTTTAATTTTTTGATGCTTAATGTAGAGAACATAAAATTGCTTTTTGATTGATCCTGCTGCACTCTGCGGTGCATGTATTTCTTTCATTGTTCAGTGGGTCGCTGGAGGCTGGCAGCACAAGGCTCTCTATCCAGAGGAGCCAGTGCGGTGGAAAGACTGGGTGAGGGCCAGCAAGTTCTATTGCTAAAATCAGCATCTTGAATTCATCCTCAATAAAGGCCTTCAATACATATGAGTTCTTTTGTACATTTGAAAGTACTTAAAAGATCAGTTTATAAACACTGAACATGTGGGTATAATAATAATTACTAGAATTTAGTTACATCATTCACTCTATCCACCAAACCTTATTTTTAATAAGGGTTGTATCTGATTAGGATTGCTTAGATCTTGTCATTATTTCTCTGACAAGCAACTTCAGATATCCAGCTTAATTAAAAATTAATGCTTTCAGGACTTCCCTGGTGGTCCAGTGGTTAAGACTCTGTGTTCCCAATGCAGGGGTCCAGGTTCGATCTCTGGTCAGGGAGCTAGATCCCACATGCCACAACTAAGACCCAGTGCAGCCAAATAAACAATTAAAAATAATAAATTTTTTTTTAAAATTAGTGCTTCGATCAAGTATTCTATCCAACATTAACTTTCTGAATATAAGGCCATGAATATATATACCGTTCATGTATGTATGTATGTGTGTGTGTGTCCTTAATGATAGGATTGAAAAATATTGTAGTACAACCACAACACTGAGATTTTAAAATCCACTACAAGGATGAGAAAATCCATTTATTGTGCTGAGCTCCAGTTACTATGCTGAACACAGACGCCTTTTTAGTAACCAAAGACTGCCCTTGTGGAGAAGGTAAATTGCAACCCACTTCCAATTCAAGAAATTCCATTCTCTGCTGGTTGAAATCTCCTCTCAAGGTCCTGAGCCCCACACAAGGCGCTTCCCGTTCTGTTTTTGAACCTCTGCACTTTGGAGTCCCTTGGCGCATCGTTCCTTCTTTGTCCAAGCAACCCCATCTCCAGTCCTGGGCAGAAGAATTTTATAAGAGGGTTTGACTATTCATGTGTCTGTCACCCAGAGCCGAGAGCATCTTCCTAGGGGGTCTCTACCTAGAAATAATCATAGCTTATTACCGGCCTATCTGAGATTCAAGCCTGGATGACTTTTAATTTTTTGATGCTTAATGTAGAGAACATAAAATTGCTTTTTGATTGATCCTGCTGCACTCTGCGGTGCATGTATTTCTTTCATTGTTCAGTGGGTCGCTGGAGGCTGGCAGCACAAGGCTCTCTATCCAGAGGAGCCAGTGCGGTGGAAAGACTGGGTGAGGGCCACATCCCAGTTTGGCTCCCAGCTCTGTTATTATCTGGTTAACTCCACCCAAATTGCTTAAAGTCTCTGGATCTCAGGTTCCTCATCTTTCAAAATGTGCTTACACACGCAATTGTTACAAAGAGCAAATGCAGCGATGTATATCACCTCACATATGGACATGTACAGAAGTCTTATGATTATTTACAAAATACAGAACTATCCCTTTAAAGACATATGACATATATTTGGGGGGGGAGGGGCGGGTTGAGGATGGAGGGGCGCTGGCAGGCCACTTCTACTGGTCCTTCATCTATCCATTTTCATCCGTTTTTGTTCTTTGGCCCGTGTGGGCCTCACATCGCAGTGGCCTCTCTTGCTGCAGAGCACCGGCTCTGGGCGCATGCGCTCCAGAGCTCCGGCTCAGTAGTTGGACACATCCGTCCAGCCGCTCCACGGCACGTGGGATCCTCCCAGACCAGGGATCAAACCGGCGCCCCCTGCACTGCAAGGCAGTGTCCTTGCCCACTGAACCACCAGGGAAGCCGGATATATTTTTAAAAGATATATGATAACTACTGTGCATCACTCTTGCCACCAGGGTACTAATTTATTGACATTTCAAAGAAGTTTATAAACTATAAAGGAGAAGTTTGCACCAATCATCTTAAAGAAAGTATATTAATAAAACCATGGTGAAACCTTTAACATGCATAGAGTCTTAAGAAAATGCAAGCATTGCTCCTTTTTCCAAAGTTTGGTCTATGTTAAATTGTCAGTACAGGTTTATCTGGTTTCCTATATGTGTATGAGCTTGGAAGATGCACAATTATATTTTCATTGACAAATAATTTCACTCCCTCTATAAATCAACATCATTTCCTCCTGGCCCCTCAAGATTCAGCAGCTTCCTAGGGGGTCTCTACCTAGAAATAATCATAGCTTATTACCGGCCTATCTGAGATTCAAGCCTGGATGACTTTTAATTTTTTGATGCTTAATGTAGAGAACATAAAATTGCTTTTTGATTGATCCTGCTGCACTCTGCGGTGCATGTATTTCTTTCATTGTTCAGTGGGTCGCTGGAGGCTGGCAGCACAAGGCTCTCTATCCAGAGGAGCCAGTGCGGTGGAAAGACTGGGTGAGGGCCACATCCCAGTTTGGCTCCCAGCTCTGTTATTATCTGGTTAACTCCACCCAAATTGCTTAAAGTCTCTGGATCTCAGGTTCCTCATCTTTCAAAATGTGCTTACACACGCAATTGTTACAAAGAGCAAATGCAGCGATGTATATCACCTCACATATGGACATGTACAGAAGTCTTATGATTATTTACAAAATACAGAACTATCCCTTTAAAGACATATGACATATATTTGGGGGGGGAGGGGCGGGTTGAGGATGGAGGGGCGCTGGCAGGCCACTTCTACTGGTCCTTCATCTATCCATTTTCATCCGTCTTTGTTCTTTGGCCCGTGTGGGCCTCCCATCGAAGTGGCCTCTCTCGCTGTAGAGCACCTGCTCTGGGCGCATGCGCTCCAGAGCTTCGGCTCAGTAGTTGGACACATCCGTCCAGCCGCTCCACGGCACGTGGGATCCTCCCAGACCAGGGATCAAACCGGCGCCCCCTGCACTGCAAGGCAGTGTCCTTGCCCACTGAACCACCAGGGAAGCCGGATATATTTTTAAAAGATATATGATAACTACTGTGCATCACTCTTGCCACCAGGGTACTAATTTATTGACATTTCAAAGAAGTTTATAAACTATAAAGGAGAAGTTTGCACCAATCATCTTAAAGAAAGTATATTAATAAAACCATGGTGAAACCTTTAACATGCATAGAGTCTTAAGAAAATGCAAGCATTGCTCCTTTTTCCAAAGTTTGGTCTATGTTAAATTGTCAGTACAGGTTTATCTGGTTTCCTATATGTGTATGAGCTTGGAAGATGCACAATTATATTTTCATTGACAAATAATTTCACTCCCTCTATAAATCAACATCATTTCCTCCTGGCCCCCTCCAAGATTCAGCAGCTGTCATAAGGTTTCCAGGTAGAATAATGATTCAGGACCCACAGACCACACTGTCTTATTGAACTGCTCCCAAGCTCACTGGCTGGGGGACCAATAAATCATTGCTCTACAAGTCATCTGGAATGCAGAGTGCAGCCCGGAGTCAAGAGTCAAGGTTCCACCTTACTGTTAGGAGGCATTTGTTATGAAAAGATTTCTTTAATTTTTTTTTTTTCTTTTTAATCACAGAATAACCTTTCTCCTGATTCTTTAAATCGCTTCCCATCTGCATGTTTCTCATCTTCGAATATTTAATTACCCCAATTCAGTGTTCAGATACCACTGTGGCTTCTCTTGATGTTGAAGCTCTTCCAGAGCCCCCATTGTTTATTAAAACGTCGAACTTGGGATTTTTTTCTGTTGTGGCTTCCACCTCATTCTATCCCACTTCCCATGGAGATTACACTCTCAGTAAACACTCAGCCTGTTTTTGGTGTCCCTAGCAGATGGAGACAAAGTTATTCCCCACTTTTGTTCCAAGAAACAACACAATGTTGTGTTGCCAAGTTTTTGCTTTTTTGTTTTGAGCGGTTGGAATAATAATAATAACAGTACCAATCTCTTCTCTTTGAAGGAGCTTTACCATTCATATAGTTTCTGCTCTCTGTTCCCTCCACATCCTCATCTCTCTTGAGAGAATTGATGGTGGTTCATGCTGCCAGAAAGAAAATAAATGAGGAATAAAGGCTTTGTCTTCTAAGCAACATCTAGAGACTCCAGGAGTTGTAACATTTGCCGATGAAACTGAAAACGTCTCTTTGTCTTATTAATTTCTGCTTAAGTATTTAACCACTCCATTTTGTGGATAGCACCTTCTGGTTCTTTTAATTTATTGACATTTCAAAGAAGTTTATAAACTATAAAGGAGAAGTTTGCACCAATCATCTTAAAGAAAGTATATTAATAAAACCATGGTGAAACCTTTAACATGCATAGAGTCTTAAGAAAATGCAAGCATTGCTCCTTTTTCCAAAGTTTGGTCTATGTTAAATTGTCAGTACAGGTTTATCTGGTTTCCTATATGTGTATGAGCTTGGAAGATGCACAATTATATTTTCATTGACAAATAATTTCACTCCCTCTATAAATCAACATCATTTCCTCCTGGCCCCCTCCAAGATTCAGCAGCTGTCATAAGGTTTCCAGGTAGAATAATGATTCAGGACCCACAGACCACACTGTCTTATTGAACTGCTCCCAAGCTCACTGGCTGGGGGACCAATAAATCATTGCTCTACAAGTCATCTGGAATGCAGAGTGCAGCCCGAGTCAAGAGTCAAGGTTCCACCTTACTGTTAGGAGGCATTTGTTATGAAAAGATTTCTTTAATTTTTTTTTTTTCTTTTTAATCACAGAATAACCTTTCTCCTGATTCTTTAAATCGCTTCCCATCTGCATGTTTCTCATCTTCGAATATTTAATTACCCCAATTCAGTGTTCAGATACCACTGTGGCTTCTCTTGATGTTGAAGCTCTTCCAGAGCCCCCATTGTTTATTAAAACGTCGAACTTGGGATTTTTTTCTGTTGTGGCTTCCACCTCATTCTATCCCACTTCCCATGGAGATTACACTCTCAGTAAACACTCAGCCTGTTTTTGGTGTCCCTAGCAGATGGAGACAAAGTTATTCCCCACTTTTGTTCCAAGAAACAACACAATGTTGTGTTGCCAAGTTTTTGCTTTTTTGTTTTGAGCGGTTGGAATAATAATAATAACAGTACCAATCTCTTCTCTTTGAAGGAGCTTTACCATTCATATAGTTTCTGCTCTCTGTTCCCTCCACATCCTCATCTCTCTTGAGAGAATTGATGGTGGTTCATGCTGCCAGAAAGAAAATAAATGAGGAATAAAGGCTTTGTCTTCTAAGCAACATCTAGAGACTCCAGGAGTTGTAACATTTGCCGATGAAACTGAAAAACGTCTCTTTGTCTTATTAATTTCTGCTTAAGTATTTAACCACTCCATTTTGTGGATAGCACCTTCTGGTTCTTTTAATTCTCCTGTCTTAATTTTCATAAGAACTATCTGAGCTGAAAATTGAGACCTGTTCTTATAAATTAAGGATTGTGGTTTGACTTCAAAGTTAAGGCCAAAAAAGACCAGAGTAAAACTTAACACTAAAAAAACTCCTCATTCTCACTCCTCCAAAATGAATACTTTTTGCCACAGGAACAATGCCTTCAGTCGATTAAAAAATTAGATATCCAATGAGTTTACGAACAAGGATTTGCATTCTTTGTAAAAAAGGAATTCACTTGGAGAAGGAAATGGCAACCCACTCCAGCATTTTTGCCTGGAAAATCGCATGGACAGAGGAGCCTGGTGGGCTACAGTCCATAGGGTCACAAAGAGTTGGACACAACTGAGTGATTGAACATGCACATATGCCCAGAGTAAGGGTAGAAAATCCAAATATATTCTAATATGAAATACATTTGAAGTTGGCTTTCAAAAAAAACAGAAAACAGGACTTCCCTGGTGGTCCAGTGTGTAAAGAGTCCGCCTTGCAGTGCAAGGGGTGCCGGTTCGATCCGTGGCCCGGGAAGATCTCACATGCCTCAGAGCGGCTACACTGGTGTGTCCAATTACGAGCGAGCACTCTGGAGTGCATGTGCCTGAAGCGAGTGCTCCACAGCGAGAGAGGCTACTGTGATGAGAGGCCCACACAGGCCAAAGAATTAACATGGATAAAAATAAATAAATGAAGGACCAATAAAAGAGGCCAAAATTTTAAAAAGAAAAAGAAAACAAAAAGGAATCCAGGAACACCACAATAAGGTCAGCAAAAGCCCTGACCAATGCTAAAATTAGTGGGTAAAATTAAAAAAAAAAAAGCTGAATAGTAGCTTAGACTCAAAGTATCTCCCCTCAAATAAATGACTGTGGTGGTTGTAACATGTGTCCAAAAATTGTTTGGTCCTTCTGGCCCTGGGAGGTAGAACCTCACTCCTCTCCCTTTGAATGTGTGCTCAGCTTAATGACCTGTCTCTACCTGAATGGAAAGGAAAAAAAATGTAAATTTACATAGAAACTTTACAGTGACATCACCTTAACTAAGTAATCAAGGTTAATGTTTCTATAATAAGATATATCAACCTTTTGTATCTCCCTAAGATGAAACGCAAAGGGTCCATCACCTTTTGGGTATACTGCCCCCAAATCCATAACTCCAAAAATCATGAGAAAAAATCAGATAAACCCAAATGGAGGGGCATTCTACAAAATAGCTGACCACTATTTCTTAAAAGTGTCAAGGTCACAAAAGACAAGAGAAAAGGTGTGTGTGTCGGGGGCGGGTGGGGGGAAGAATCCTAGATAGTGAGAGACCAAGAAGACATGATAAATATAAGATGCTATTCTGGTTGGAGTCTGAAACAGGTAAAGGAAACTGGTGAAATCTGAATAAAGTCTGTAGATTACTTACTCGCTTTATATCAGTGTTAATTTCTCCGTTTTGATAAATGTGCTATGAATATGTAAGATGTTAACTTTCAAGGAAGCTGGTTAAAAGGTTTACAAGAATTCTCCACTATCTTTGTAAATATAAAATTCTTTCAAAATATATAAAAAAATATTTTAGATGAGAAGTATAGAAAAAGTAACATGGAAACCTACACTATCATATGTAAAAGAGACAACCAGTGCGAATACGTCATAAGACCAAAGGAACTTACATGGGGGGTATGCAACAGCCTGGAGGGGGTGGGATGGGAAGGGTCTGGGAGCGGGGTTCAGGTGGAAAAGGTCAAGGGTATACCTATGACTGATTTGGATTTATGTATAGCTGTAAACAACAAAACTCTGTAAAAGTAAAATGAAAATATATTTAAAAAATTCTAAATAGTATGTTTATGGGTATGTATAAACAAAGCACAAACAAAGATTACATTCATTCATTCAATTCATTCTACAGATGTTTATTGTCAGCTTTCTGTGCTGTTTGAGGTACTTATTCAGGTGCTCACTGTTTTAGGAGCATGCTTGCTCAGTTGCTAAATCATGTCCGACTCTTTGTGACCCTGTGGATTGTAGCCCACCAGGCTCCTCTGTCCATGGGATTCTCCAGGGAAGAATATTGGAGTGGGTTGCCATGCCCTCCTCCAGGGCATCTTCCTGACCCAGGGATCGATCCCATGTCCTACCTTGTCAGTCAAGTTCTTTACAGGTAGCGCCACCTGGGAAGCCTAGGTACTGGAGAAACAATGCTAAATGAATGAGGTTTGAACACTCCCAGCAACTTACAGCCTACCAGGTATAACAAGTATAGTAAGTGATAGAAAGAACAGGCAGCTCTGGTGTAAATAACAGGGTCCCATCCTGTTCTGAGGTTTGGGGAAGGCTTGCCTAGAGCTGAGGATGGTTCAGCTGAGACTAGATGCATAGTGTTAGATGGGGTGGGAGTTGTTTGAACAGAAAGGGAACCCTTCCAGGCCAAAGGAGCAGCACAACAAGCAAGAAATGAGGAATCAGAAAGAAAGCCAAGAAGTGGAGTTAAAGGCTAGAGAGGCAGAAGCTAGATTGTTCAAGGTCTTATAGGTCAGAGAAAGGATTTGGGACTTCATCCTAAAGAAATGGGTAAACCACTGGAGTGTTTTAAGTGAATTATTTAATTATACTGCAATCTATTTCTGTTAATCTGTGTATTTCCTAGCTGCCTAAGTCAGTATTGTTCATGTTTGAGAATGAATTAGACTTCCTAATTATTAGAGACTTTTCATAAGAAGCATATCATTTTTCACCCTGACCCCCTCTCTACCTTCTGGCAACAGACTACTTTGACATTTCCTTTATTTGAGCCATATTGTGGGTTTGAAGGAGTCAATGAACAGGCAAAGATATTTGCCAGCCGGACCCTCGACTCTACTGGCCCTCCATGAGGGGATATATTCTCCACTGTCAGATCTTTGGTAGAAGTCCATGCTCCATCAAAAAGTATGTTATGGGTATGTATAAACAAAGCACAAACAAAGATTACATTCATTCATTCAATTCATTCTACAGATGTTTATTGTCAGCTTTCTGTGCTGTTTGAGGTACTTATTCAGGTGCTCACTGTTTTAGGAGCATGCTTGCTCAGTTGCTAAATCATGTCCGACTCTTTGTGACCCTGTGGATTGTAGCCCACCAGGCTCCTCTGTCCATGGGATTCTCCAGGGAAGAATATTGGAGTGGGTTGCCATGCCCTCCTCCAGGGCATCTTCCTGACCCAGGGATCGATCCCATGTCCTACCTTGTCAGTCAAGTTCTTTACAGGTAGCGCCACCTGGGAAGCCTAGGTACTGGAGAAACAATGCTAAATGAATGAGGTTTGAACACTCCCAGCAACTTACAGCCTACCAGGTATAACAAGTATAGTAAGTGATAGAAAGAACAGGCAGCTCTGGTGTAAATAACAGGGTCCCATCCTGTTCTGAGGTTTGGGGAAGGCTTGCCTAGAGCTGAGGATGGTTCAGCTGAGACTAGATGCATAGTGTTAGATGGGGTGGGAGTTGTTTGAACAGAAAGGGAACCCTTCCAGGCCAAAGGAGCAGCACAACAAGCAAGAAATGAGGAATCAGAAAGAAAGCCAAGAAGTGGAGTTAAAGGCTAGAGAGGCAGAAGCTAGATTGTTCAAGGTCTTATAGGTCAGAGAAAGGATTTGGGACTTCATCCTAAAGAAATGGGTAAACCACTGGAGTGTTTTAAGTGAATTATTTAATTATACTGCAATCTATTTCTGTTAATCTGTGTATTTCCTAGCTGCCTAAGTCAGTATTGTTCATGTTTGAGAATGAATTAGACTTCCTAATTATTAGAGACTTTTCATAAGAAGCATATCATTTTTCACCCTGACCCCCTCTCTACCTTCTGGCAACAGACTACTTTGACATTTCCTTTATTTGAGCCATATTGTGGGTTTGAAGGAGTCAATGAACAGGCAAAGATATTTGCCAGCCGGACCCTCGACTCTACTGGCCCTCCATGAGGGGATATATTCTCCACTGTCAGATCTTTGGTAGAAGTCGGGGCCATAGCTCCTGTATAGATGCCCATGACTTAGGCCCATGGGGCAATGGTGGCCGCTGTACCAGTGGAGATGTACAGAAATCAGGCAGTTCCGTGGCGTGACATGGGCTCTAATTGTGTCCCCAACCTTCCCTTGGCTCTTTCCCGTTCATTGATCCTAATTCTCTGTGGGCAATCCAATATCTTCCCAATGACTTTCTTATTTGCAGATCTTTTTTGAGTATCTTTTCTGAAAAACACTGACTCTTAATCATCAGAGCTCACATTTCTATAACCCTCATTTCCTGCCAAGCATTGTGCTAAGCGGTTTGCTAACCCGTTACCCCTTTACTCCAGCAAAACAGACAGACTTCTCTGCTGAAGGGGGGAAGCCAGAGGGCAAAATCACTTCCTTGGAAGAAACTAAAAAATAGACAGAAACCTTTTTTCAGGCCAGGAGATTTAAAACCTGCTTGTCCCTGATAGCAAGATTGTTGGAAAGCAACCTGAAGTGTTTGAAAATGGAGGACTAGATAGGCAAATTACGGTACAACCACTCCAGGGAACAATGTGCAACCATTTAAAACGATAATTAGCAAAGCTGAGAAAGGTTTGTGATTGCAACTGTGTGAAAATATGAAAGCACATGTTCAAGGAGTTGGAAGACTTCTGTAAATATTCTGAGCTGTTTTGTGAGGGTGAGGTTCCCCCTCTGTGGCAAAACTCTCTAACTCTGTTAGAGCATATCTATAATTTTCCCACTTCCCTTCACCATGTATTTATCCCAGTGCTCCAAGTGTGGGGAAATCCCTATGATCATCCTCTTAACAACCACTTAAGATAACGAACTTCAGGGCCACTTTTTTTTTTTTTTTAATATTTTATTTATATTTATTTGGCTGCATTAGGTCTCAGTTGTAGCATGTGGGCTCTAGTTCCCTGACCAGGGATCAAACCCAGGCTCCCTGCATTGGGAGCACAGAGTCTTAGCCACCGGACCACCAGGGAATTCCCTCAGGGCCACTTTTAAGTCTACATTGTCAAGGTTGATATTGACCGTGATGTTGAACAGAAGTTTTCACTACCGGATCCCCAAATGGGCCAAAGTTTCAGTCCTCCTCAGCTTCTGTTGTGAGTTGAAAGCCCTGATTCAAATGCATGTATGTAGAACAGGATGGGAGCTGCTGCTGTCCTGATCCATTGTTCTTGCTGCACTATAGTTTCCGGTTTCGTGCAGGGGCCTGGAACATTCGCTTCCATTCATGAAAATTCACAGAAAAGAGACATCAGTCCTTCGAGCGACTTCTTTATCGTCTATGCCAACTCATTCCCAGGTGTCTCCAACATTCTCAATTTGTGAGAATATCTTTCTGCTTTCTAGCTTCCCAAATCTACCTTCACTGTGAAATTTTCTCCAGTTCCTGAAGGAATTCCCCCTAAGATACCAGAAACTAAGGCTAATGAGCAGCTTACCCCTTTACTCCAGCAAAACAGACAGACTTCTCTGCTGAAGGGGGGAAGCCAGAGGGCAAAATCACTTCCTTGGAAGAAACTAAAAAATAGACAGAAACCTTTTTTCAGGCCAGGAGATTTAAAACCTGCTTGTCCCTGATAGCAAGATTGTTGGAAAGCAACCTGAAGTGTTTGAAAATGGAGGACTAGATAGGCAAATTACGGTACAACCACTCCAGGGAACAATGTGCAACCATTTAAAACGATAATTAGCAAAGCTGAGAAAGGTTTGTGATTGCAACTGTGTGAAAATATGAAAGCACATGTTCAAGGAGTTGGAAGACTTCTGTAAATATTCTGAGCTGTTTTGTGAGGGTGAGGTTCCCCCTCTGTGGCAAAACTCTCTAACTCTGTTAGAGCATATCTATAATTTTCCCACTTCCCTTCACCATGTATTTATCCCAGTGCTCCAAGTGTGGGGAAATCCCTATGATCATCCTCTTAACAACCACTTAAGATAACGAACTTCAGGGCCACTTTTTTTTTTTTTTTAATATTTTATTTATATTTATTTGGCTGCATTAGGTCTCAGTTGTAGCATGTGGGCTCTGGTTCCCTGACCAGGTTCAAACCCAGGCTCCCTGCATTGGGAGCACAGAGTCTTAGCCACCGGACCACCAGGGAATTCCCTCAGGGCCACTTTTAAGTCTACATTGTCAAGGTTGATATTGACCGTGATGTTGAACAGAAGTTTTCACTACCGGATCCCCAAATGGGCCAAAGTTTCAGTCCTCCTCAGCTTCTGTTGTGAGTTGAAAGCCCTGATTCAAATGCATGTATGTAGAACAGGATGGGAGCTGCTGCTGTCCTGATCCATTGTTCTTGCTGCACTATAGTTTCCGGTTTCGTGCAGGGGCCTGGAACATTCGCTTCCATTCATGAAAATTCACAGAAAAGAGACATCAGTCCTTCGAGCGACTTCTTTATCGTCTATGCCAACTCATTCCCAGGTGTCTCCAACATTCTCAATTTGTGAGAATATCTTTCTGCTTTCTAGCTTCCCAAATCTACCTTCACTGTGAAATTTTCTCCAGTTCCTGAAGGAATTCCCCCTAAGATACCAGAAACTAAGGCTAATATTAGTTGAGCAGCTTACAAAATGAAAATGACCATTGCAGTTTCTTGTAGATCAAAAGTAACCTAATATATATAACTTCATCTGGCTCAGCTAATTAATAGCAGGCAGCATCACCTACAGTGTGCAACTTTGGCAGCCCCTGTCACACTTCAAAGTCCCCAGGGTCACTGACTAATACCCATCAGCATCTGCACAGCTCCATGAATCTACCTTGACATGGCCTTGGGCAGGTGGGCCTTGTTGAGTCTCTAAGTCCCATCTGACTCTTTTGCGACTTCATGGACTGTAGCCTGCCAGATTCCTCTGTCCACGGGATTTGCCAGGCAAGAATACTGGAGTGGGTTGCCATTTCCTCCTTCAAGGAATCTTCCCAACCCAGGGATTGAACGCATGTCTCCTGAATTGGCAGGAGGGTTCTTTACCCCTAAGCCACCAGGGAAGCCCAGGTAGGCTCTACTCATATCTTTTTTTTTTTTTTTAATTTTTATTTTACTTTTTACTTTTACAGAGTTTTGTTGTTTACAGATATGTATGATCCCAGATTAGTCATATGTATATCCCCCCACCTCACCCCTCCAGGCCATCACACAGCACCCCTGCAGGATCCCCTTTTCTCACAGCACAGTGACAATAGCTATTTTTTTTTTTTACATATGACAGTATAGGTTTTCATGCTAATTCCTTTGCGCCTCCACCCACAGCCTTCTGTGTGACGTTGCAAAGCCCATAATGGGCCAAAGTTTCAGTCCTCCTCAGCTTCTGTTGTGAGTTGAAAGCCCTGATTCAAATGCATGTATGTAGAACAGGATGGGAGCTGCTGCTGTCCTGATCCATTGTTCTTGCTGCACTATAGTTTCCGGTTTCGTGCAGGGGCCTGGAACATTCGCTTCCATTCATGAAAATTCACAGAAAAGAGACATCAGTCCTTCGAGCGACTTCTTTATCGTCTATGCCAACTCATTCCCAGGTGTCTCCAACATTCTCAATTTGTGAGAATATCTTTCTGCTTTCTAGCTTCCCAAATCTACCTTCACTGTGAAATTTTCTCCAGTTCCTGAAGGAATTCCCCCTAAGATACCAGAAACTAAGGCTAATATTAGTTGAGCAGCTTACAAAATGAAAATGACCATTGCAGTTTCTTGTAGATCAAAAGTAACCTAATATATATAACTTCATCTGGCTCAGCTAATTAATAGCAGGCAGCATCACCTACAGTGTGCAACTTTGGCAGCCCCTGTCACACTTCAAAGTCCCCAGGGTCACTGACTAATACCCATCAGCATCTGCACAGCTCCATGAATCTACCTTGACATGGCCTTGGGCAGGTGGGCCTTGTTGAGTCTCTAAGTCCCATCTGACTCTTTTGCGACTTCATGGACTGTAGCCTGCCAGATTCCTCTGTCCACGGGATTTGCCAGGCAAGAATACTGGAGTGGGTTGCCATTTCCTCCTTCAAGGAATCTTCCCAACCCAGGGATTGAACGCATGTCTCCTGAATTGGCAGGAGGGTTCTTTACCCCTAAGCCACCAGGGAAGCCCAGGTAGGCTCTACTCATATCTTTTTTTTTTTTTTTAATTTTTATTTTACTTTTTACTTTTACAGAGTTTTGTTGTTTACAGATATGTATGATCCCAGATTAGTCATATGTATATCCCCCCACCTCACCCCTCCAGGCCATCACACAGCACCCCTGCAGGATCCCCTTTTCTCACAGCACAGTGACAATAGCTATTTTTTTTTTTTACATATGACAGTATAGGTTTTCATGCTAATTCCTTTGCGCCTCCCACCCACTGTTCATTCCCCACAATGCCCATATGTCTACTATCCATGTCTGTTTTTCCATCGCTTCACTGCATGTGCTATCATTACCATCCTACTAGATTCCATGTATATGTGTTAGTATATTTTATTTGTCCTTCTCTTTTTGACTGACTTCACTTTTTATGATAGGTTCTAGATCCAGCCACCTCATTAGGGCTGATTCTTCTGCATTTCTTTTTATAGCTGTGTAGCATTCCATTGTATATATATACCAGGGCTTCTTTATCCATTCATTCGTCGATGGACATCTAGGTTGCTTCTATGTTCTAGCTATTGTATAGAGAGCGGCAATGAACATTGGGGTACAGGTGCTTCTTCCAGTTTTGATATCATCAGGGTATAAGTCTAAGAGTGGGATTGCTGGGTCATATGGTGCTTCTATTTTTAGTTTTTTAAGGAATCTCCACACTGTCTTCCATAGAGGCTGTATCAATTTACATTCCCACCAGCAGTGCAAGAGTGTTTCCTTTTTTCCGCACCCTCTCCAGCATTTATTGTCTGTAGATTTCTTGATGATGGCCATTCTGACTGGTGTACTCATACCTTTTTCATACATTCCAGAGGTTTGTAGTTTGCACCTAAATGAGACACTTTCAGAAGGAACAGTGAGGTCCCTTCTAACCTTGGCACTACTTTATATGTAGCAAGATAATCTGATTAAATAAGAATTCCTAAGTAGTTCTGAATCACACACTGATTTTATTTCAAACTTAAAAATCTCCTGAGTCCTGTGACCTAGCAATTTCATTTCTTGGCCATCTGTCCAACAAATACACACACACATGTGCAAACAGATGTATATTTAAGAAACATTCATTGCTACTTTGGTTTGTAATAGCAAAAGATTATTTTTAACTGATTAAATACATTTGGTACATCAGTGGATTGAAAAAATGTGCATCCAAGATACAACATTAAGTGAAGATGTAAGACAGTGCTCTGGTATATTTTCACTTCTGTAAGGAAGTGATGCAGACAGAACATGTGTGGATGCACACGTAGTTGAATGAGTGCATAGAATATCTCTAGATAGATACACAGAATGATTATTGTCTCTTGGGAGGGGAACTGGGTGGTACAAGAAAGGAGAGGAAACTCATCTTTCAGTATATGTCACTTACTTAATACATGGCAAATTTTCTACCATGTGCATGGATTGCTCCTTAAAAAATAAAAGTAATGTTTTTAAACTAGGTTTTTTTCTTAAATGAATAAGATTAAGACTTCAGAGCACAATCTTGTTTTGATATTGACTGAAGGAGAAGTCCCTTTTCACTGACTGCCATGCCTTATATCCTCCTGGTTCATTCTGACCTTCTTGAAAAGAGGTTGAGGTATTTACACAGAGGATCATACCTCTCCTGACATGAAACTCCTGGACCACTCTAAAATTTCCTCAGTTTGTTCTTTCACATCTGGGGTAGGGGAATAAGAGGACAATTTCAGGAGGAAGCAGGACATATCAAACAAATCAAGCATTGATGTAAAGATATTTAGAGTTACCATACAATCCAGAAATCGCTCTCCTGGAGATAATCCAGAAAACAAGAGAATGCTAGTGGGAAAAAATCACATGCACTTTAATGTTCATAACAGCACTACAATGGCCAAGAAGTGGAAGCAATGTAACTATCCATAAACAGATGAATGGGTAAAGAAAAAAAAATAGATAGATAGATAGATAGATCTGAATCACTTTGCTGTACACCAGAAACTAAGTACACTGTGAATCAATTATACCTCATTTAAACAAATTTAAGATATATAGATCTATATATTCTTGAAAACCACTAAAAATACTGTCTCATAGCAAATGTTCCCCCAAAATTTTACATTTATTTGTTTCTAGAAATTTGAATTAAGATCCTTGAAAGCAGAGTAATGTTTTGAGTAGGCAACATATCTTCCCACAATTTTGAAAGTGATTTGAGCCCAAATAAATAAAGATTTCCTATCAGACTCCACTAGTCCTTAAGTACTATAAAGCCAGCACATCAAAATCTGGCATAATCTTTTCCAAGTTTGTTTACTTGTCTTTAACCACTTATGGTCAAATAATCTAAGTCTAGGTCAACTGCTTATACTAAGGAGTCCATGGGAAATCTGATCTTTAGGTAAATTTTAGATATTTCCTTTTGAGGGAAAAAAAAGAGAAACCAAATGATAATAAAAGAGAACTCATCCAATTCTGTTTTAGTTGTGGTACCCTCATGCCAAACTCTTCCTCCAAACAGCCCCAGTCTAAAGCAGTTTGAGCAATTTGTGAAACTTTGAAAAAAAAGGAGTAAAACTGGGCTATCTTTCCTTTCTTTTGGAAAATGCATAAGAAAGTAGTGTTAGCACCTCTTTAGAGTCTCTGGCAGAGTAACTGCCAAGTGGATTCTTTTTCTGTTTTGGCGGGGGAAAAGGCGGATTGGGGAGGGAGTGGGACGGGTTGGGGAGGTAGGGGGGCGGGCGGGCCACTTCTATTGGTCTTTCATTTATCCATTTTCATCCATCTTTGTTCTTTGGCCCGTGTGGGCCTCCCATCTCAGTGGCCTCTCTCGCTGTAGGGCACCTGCTCTGGGCACATACGCTCCAGAGCTTTGGCTCAGTAATTGGACACATCGGTCCAGCTTCTCCGCGGCACGTGGGATCTGGCACGTGCGATCTTCCCAGGCCAGGGATTAAACTGGCGCCCCTTGCACTGCAAGGCAGTGTCCTTACCCACTGGACCACCAGAGAAGCCCCCCAAGTTGATTCTTTTGCATCCTCAGTCAAGGGTACCATCTACCCAGGTTTCCTTCAGTCAAAGCCCTTGGTTCTTTTATGAAACATGTATAATTTCCCCTTTAAAAACTCATTTTCACTTTTAAAGGGGGAAAGCAGATATATAATTAATTTAATTTAATTTAAATAAAGCAATTATAAAGCTAGCGGGAACATATATGCAAAACATGTGACATGGTTACTATCCTTGACAAATAAATACTCTGTATATTTTTGATGAACACAGAATACAAACTGGTCATTAAATGTATGAAGTGTCATACTCCACTGATAAAAACAGTGCAAATTCAACTCATGAAAAGTTGATTTTTTGGCATAATTCTTTTCCAAGTTTGTTTACTTTTTTCTTTAACCACTTATGGTCAAATAATCTAAGTCTAGGTCAACTGCTTATACTAAGGAGTCCATGGGAAATCTGATCTTTAGGTAAATTTTAGATATTTCCTTTTGAGGGAAAAAAAAGAGAAACCAAATGATAATAAAAGAGAACTCATCCAATTCTGTTTTAGTTGTGGTACCCTCATGCCAAACTCTTCCTCCAAACAGCCCCAGTCTAAAGCAGTTTGAGCAATTTGTGAAACTTTGAAAAAAAAGGAGTAAAACTGGGCTATCTTTCCTTTCTTTTGGAAAATGCATAAGAAAGTAGTGTTAGCACCTCTTTAGAGTCTCTGGCAGAGTAACTGCCAAGTGGATTCTTTTTCTGTTTTGGCGGGGAAGAGGCGGATTGGGGAGGGAGTGGGACGGGTTGGGGAGGTAGGGGGGCGGGCGGGCCACTTCTATTGGTCTTTCATTTATCCATTTTCATCCATCTTTGTTCTTTGGCCCGTGTGGGCCTCCCATCTCAGTGGCCTCTCTCGCTGTAGGGCACCTGCTCTGGGCACATACGCTCCAGAGCTTTGGCTCAGTAATTGGACACATCGGTCCAGCTTCTCCGCGGCACGTGGGATCTGGCACGTGCGATCTTCCCAGGCCAGGGATTAAACTGGCGCCCCTTGCACTGCAAGGCAGTGTCCTTACCCACTGGACCACCAGAGAAGCCCCCCAAGTTGATTCTTTTGCATCCTCAGTCAAGGGTACCATCTACCCAGGTTTCCTTCAGTCAAAGCCCTTGGTTCTTTTATGAAACATGTATAATTTCCCCTTTAAAAACTCATTTTTCACTTTTAAAGGGGAATGCAGATATATAATTAATTTAATTTAATTTAAATAAAGCAATTATAAAGCTAGCGGGAACATATATGCAAAACATGTGACATGGTTACTATCCTTGACAAATAAATACTCTGTATATTTTTGATGAACACAGAATACAAACTGGTCATTAAATGTATGAAGTGTCATACTCCACTGATAAAAACAGTGCAAATTCAACTCAGTAACAAAGTAACATAAATAGCCTGATTTAAAAATAGGCAGAAGATCTGCACAGACATTTTTCCGAAGAAGATGTTCAGATGACCAATAGGCACATGAAAAGATGTTCAACATCACTAATCTTCAGGGAAATGCAAATGACAATCACAGTAAAGTATCATCTCACACTGTTAGAATGGCTATTACCAAAAGGACGAGAAATAACAAGTGATGGAAAGGATGTGGAGAAAGGGGAACCTTCAACAACTGTTGCTGGGAATGTAAACTGATGCATCCTCTATGTGAGCCAGTATGGAAATTCCTCAGAAAAATTGAGAAAAAGACCACCACATGATCCATCTATTCCACTTCTTTGGTATTTCTCCAAAGAATATGAAAACCCTGTATGCACTATATGGGAAAAAATATATGCACTTCTGTGTTCTTTGCAGGTCTGTTTACCAAAGCTCAGATATGGGGACAACCAACCTAAGTGTCCATTGATGGGTGAATGGGTAAAGATGTGTCTAGGGAGGTATACATGTATAGGTATACATGGATATATACTTATGACTGACACCATGTTGATCTTTGACAGAAAACAACAAAATTCTGTAAAGAATTATCCTTCAACTAAAAATAAATAGATTTTTAAAAAAGATCTGTCTGTGTGTGTGTGTGTGTGTCTGTGTGTGTGTGATGGTGGAATATTACACAGCTATAGCAAAGAAGAAAATCTTGTCATTTGTGACAACACAAATGGACCCTGAGAGTATTATGCTTAGTGTAATAAGTCAGACAAAGACAAATATCATATAATTTTATTTATATGTAGCCTCTAAAAAATGTGGAAGCTTCCCAGGAAGTGCTAGTGGTAAAGAACCTACCTACTGATACAGGAAAGGTAAGAGATTATTTCTGGGTCTGGAAGAAACCCATGGCAACCCATTCCTGTATTCTTGCCTGGAGAAGCCCTTGGGTAGAGAAGCCTGGTGGGCAAGCAGAATTGAAACAGCTCACCGGTACAGAGGATTGGTGGTTACCAGAGGAGAAGGGAGTTGATGGGTGGGTGAAATGGGTGAAGGAGGTCAATTTTATGGTAATGGGTGGCAATTGGACTTTGGCGGTGATCACTTTAAAGTGTGTACAAATACCAAGTTATAATCGTGTACACCTGAAATGTATATGCTTTTGCCAATTTCACTTCAGTTTTTTTAAAGTCAGCAAATTAAAATCTGTACCATTTCACCTATCATGCTAGCAAAGATAAATATTAATGTTACATTGTCAGTGTCTGTTCCCCAGGGAGGAAATGAACACTCATAATATGCTAAGGAATCATTAGAGAATTGACTGAATTAACTGCGATGAATACGTAGAATAAAATGTTTGTGTCCAAAATAATTAACACCAAAAAAAAAAAAAAAAGGCAATAGTTTTGAGCAGAGAAACAGTTTAAAAGAATTTAGCCCATGTAAAATAAAATTTTTTCTAGAAATATAATTTGTTAGAATGTTAAGGTGATTCCCTTAGGATTTCATAGGTTGCTTTTTAAACTGTTCGTGGTATTTTTTTTGCATTATTTGATTATTTACTATAACTGTGTCGATTTCACAAAGCCCAAGAGGCTCTTCCCTTTAAAAATATAAAGAAAATATAAAGAAGTAAACGAATCTCCTTTGGAAATCATCTACTACATATGTGGAAAAATTCATTTTTCTTGGGGCTTTTTATTACCCATTAAAAGGAACTGCACATTATTTTTACTGCTTGAAGTCCTCTGAATAAATTTGTGGGCATTCTCTTCCACAGACTCAGTCTGAAAAGATTAATCTGTGGTTTCGATTTAAGAAATGAAGTCTATTAAGTGGTCTTAAAAACAAAAGTGGGCATCAATGTTTATGCAAATTATTGGTGCTTTAAAAGTCCTGAGCTTCAGCGGGTACTGCTTTCTCTTCCTTTGCACTTAATTTTAACTCAGGGAGAATGCAATGGGAAGGGAGTTCTAAAACAGAGGCATCCACCTGTCCTACACACTTGGAATGAAGGCCAATAGACCTTCTAAAGTTGGGAGTCTGAGTGAGCCTTTGAGCTGACAGCGGGACTTTGATTTTGTGATTACAATTAAAGATCAAGGTGAGCACCCAGGGCCTGCAGACTCTGCCTGATGGAAATGAATAAACACTTGGCTCTAATACTATACCCAGCTAGAATACAAATAGAGCATATTATCAGCCATCAGAGCATGTCGGCCCTGAATAGCCATGGATGAGGAGCAGACTTTAAATCAAAGTGAAGGGAAGTGCCCCAGTGCCCCTCATCAACCATTCCTTGGCTAGGCTCCCCATGGAGCCAAGAGAGAGGGGGGACCCCCCTTAGGCAGCCAGATCAGCAGAATGAGCTCTGGGATTCAACAAGGTGTCAGGTGTATTCATTGTACACGGATTCTCATTTGCCTCTTCTGTTGTCTGACAGATTGCTTCTTTGCAGACCTCCAGAAGGAGGCAAATTACTGGGTAGGGTGTGTAGAAAGAGACACACTCACACACTGCTAGTGGGAGTGGAGATTAGTCCATGATTTGGGGAGAAGGACAATTTGGCAGTGTCTGTCAAATTTTGAAATGCACATGCAATGTGGCAACTTTGTTTCTAGGAATCCAGCTTCCAAACTCCTAATACAAGAATATGTATGCAAGGAAGCACATTGCAGCATTGCTTATAATGGAAAACGTTCCCACCAACCCAAGTGCCCATCACTGTGGGACTATTTAAAGCACATTGTGGAATGTGTGGCCATTAAAAATGAACTACTTGAAAATATATCTCTACTAAATGATCCTCTTTGGAGAAAAAAAAAAAACTTTATTTCCACAAATGAGCACTGATATATGTAAATGCAAATATCTGGCTAGTGTTTAAAAGTATTTGAAATAGTTGATTACTGGCTTTCCCTGGTGTCTCAGATGGTGAAAAATCTGTCTGCAATTTAGGAGACCCAGGTGCACCCTGGGTCATGAAGATCCCTGGAAAGGGATTGCAACCCACCCCAGTATTCTTGCCTGGAGAATTCCATGGACAGAGGATCCTGGAGGGCTTTAGGTCATTGGATCACAAAGCAATGGGAAGGAGTTCTAAAACAGAGGCATCCACCTGTCCTACACACTTGGAATGAAGGCCAATAGACCTTCTAAAGTTGGGAGTCTGAGTGAGCCTTTGAGCTGACAGCGGGACTTTGATTTTGTGATTACAATTAAAGATCAAGGTGAGCACCCAGGGCCTGCAGACTCTGCCTGATGGAAATGAATAAACACTTGGCTCTAATACTATACCCAGCTAGAATACAAATAGAGCATATTATCAGCCATCAGAGCATGTCGGCCCTGAATAGCCATGGATGAGGAGCAGACTTTAAATCAAAGTGAAGGGAAGTGCCCCAGTGCCCCTCATCAACCATTCCTTGGCTAGGCTCCCCATGGAGCCAAGAGAGAGGGGGGACCCCCCTTAGGCAGCCAGATCAGCAGAATGAGCTCTGGGATTCAACAAGGTGTCAGGTGTATTCATTGTACACGGATTCTCATTTGCCTCTTCTGTTGTCTGACAGATTGCTTCTTTGCAGACCTCCAGAAGGAGGCAAATTACTGGGTAGGGTGTGTAGAAAGAGACACACTCACACACTGCTAGTGGGAGTGGAGATTAGTCCATGATTTGGGGAGAAGGACAATTTGGCAGTGTCTGTCAAATTTTGAAATGCACATGCAATGTGGCAACTTTGTTTCTAGGAATCCAGCTTCCAAACTCCTAATACAAGAATATGTATGCAAGGAAGCACATTGCAGCATTGCTTATAATGGAAAACGTTCCCACCAACCCAAGTGCCCATCACTGTGGGACTATTTAAAGCACATTGTGGAATGTGTGGCCATTAAAAATGAACTACTTGAAAATATATCTCTACTAAATGATCCTCTTTGGAGAAAAAAAAAAAACAAACTTTATTTCCACAAATGAGCACTGATATATGTAAATGCAAATATCTGGCTAGTGTTTAAAAGTATTTGAAATAGTTGATTACTGGCTTTCCCTGGTGTCTCAGATGGTGAAAAATCTGTCTGCAATTTAGGAGACCCAGGTGCACCCTGGGTCATGAAGATCCCCTGGAAAAGGGGATTGCAACCCACCCCAGTATTCTTGCCTGGAGAATTCCATGGACAGAGGATCCTGGAGGGCTTTAGGTCATTGGATCACAAAGAGTGACTAACACTTTTACTATTTTATCCCCAAGGATCATTAAACAGTTAATAAGAATTTTTTTTTTTTTTTGGTCATGCCACATGCTCTTAGTTCCCTGATCAGGGACTGAACCTGAGTCTTTGGCAGTGAGAGAATGTAATCCTAATCACTGGACCACCAAGGGACTCCCAAGAATCCCTTTTCATAAAGCTGTGATTAGGGCTTCCCTGGTGATCCAGTGGGTAAGGACACCGCCTTGCAGTGCAAGGGGCGCCGGTTCGATCCCTGGCCTGGGAATATCCCACGTGCCGCGGAACGGCTGGACCGATGTATCCAATGCTCATGTGCCCAGAGCTGGTGCTCTGTGACAACAGAGGCCACCGCGAGCAATGGGAGTCCCACACGGGCCAAAGAACAAAAATGGATGAAAATGGACAAATGAAAGACCAATAGAAGTGGCCCGCCTGCTCCCCTCCCTCCCCACCTTGCCCACACCAAAATAAATAAATAAATAAATCTTAAAAAAAAAAAAAAAAGAAGGGGTCTCTTACTGTGTCCTTGTATGCCAGCAAGAGTGATCTCTCCCTTTTGAAAAATAAAAAAAAGCTGTGATTAGGAGGGGTAGGATGAGGGGTACTGGGAGTGGGTAGGAGGGGGGAGGGGGACAGGGGTATGCATATGACTGATCTGGGAACATACATGTATGTGAACAAAAAAACTGTAAAAATACTTCAAAATTATAAAAATTAATGAGAAAAAAAAGCTGTGATTAGGATTGAAATAGAAGAGGAAACCTACTTTCTATTTTGCTTAAATTAAAATTTTTTCCTTATGAAGTTGACTGTTACTTCTTAAATGATAAATTTTCTATTAAAGCTCTGGGACTTGGCCACAAATGAGCACTGATATATGTAAATGCAAATATCTGGCTAGTGTTTAAAAGTATTTGAAATAGTTGATTACTGGCTTTCCCTGGTGTCTCAGATGGTGAAAAATCTGTCTGCAATTTAGGAGACCCAGGTGCACCCTGGGTCATGAAGATCCCCTGGAAAAGGGGATTGCAACCCACCCCAGTATTCTTGCCTGGAGAATTCCATGGACAGAGGATCCTGGAGGGCTTTAGGTCATTGGATCACAAAGAGTGACTAACACTTTTACTATTTTATCCCCAAGGATCATTAAACAGTTAATAAGAATTTTTTTTTTTTTTTGGTCATGCCACATGCTCTTAGTTCCCTGATCAGGGACTGAACCTGAGTCTTTGGCAGTGAGAGAATGTAATCCTAATCACTGGACCACCAAGGGACTCCCAAGAATCCCTTTTCATAAAGCTGTGATTAGGGCTTCCCTGGTGATCCAGTGGGTAAGGACACCGCCTTGCAGTGCAAGGGGCGCCGGTTCGATCCCTGGCCTGGGAATATCCCACGTGCCGCGGAACGGCTGGACCGATGTATCCAATGCTCATGTGCCCAGAGCTGGTGCTCTGTGACAACAGAGGCCACCGCGAGCAATGGGAGTCCCACACGGGCCAAAGAACAAAAATGGATGAAAATGGACAAATGAAAGACCAATAGAAGTGGCCCGCCTGCTCCCCTCCCTCCCCACCTTGCCCACACCAAAATAAATAAATAAATAAATCTTAAAAAAAAAAAAAAAAGAAGGGGTCTCTTACTGTGTCCTTGTATGCCAGCAAGAGTGATCTCTCCCTTTTGAAAAATAAAAAAAAGCTGTGATTAGGAGGGGTAGGATGAGGGGTACTGGGAGTGGGTAGGAGGGGGGAGGGGGACAGGGGTATGCATATGACTGATCTGGGAACATACATGTATGTGAACAAAAAAACTGTAAAAATACTTCAAAATTATAAAAAAATTAATGAGAAAAAAAAGCTGTGATTAGGATTGAAATAGAAGAGGAAACCTACTTTCTATTTTGCTTAAATTAAAATTTTTTCCTTATGAAGTTGACTGTTACTTCTTAAATGATAAATTTTCTATTAAAGCTCTGGGACTTGGTCATACCTATACATGAACCCATTCTCCCCCAACTTCCCCTCCCATCCAGGCTGTCATATAACACTGAGCAGAGTTCCCTGAGCTATACAATAGGTCCTTGTTGGTTATCCATTTTATTTTACTTCACCAAAAAACATTTGTATTGGGGTATAGCCAATTAACAATTTTGTGATACTTTTGGGTAAACAGTGAAGAAGCTCAGCCATATATATATATACATATATCCATTGTCCCCCAAACCCGCCTCCCATCTAGGCTGGTACATAACATTAAGCAGAGTTCCATGCGCTGTACAATAGATTTTTTTTTTAAAGATTTATTTATTTATTTATTTATTTTGGGCGGGGGTCGGGTTGGGGAGGGAGGGGAGCGGGCGGGCCACTTCTATTGGTCTTTCATTTCTCTATTTTCATCCGTCTTTGTTCTTTGGCTCCTGTGGGCCTCCCATGGCAGTGGCGTCTGTCGCTGCAGAGCGCGGGCTCTGGGCGCATGCGCTCTAGAGCTCCGGCTCGGTGATTGGACACATCTGTCCAGCCGCTCCGCGGCACGTAGAATCTTCCCAGGCCAGGGATCGAACCGGCGCCCCTTGCACTGCAAGGCGGTGTCCTTACCCACTGGACCACCAGGGGAAGCCCTGTACAATAGATTTTTGTTGGTTATCCATTTCAAACATGGCAGTGTGTACACTTCAGTCCCAAACTCCCTAGCTATCCCTTCCCCCATCCTTCCCCCTGGCAACCCTAAGTTCCTTCTTGAAGTCAGCGAGTCTCTTTCTGTTTTGTAAGTTCATGTGTTAAATGAAACATTTTCAAAGGGGGCCCAAACTGACTGTTCACTTGGTATAGTTCATGTTGAAGGTCTATTCAAGGTAATGCTGAGTCTGTGTCTCCATAGATACACCCCACCCCTGTCCTGAGGCTGTGAGGGCTGGGGAGACCCCACGGAAGTACCTGAGCTGACTGTGCCCAGCGAAAAATGTGCACCAATGGGTCAGACCAGGCCCAGAGATGCCCAGAAACCTTATACAAGTCTCCCATCTCTTCCTGCACCGCTTCTCTGGAGAACTTTCACAATTTCCCCTTGTACCTCAACCCTGCAATGCTTCCTCCTCCATCCTCACTCTAAGATGATGACCTGCCAGCTCGTCTCCACCACAGCCACTGCCACACCCACTGTATCTGACCATCAGCTCTGCTCTCCTCCATCTTGATGAATCAGCCGTCTGTGCTCTCAACTAGACCCACACCTCCATTTCTTGTTTCTCCCTGCCTTCTCATGGACACTGAGAAAATTCTCTTCTTTCTCTCCTGTATCATCGATTTTTCCATCTCTAGTGGAAGATGACCCACAAGAATGCAAGCATGTCAATTGTTTTCTCCCATCCTTAAGGATAGATCTTTTTTGGTTTTTGCCTTAAACCAGGAAGTAGAAGCCCAGAATCCTAACCACTAGGCCACCAGGCATCTCCAGAGAGATAGATCTTGACCTCTATCAACTGCCTCTCTGTCTTGCTCCCTTTGCAACAACCGCAAAATCACTGAAATAGCTGTAGATACTGTATGACCTCAAATTTCTCTTCTCTCTAGATGTGGCAACCGAGGGCTGCTCTTTGTTGTGGTACACAGCTCCTCATTGTGGCGGCTTCTCTTGTCATGCACCACAGGCTCTAGGTGTGCTGGGCTCTCCCTCCAAGATTTTATACCCATTATTTATGTCACTCAGCAGCTCATGACAAGGTCCCGAGTGACCTCCACATTGGCAAATCCCACAGTCCATTCTCACTCTCCCCGTGTCAACATGCATTCCGCACTTGGCCTCCTGTGGGTCATTCTTTTGGATTCTCCTCCTGCCTTCTAGGCAGATTTGCTCAGTTTCCTTTGCTAATTTCTCCTCAACTCCCAGAACTCTAGACATGGATACAGCCCACCACTTGATCTTTAGACTTCTTCTCTGTCTGCCTTGCTTTCTTCTCTAATTTCATTCAATCTCATACTTAAAAATTACCTCCATAGTTCATGTTGAAGGTCTATTCAAGGTAATGCTGAGTCTGTGTCTCCATAGATACACCCCACCCCTGTCCTGAGGCTGTGAGGGCTGGGGAGACCCCACGGAAGTACCTGAGCTGACTGTGCCCAGCGAAAAATGTGCACCAATGGGTCAGACCAGGCCCAGAGATGCCCAGAAACCTTATACAAGTCTCCCATCTCTTCCTGCACCGCTTCTCTGGAGAACTTTCACAATTTCCCCTTGTACCTCAACCCTGCAATGCTTCCTCCTCCATCCTCACTCTAAGATGATGACCTGCCAGCTCGTCTCCACCACAGCCACTGCCACACCCACTGTATCTGACCATCAGCTCTGCTCTCCTCCATCTTGATGAATCAGCCGTCTGTGCTCTCAACTAGACCCACACCTCCATTTCTTGTTTCTCCCTGCCTTCTCATGGACACTGAGAAAATTCTCTTCTTTCTCTCCTGTATCATCGATTTTTCCATCTCTAGTGGAAGATGACCCACAAGAATGCAAGCATGTCAATTGTTTTCTCCCATCCTTAAGGATAGATCTTTTTTGGTTTTTGCCTTAAACCAGGAAGTAGAAGCCCAGAATCCTAACCACTAGGCCACCAGGCATCTCCAGAGAGATAGATCTTGACCTCTATCAACTGCCTCTCTGTCTTGCTCCCTTTTGCAACAACCGCAAAATCACTGAAATAGCTGTAGATACTGTATGACCTCAAATTTCTCTTCTCTCTAGATGTGGCAACCGAGGGCTGCTCTTTGTTGTGGTACACAGCTCCTCATTGTGGCGGCTTCTCTTGTCATGCACCACAGGCTCTAGGTGTGCTGGGCTCTCCCTCCAAGATTTTATACCCATTATTTATGTCACTCAGCAGCTCATGACAAGGTCCCGAGTGACCTCCACATTGGCAAATCCCACAGTCCATTCTCACTCTCCCCGTGTCAACATGCATTCCGCACTTGGCCTCCTGTGGGTCATTCTTTTTGGATTCTCCTCCTGCCTTCTAGGCAGATTTGCTCAGTTTCCTTTGCTAATTTCTCCTCAACTCCCAGAACTCTAGACATGGATACAGCCCACCACTTGATCTTTAGACTTCTTCTCTGTCTGCCTTGCTTTCTTCTCTAATTTCATTCAATCTCATACTTAAAAAAATTATACCAGGAACTTCCCTAATAGTACAGTGGGTAAGAATCTTCATGCCCATGCAGGGGACATAGGTTTGATCTCTGGTATAGGAGAATCCCATGTGTCTTGGAGCAACTAAACCCTGTGTGACACAACCACTGAGCCAGCGTGTTGTGATGACTGAAGACCAAGTGCCGACAGCCTGTGCTCCCCAGCAAGAGAGGCCTCCACCATGAGAAACCCATGCACCGCAGCAAGAGTAGCCCTCACTTGCCACATCCAGAAAAAGCCAGATAATAGAATCAAGGACCCAGAACAGCCAAAAATTAATTATTAATAATGCATTTTAAAATGTATCTCTTGGATAACTGTTCCCAAATTTACCAGCCTGAACAGATTTCCTGGACACCAGAGTCATAAATCCAGCTCTTCATGCTATATTTTCACTTCATTGTCCAATAGACCTCTCAAACTCTATCTACCTAATATGAAGTTAGTTATTTTTCTCCATAACCCCCATACCACTGCCACTGCCCAGTCTTCCTCTTCTCTATAAGCAGAAAAGTCTGTTCTTTTAGTTTTTCAGGCTAAAGCCTCAACTCCTCTTTCTCTCACAACCCAATCCGATCCATCAGGGAAAAATATTGTGACAATATATCCAGAATGCAATCACTTCTTACAAACCTCCACAGCTATCACCTTTAGCTCTTATCTAGGCATGGTAACCATTTGCTGACTACATTGGGTGTTATTGTAAATATTGCTGGTCATCCGCCTTAACCCATTATCCTTTCCTTCTTTGCATGTGGGTTGATACGTTTACCAGTTCTACCTGTAGTTATTGGGACCTGTGAGTCAATTCTGGACAATGGAATGAAGAAAAGATATGTGAAAAAAAGAAGGGGGGCTTGCCACTTCCACTATAGACTTACAGACCATAGCCTGCTTCCTGCATTCTCTTCTCACTTGGCATGTGCCAGAACCTAAAGAAAGTTGGGAGCTTTGTAAACAAAGACAATGACCAATGGGATAAAGGACCCTAAATGTCTGGAGAATCATATAAACCAGAGCTGGCTGCTGTCCTGAGACATGCCTTCAACTAGTAGATGAGAGAGGAATAAAACTGTATGGTCTTCAATGCACTGAATTATAGAAGCTCAAACATATCCTAATTAATACAGGTACCTCTGGTATAGAATTTATACAAGCTTCCCAAGGATTTGAAAAGCTGTTTGAATGTATCCCCCTCCTTCCAAAAACTTAGTAGCTCCAAAAATATGAATAAAGGGCTTCCCTTGTGGCTCAATGAATAAGAACCCATCTGCCAATGCAGGAGACACAGGTTCGATCCCTGATCTGGGAAAATCCCACATACCACAGAGCAGCTAAACCCACACATCAGTGAAGACCAAGCACAGCCAAAAATAAATAAAAGGTTTTAAAAAAATATATGAAAAAAACCAAGCTGTATGGCTCATCTGGGATCATACATATCTGTAAACAACAAAACTCTGTAAAAGTAAAAAGTAAAATAAAAATTAAAAAAAGAAAAAAGAGAAAAACAAAGAAAAAAAAATGAGAAAAAAAGAAAACCAAGCTGTAAAATCAGCATTAGGAAATGCTTACATGACTAAAGCAGTGAACATGTCAACATGCCAGCTGCAGTTCAAATCATATGTTGCATATGACCATGAAAGCGAAACAAAAAGGAATTATACCTTCTGAACAAAATTCAAGATTCTTTCAGAAAAGCTTATAGCAAACAATAGTATTAAAATGTGGGTATATTTTACTGTTTGATACGATGTGCAGTATGGCCTCAAAGCAAAAGTGTTTATGGGTCCTGGAGTGGCCTGAAGGGCTGCTGTGCTGTGCTGTGGAGTAGGTACTGCCTCAGTCATGACTGACTCCACCTGACTACTATTTACTGGCTGAGTTACCTTGATCAAGTCACTTGAACTGAGACTCATTTTCTATTTTCAGGAAAATGGGAAGAGAAGAGGAAAATAATAATCATATCACAAGGTTGCAAGGAGATTTAAAAAGTATACTCATTTTGAATATACTTTGCACATGGAACTGAATGAAATGAATAGGATTATATTAGAGGTTTCCATAAAATCTCAGTGTCTGAAACCAGCCTAGAAATCAGGTAAGTCCCTTGTGTCCAACACAACAGAATTATCTGGAAAGGGCTTAAACACAGGTGATAATGGGAATTCCCTAGGGATTTGAAAAGCTGTTTGAATTGGAAAATCCCCCTCTGGTATAGAATTTATACAAGCTTCCCAAGGATTTGAAAAGCTGTTTGAATGTATCCCCCTCCTTCCAAAAACTTAGTAGCTCCAAAAATATGAATAAAGGGCTTCCCTTGTGGCTCAATGAATAAGAACCCATCTGCCAATGCAGGAGACACAGGTTCGATCCCTGATCTGGGAAAATCCCACATACCACAGAGCAGCTAAACCCACACATCAGTGAAGACCAAGCACAGCCAAAAATAAATAAAAGGTTTTAAAAAAATATATGAAAAAAACCAAGCTGTATGGCTCATCTGGGATCATACATATCTGTAAACAACAAAACTCTGTAAAAGTAAAAAGTAAAATAAAAATTAAAAAAAGAAAAAAGAGAAAAACAAAGAAAAAAAAATGAGAAAAAAAGAAAACCAAGCTGTAAAATCAGCATTAGGAAATGCTTACATGACTAAAGCAGTGAACATGTCAACATGCCAGCTGCAGTTCAAATCATATGTTGCATATGACCATGAAAGCGAAACAAAAAGGAATTATACCTTCTGAACAAAATTCAAGATTCTTTCAGAAAAGCTTATAGCAAACAATAGTATTAAAATGTGGGTATATTTTACTGTTTGATACGATGTGCAGTATGGCCTCAAAGCAAAAGTGTTTATGGGTCCTGGAGTGGCCTGAAGGGCTGCTGTGCTGTGCTGTGGAGTAGGTACTGCCTCAGTCATGACTGACTCCACCTGACTACTATTTACTGGCTGAGTTACCTTGATCAAGTCACTTGAACTGAGACTCATTTTCTATTTTCAGGAAAATGGGAAGAGAAGAGGAAAATAATAATCATATCACAAGGTTGCAAGGAGATTTAAAAAGTATACTCATTTTGAATATACTTTGCACATGGAACTGAATGAAATGAATAGGATTATATTAGAGGTTTCCATAAAATCTCAGTGTCTGAAACCAGCCTAGAAATCAGGTAAGTCCCTTGTGTCCAACACAACAGAATTATCTGGAAAGGGCTTAAACACAGGTGATAATGGGAATTCCCTAGTGGTCCAGTGGTTAGGGCTTTGTGCTTGCACTGCTTGGGGCCTGGGTTCCATTCCTGGTTCAAGAACTAAGATCCCTCAAGCCAAGCTGGTCCAGCCAAACAAACAAACAAAAACCGAGCTCATGGTGAAGCTCTTCTTCCCAAAGAGTTTCATTAAGTCAACCCTGGGATTCCGTGTTTTTAAGCTCTCCTGGTACAAGTAGGGCTTCCTTGGTGGTTCATGGCAAAAAATCTGCCAGCTGATGCAGGAGCCTCAGGTTTGATTTCTAGATGGGGTAGATCCCCTGGAGAAAGAAATGGCAAGTCACTCCAATATTCTTGCTTGGGAAATCCCATGGACCGAGGAGCCTGGCAGTCTATACAATCCATGAGGTTGAAAAAGAGTCAGACACAAATGTTAGTAAACAACAACATACACAAGAAACTGGTAATATCGCTTCCAGTGGTTAAAAACTGAGTGGCTAAGGGACAGGGTAAGTAGGAGAATGTTCACAAAGTATTTTTTGAAACTTCAGATGTCAGAACAACATGAATACTTATCAACCCTATTCAAATATATATATATTCAAAAAGTTATCATATTAAAACTACTTAATATATCAACTAGTAGACCATTAAATGTTCCTTGAAGGATTCTGACACAGATAGTCCCAAACAGGAGTTTGGGAAATAGGTCAATTTCCCCAACTATTGTTCATGCAGATTAAACCTTCACTGTAACCCAGATTCCATCTGAACATTCCCAATGTCTCTACACACCTCATCTCACAAAGCAGATCATTTAAATGGTCCGACAGCTCTAATTGTTAGTATGTTGTTCTGTGCAAGTCTGCGTCAAAGTGAGGGATGCTATAAACATTACCATGGAGGTGGGGCATGATCTGACCCACAGCATAACTGAATTCATTGATGAGAGTGAGGTAAAGAGTTTATTGGGTTTAAATCTGGTGGGTCTCTGCCTGTCACCAAGACAGAAAACAGACGTTGATTTTATCTTCAGATTTTTGCTTGACCTACTGATGTGATTGTGGCTTTGGTTATCAGGGAGCTTTCAAAATGGGATATGAGTCCTTGTTTAATCAGCATTGTGTCTATCTTGTCCCTGATTCTTATTATCTAATGCAAATGGGCTCCTTTATTACCTAACATAATAGCTTCAAGCAGGGAGAGGCAAGCAAACTGAAGCTACAAAGTTCAAGCAACTGAGTCCTGTCTTGTCCTGGCTACAATGTAAGATTTCTTGGTAAATGGATGTGTCAATGACCCAATCCAAATGCACTGTGAGATTCAAATGAGAAGAAATCGCTGTGAAAGAAATGAGTGGGAAATGTTTAATTTTGTACTTGGGTCCATGGTTTTGGGATCAAAACCAATCCTTTCAATCCCAAAGACTATACCAATAGCCTCTACTTTATTCCCACCTCCACCCTCAAATTCCTATTATTTGTTCTCATTTGAATGGTCTGAAACTGTCAAGCAATAGAAAGGTTGTTATTAATACTGCATCAGCCCCAGATGGATTAGAGGGGAGGAGGATGGTAGTGGCTCTCTTTAATCCCTCCATCGATTCCAGGATTCTGAGCTTCTCCAGGGAATGTGGCAAAGCCACAGGAAGTCCCCAAAGGCAAGATGTTGCAGGCTGCTCTCTGGTTCAGCTGCCAAACACAAAAGTAATGCAGGCAAGAGAAGAAGCTCTTCTCTGCCTGCAACTCAGCAGCAGGTAAGAGCACAGGACTTTTAAAATTGATCCTTTAGCCCACCATGGCTTATGAGTCTCTAAGGAACACATACTTCCATGTATGTCTTCTGTTTCCAAAATGAACCCCAAAGTCACCTGCTTCAGGAAGCTTCATATGGAGTCAGAGATATGTGCTGATGTTGCCTCCAGCCCAGTTTTGTTTCCAAGTCCAAAAATAGATTTCAGGAAGGTGCTGAACAAAATCCTTACATTCCCTTTGTTTGAGTTCCACTAAGTTGAATGGCATTTGGAGGCTGCTTTAAATCTGGTGGGTCTCTGCCTGTCACCAAGACAGAAAACAGACGTTGATTTTATCTTCAGATTTTTGCTTGACCTACTGATGTGATTGTGGCTTTGGTTATCAGGGAGCTTTCAAAATGGGATATGAGTCCTTGTTTAATCAGCATTGTGTCTATCTTGTCCCTGATTCTTATTATCTAATGCAAATGGGCTCCTTTATTACCTAACATAATAGCTTCAAGCAGGGAGAGGCAAGCAAACTGAAGCTACAAAGTTCAAGCAACTGAGTCCTGTCTTGTCCTGGCTACAATGTAAGATTTCTTGGTAAATGGATGTGTCAATGACCCAATCCAAATGCACTGTGAGATTCAAATGAGAAGAAATCGCTGTGAAAGAAATGAGTGGGAAATGTTTAATTTTGTACTTGGGTCCATGGTTTTGGGATCAAAACCAATCCTTTCAATCCCAAAGACTATACCAATAGCCTCTACTTTATTCCCACCTCCACCCTCAAATTCCTATTATTTGTTCTCATTTGAATGGTCTGAAACTGTCAAGCAATAGAAAGGTTGTTATTAATACTGCATCAGCCCCAGATGGATTAGAGGGGAGGAGGATGGTAGTGGCTCTCTTTAATCCCTCCATCGATTCCAGGATTCTGAGCTTCTCCAGGGAATGTGGCAAAGCCACAGGAAGTCCCCAAAGGCAAGATGTTGCAGGCTGCTCTCTGGTTCAGCTGCCAAACACAAAAAAAGTAATGCAGGCAAGAGAAGAAGCTCTTCTCTGCCTGCAACTCAGCAGCAGGTAAGAGCACAGGACTTTTAAAATTGATCCTTTAGCCCACCATGGCTTATGAGTCTCTAAGGAACACATACTTCCATGTATGTCTTCTGTTTCCAAAATGAACCCCAAAGTCACCTGCTTCAGGAAGCTTCATATGGAGTCAGAGATATGTGCTGATGTTGCCTCCAGCCCAGTTTTGTTTCCAAGTCCAAAAATAGATTTCAGGAAGGTGCTGAACAAAATCCTTACATTCCCTTTGTTTGAGTTCCACTAAGTTGAATGGCATTTGGCCCTTACTTTCATCATGAAATTAAGGAGAAATGGCTGTAAAGGTATTTGTAAATGACCAAAAAAAAAAAAAAAAACCAGAAAACAACTTTGAGCAGATTGTAAAAAAAGAACAAGGAGACATAAAGTAACCATTTTTTACTCTTTTAAGCAATGATTTATATTTTTTGAAATTCATAGTGCACACATAAGCTAACAGAAGCAAAGCAGAGTACAGGTGACTATTCATAAGGCAATATAGAATAAAATAACAGAATAGTTTTCACTGATAAACTCAGATTCCTTATACGTATACAAAAATAGGATCACCAGCAGTAATACAGGCACTTCCAGTATTATCTTTTTCTGCATTATTTTTGTCAGCATTGTGTAAAACATTAAACTATCAGCATTATGTTTTATTTCATTAAAGTAACTATAAACAAAACAATTTCCATTTTGTTACAAATATAGAGTGTCTGATTTTTAAAAAAGACTTAAGGTTGCCCAAAGTGTTTTGTGTAAAATGTTCATTAAACTGGAAGATAATAAGATAGAGAAATAAACACTTTGGCTGTCTTTCTAGAGCATCCAGGACCTTTTAGGACCACGACGGACATTAACAATGTGGGTATTGAAAAATCAAGAGTAAGACAACAATTTTAACAACAAAAAAACCCACAGTTGATAGAGTAGAATATATTTTTTGAAAAATACACACGAAAAAACACATGACGGGTTAAGGCTCCTGGCAGTTTTTGCCTCATTTTGAATGAAAAGACATTCATTACCTTATTTGTATTATATACAGAAGCTAGGGAAACTCCTTCGCACTGTTGTCCTCCTCGTTTGAGTTTCTCTGAACTTTGCATTCTGTTTCAGCATAATTGCTTTGTATCAAATACTAAAATAGGGAAAGAAAGAAATCCCCACCAAAGAACTGAACAGGGCTTTAACGTTTTCAGAAATGACTTCTGTTTCTGCGCACTTCCTGTACATGACCCACAGCAGGAAAGGCAAAAGAGGTAAGCATGAAGCAAGGTGAAATTCGATCTTGCCACAACCCTGCAGGGATTTTTCTTCCTTGCAAATAACTGGAAAGTAGCAGCGATAGGAAACGTCCTAAAAATTTGGACAAACACTGGGGAATACGTCATTCGTTATACAAATAGGGAATCGAGAAGCCTCTGTTTCTATGGGTTTCCTGGGCGAAGGAGGCTGACACCCGTTTCAAAACTATGATCTACAGTACTCCACAGATGAGTGTGCCTCGTGTTTAAAAGGCCCCTGCAGAGGTCTAGTCAAAATATTTACATTCCTCTCAGAAACTGTAACACCAAGGAAAAGAGAAACAAAGTGAGAGGACGAATCAAAAGAAAAACTTTCCTTCCACCTCAGTGTCAGGCCGCTGGGTCTTCTCCAACGGCAGTCCTGTTCCCTTCGCTGAAATTAGGCGTGGATAACACACCTTTTCAGTGAGACGTTCGCCCCTGGCTAAGTGCATTGGTAACACGTTGCGTCGAAATTAGGGTTGTATCAATTTCTGAAAGCAAGTAAGTGGGCGTGTTTATTGTCCCTGTGTGTCCCCTCCCAGCCCCCAGGCACGGTACCGACGCGGTACAGTGATGGGGAGTGAGGAGTATCTATATTTTTTTCCATCAAGTGCAGCCACGGGCTCAAAGTGAGTCAGAACCTGACTTGGAAGCGGGTTCGAGGCTGAGCGGCGGCAGGGATGGGGTGAGCGTGGAGGAGGGAGCAGGCGAGCGCAATGATGAGCGAAGGAAATGACCCAACTGCCTCCCGTCTGCTTTCACAACCAGCGTCACGCTCCTGGACGCGCGGAGCCCGCGGCCGCGCACGCCAGGTCAGACCGGGCACCCACCGGGCGGTCTCCTTCCCGTCCAAGGGTCCTCCGGCCTCGACCCTGCCTGCAGGAGGCCCCCAAGAGAGGCCGAGATGGGGGCCTGGCCTGGCGCCTGCGGGCCAAGCTCAGGAGCCGAGGGCTTGTCCCATCCCGGCGCCCCTCGACGTGGGCGCGGAGCTAGGCGTTCGGAAGCCGGATCTGAAGCCGCCGCCGAGCCCGGCCGAGGCTTACCCGGCGCGGGGCTGCGGCTGGCGGGAGAGGCGGGGGTGCGGGAGACACCCCTGGCCTGCCCGGCCCGGCAGCGTCCCTCCCGCCGCCCGCGTTCTAGATGGAAAAGCACCTTCTGACCAAGCATTAGTGGTAATACTCCATTATTCCTGTTAGAACAAGTTAATGTAAGGGTTGGGCCAGGCGGCCCCGCGGGGTCACGTGCGCCCCCGTCACTCCGGCTCCCCTCGCCTCTCCAGTTCGAGTTATGCCATCAAGCTAATATATTGTGACTGCTCTTCTCTCCTGTGACAAAGGCTTGCAGCTGCCTCCAAATCAATAGACGTCAAAGAAATATGAAAACAATCATGACACAAAACTTAAATCCTGGCTGGAGCCTACATAATCAGAACTGTGCTTCTGTTCTTCAAGCCGCCGATTAATTTATCCCAAAGTTTAGTCAAATTTTTTTATTCCGGTACCTTTTTCCCAGCAGATCCCGCTACATCTGTCGAGTTTGTAATGTAATTTGTAATTACTGCCCTTCATGTGGTCCGGTGCCTTGAACCATCTTTAATTAAAAGCATAATTAAGGGAAGATCTAAAGAAAGACAATTACCAGATGGTCTTTTTTTTTTTTTTTAGAGGCGGTCGTTTCGCGGAGAGGGGTGTAGGGTCTGTCCCCTGGACCCCGCGCCTAGGGAGGGGGCGGCGGGCCCGAGCGACGCTTGCGCACTGCATAGGCCGCGGCCCCCGCCCACCCCCTCTCCCCCGGGCCAGCCCTGAGGCTGGGCCAAGGCCGCGCCCCAAGGTGAGCGCCAGCTTCCCCGCCGTGCCAAGAGACCAGCCTTCCTTCGCTCTTTACCTGGGGTCCTGGCGTGTGGGTGGCTGTAGGGGAAGCTGCGGCAAGTTCAGTGCCGAAGCAACTTCCAAATCCTCGAGGGAGCCCCCGGAGCCTGCCCCGCCCGCCCCGCGCGCAAGCCTGGGAACTTAGAAACTGGAAGTAGGAAAGGGCTCGAGGGCTGGATGAAGAGGGAAAGGCGGCGGCTGCCCCCGAGAGGGAAACCTGGAGAGAGGGTCCCAGTTTAAGTTCTCCCTAGATCCGGCAGGGCTAGGGTCGGAGCTGTCCGGGGCGGGTTCTAGAACTCCTGGGGACAACAGTCCCTATCATCGACCGCAGCCCTTTCGGGGAAAGGGGACCCCTTGACGGCGATCGTCTTGGCTGTCGGTTCCTCCGTGTCCACGCGTCCCTAAGATTTTCAGAATAAGTTTCCAGGGGCGAGGGAACCAATCCGTTCTCCAACCAGGTCCCACCCTTACGTGCCCGCAATGCATGATGCGGGCAGGAACCACGATTTCTGCATTTAGAGAGGGGTTGCCCGGGCGGCTGGCGCTAGGATCCCGAGGTCGGATAATGGAAATTAAACTGTTGTTGTAGAGCCAGGATGTCGTTATGTGACTGTTCATATTCAAAGTCAGGCAGCAATGAATTGTAATCATTTCAATTATCTTCAGTACACTTTCTTTAGGACACGAATTGTCAACGATTTAAAAAAAAAAGCAGATTCTTGCGACTCTGTGGGTCCATTTTCCAGACGGTTTGTTGCTCTTGCTGCCTGATTTAGTTTCGGCTTTTATTCCCCAGCCTCAGATTCTCTTACAGAGGCTCCGGCGGAGTGAGCGAGCCCGAGCGGCCCTCGCCGCTTCTCCCGCGCTGCGGGCCGGCCACGGCGCGAGTCCGGAACTGGCCTCCGTGCGCCTGGCGCGCGCATTTTGGTTGCTTTCAGGTTTAATTAACTCTGAACAACAAATACGCCTGGAGTTCTAGATCTGGTGTCGCCTTGGGGAAGGGGGCCACCGTATTATATTGTGTGTCTCCCCCAGCTTAGGAGGGTGGGCTGGCTGCAGCAGCCTGCGTCTCCGGAGGCCAGCACCGTGCTACAGAAAGGCACGTGCCCGCTTCTCGGAGATTCCAGAGAGAGCCTGGTGCGGTCTTCTTCCAACCCGGAGAAGGCAAGAACGACCCAGGACCCGCAGAACCTGCTCTCCTTTGTTGGAACTACCCCAGGCGCGTCCTCGCTCGCTGGTCCCTGAACATGTAGCATTGGAGAGTTGGATAGGGTGTCCCCGGGGGGATGGCAAAGCGCCCTCCGCCCCTAGATCGGGCAGAGAGTAGGGGTCGCTTTTGAAGCCCACGTCCATGGCGCCGACTAGGACTAATCCAGATCTTTACACTAATATCGCCTCTCGGATTTTATTATACTCATTTGGGAGGAAATGAGCTCTTGCCAGGCAGCTAGCACCCCGCACCCCACGTTTCATAGCTGCCACGCGTCCCTAAGATTTTCAGAATAAGTTTCCAGGGGCGAGGGAACCAATCCGTTCTCCAACCAGGTCCCACCCTTACGTGCCCGCAATGCATGATGCGGGCAGGAACCACGATTTCTGCATTTAGAGAGGGGTTGCCCGGGCGGCTGGCGCTAGGATCCCGAGGTCGGATAATGGAAATTAAACTGTTGTTGTAGAGCCAGGATGTCGTTATGTGACTGTTCATATTCAAAGTCAGGCAGCAATGAATTGTAATCATTTCAATTATCTTCAGTACACTTTCTTTAGGACACGAATGGTCAACGATTTAAAAAAAAGCAGATTCTTGCGACTCTGTGGGTCCATTTTCCAGACGGTTTGTTGCTCTTGCTGCCTGATTTAGTTTCGGCTTTTATTCCCCAGCCTCAGATTCTCTTACAGAGGCTCCGGCGGAGTGAGCGAGCCCGAGCGGCCCTCGCCGCTTCTCCCGCGCTGCGGGCCGGCCACGGCGCGAGTCCGGAACTGGCCTCCGTGCGCCTGGCGCGCGCATTTTGGTTGCTTTCAGGTTTAATTAACTCTGAACAACAAATACGCCTGGAGTTCTAGATCTGGTGTCGCCTTGGGGAAGGGGGCCACCGTATTATATTGTGTGTCTCCCCCAGCTTAGGAGGGTGGGCTGGCTGCAGCAGCCTGCGTCTCCGGAGGCCAGCACCGTGCTACAGAAAGGCACGTGCCCGCTTCTCGGAGATTCCAGAGAGAGCCTGGTGCGGTCTTCTTCCAACCCGGAGAAGGCAAGAACGACCCAGGACCCGCAGAACCTGCTCTCCTTTGTTGGAACTACCCCAGGCGCGTCCTCGCTCGCTGGTCCCTGAACATGTAGCATTGGAGAGTTGGATAGGGTGTCCCCGGGGGGATGGCAAAGCGCCCTCCGCCCCTAGATCGGGCAGAGAGAGTAGGGGTCGCTTTTGAAGCCCACGTCCATGGCGCCGACTAGGACTAATCCAGATCTTTACACTAATATCGCCTCTCGGATTTTATTATACTCATTTGGGAGGAAATGAGCTCTTGCCAGGCAAATAGCACCCCGCACCCCACTTTTCATAGCTGCGCAGGGCTGGGGCCTGAACAACCCCGCGGCAATCCCTGAGCTGCCGATATTATATTTGTGAAATGTCCTTTTGTTGAAGCTTTTAACACCTTCTTATAACGAATCATTTGTTCTTTTCTCTTTAATTTTGATAGACAATTAGCCATCAGAGATACACCAGTTGACTGTAACCGAGCATTAAACTCCCCTTTATGTAACGCTAATTTAGCATAGCTGCTTTGTTTAACTTTGCTATATAAGAACCAGGTTTTGTAGCAAAAAAAAAAAAAAAAAAAAAAAGGTGTAATTTTATGTGGGGCTTCATTTCCTTTGGCCCTGTACGCAGCAAGCCCTCTCCTCTTTGTGAAGCCTTCGGCTGGGGCCTGACGCCATTTCCCGTGCCTAGCACCTGCAGGCTGGGGGGGAGAGAGAGGGAATTAGCATTGATATAGATTTAGTTGAAATGTAATCTCTTAAATCTGTCCAAGATTCGGGGAGATAATTACACTTTCACTGAATTGCCAGGGGTCAGCGTCTCGGAGGACCTGAGGAGTTGATTTACTAACAATGGTGTTACATAAAAAATGGCGTTTGAGATTATAATGTTAATGGCTGCGGTCGCTGGGGAATGCGGCAGCTTCCAACTAATTCCATGTAACTTGTTTTCTTGCTTCCTTTCCCCTCCCTCTCTTTCTTCTCCGTCTCCTTTGGAAAGATTGAGGGCTTCGCCCCGTTACATTTGGTGGCGAGCGCAGGAGGTTAGGGTGCCAGAGTTTGGGGTTGACGCGCTTTTTCAAAAAGTGCTTCTAATGAGAGGTAGTGGCCTCGACAGTAAGGCTGGGCTCTTCCCCACGCGGTCGAGGGCGCGGGCTCCGGGCACCTCGCAGCGAGACTCTGATTGGAGCCCAGCCCGGGCGGAGGAGGTGGACCCGGCCTGGGGAAGAGGCGCCGCGCCCTCTCGGGCTGGGTCACCCCAGGCCTCCTGAAACTGGACTTGCCCCGCTTCCGGTGACCTGGAGCCCAAGGCTGGGCCAGGATGAGGCCCTCCTTGTTCTGTACCCTAGTCTTCCACCCTGGCCGCGCTTCTGCCCCTGCAATACTCGCTTCGCGGCGCTAACTTTCCAAGTTCCAACTGGAATTTAGCATGGGACCGGGACATAGGAGCAGAGAAGTAGCAGGGATACAGATAAACACCCTAAAGCCCTAATTCTAGCTAATCTTAAAACTAAGAAATCAACCTCCTTTGGAATGCAGGCGGTTATGGAGTTTACACTCCCTTGTACACTTGTCGAACTCACATCAAGTATCACCCACTTGGGTCTCCATCCACAGGCCCTCCACTCCATGTGAAATACCTAGGCGGCCCCTATCTAGCGGCCCACCCAATAATTTCTGAGAGTTACTCCTCCTAAACCTCACCAACCCTTCTGGAATGGCCCCAGGCCCCCAGGATCCTGCCCAGACTCCTCCCCACCCATGTACTAATAAGGAACTCCTGAAATTGTGCACCAGCATCGAGGGATGAATAGGGGAATGGTAGCCACTCATCCTGGGTAGGACTAGAAGAGCTGGGTTTGTGCCCTCCATGGGGTGGTGCCTGGCTGGGTCATTAGAGCAAGAGTCTAGGACGCCCTGAGGCCACACCAGGGTTCAGGAGCATAGGCCTGGCCCCAGGAGGTGGCCATCGTGCTGCCTCAAGACCAGGAACTCAGATTCTCTCCTGAGGGCAAGACTTTGGAGTGTGAAAGGGGTTAGGCACTTCTGTCCTTTACCTCTTACTTTCTTTCTTTCTTTTTTTTTTAAAGGCTTTTTTTATTTTTCACTGTGCTAGGTCTTTGTTGATGTGTGGGTTTAGCTGCTCTGTGGTATGTGGGGTCTTCCCGGATCAGGGATTGAACCTATGTCTCCTGCACTGGCAGACGGGTTATTATTCACTGAGCCACAAGGGAAGCCCTACCTCTTACTTTCTAAGTAGCAACTAAGTAAGGTGGAGAGTGGGCTCATCCTCTTAGCCCTGGGTGCAGGCCCTGTGTGGGCTCTCCTTTAGGCTGGGTGCTTGGTTTTCTGAGAGTACTGGTGCACAGCCTTTGGGAGGCTGGGCCAGGATGAGGCCCTCCTTGTTCTGTACCCTAGTCTTCCACCCTGGCCGCTTCTGCCCCTGCAATACTCGCTTCGCGGCGCTAACTTTCCAAGTTCCAACTGGAATTTAGCATGGGACCGGGACATAGGAGCAGAGAAGTAGCAGGGATACAGATAAACACCCTAAAGCCCTAATTCTAGCTAATCTTAAAACTAAGAAATCAACCTCCTTTGGAATGCAGGCGGTTATGGAGTTTACACTCCCTTGTACACTTGTCGAACTCACATCAAGTATCACCCACTTGGGTCTCCATCCACAGGCCCTCCACTCCATGTGAAATACCTAGGCGGCCCCTATCTAGCGGCCCACCCAATAATTTCTGAGAGTTACTCCTCCTAAACCTCACCAACCCTTCTGGAATGGCCCCAGGCCCCCAGGATCCTGCCCAGACTCCTCCCCACCCATGTACTAATAAGGAACTCCTGAAATTGTGCACCAGCATCGAGGGATGAATAGGGGAATGGTAGCCACTCATCCTGGGTAGGACTAGAAGAGCTGGGTTTGTGCCCTCCATGGGGTGGTGCCTGGCTGGGTCATTAGAGCAAGAGTCTAGGACGCCCTGAGGCCACACCAGGGTTCAGGAGCATAGGCCTGGCCCCAGGAGGTGGCCATCGTGCTGCCTCAAGACCAGGAACTCAGATTCTCTCCTGAGGGCAAGACTTTGGAGTGTGAAAGGGGTTAGGCACTTCTGTCCTTTACCTCTTACTTTCTTTCTTTCTTTTTTTTTTAAAGGCTTTTTTTATTTTTCACTGTGCTAGGTCTTTGTTGATGTGTGGGTTTAGCTGCTCTGTGGTATGTGGGGTCTTCCCGGATCAGGGATTGAACCTATGTCTCCTGCACTGGCAGACGGGTTATTATTCACTGAGCCACAAGGGAAGCCCTACCTCTTACTTTCTAAGTAGCAACTAAGTAAGGTGGAGAGTGGGCTCATCCTCTTAGCCCTGGGTGCAGGCCCTGTGTGGGCTCTCCTTTAGGCTGGGTGCTTGGTTTTCTGAGAGAGTACTGGTGCCACAGCTTGTGGGTCTGTGTGAAAAAGGAGCCAGTCCTCAGCCTAGCACAGTCCGAGTTACCTTCCTAAGCCTGGCGGCCTCTGTGGACTGGCTGGGCACTGTGGCCCAAGGGTGTCCTCAGGGGCTCACCTAAGATCACAACTAGGGAGTCCCGGGTGCCCAGGCCCTTGGCGCTGGTGGGAGGGAGTCCCTGAGCATCGCTCATGTTTATGTCCGCACCCCCTTATCTTATATGTAACAGCAATATATATGTTAATTGAAAACTTCTGAATTTAAAAAGGTTGTGACAAGTTATAATTTGTACTGTCAATGCCTGGAATCCTTATTTATCTCTTTAGCTTGCCTTCCTGCTCACGCCTGTCAGCTAACAGCTTGCCTAACTCGTTGACTTCCTCACTCATGGCACGGAAATGACAAATGTGCTGTTTTATCCGTACAATTTATTTCATTATTGTTGCCAGCACGAAGCATCACAATCAATCATAAGGAAGTCCAGTTGGCAGGTGTCAATCTTGGTGTGTTTTTGTATGTCTCAGTCTATATTTAATCCAATTATAAGGGTCACAGAGTAAGTGCCAATCCTCTTGTTACAACTCACATCTTATTTAAGATTTAAAGTAAAAAAAAAAAAAAGTCAACTTGATCGCATGGACCTTTTTGTGGAAGGGAGGGGAAGCCTTTGAAACCCCCATCTCTCTCCCTCTCTGCCTTCTCACCTCCAGTTTAAATTATATCAGCCATCCCTTCTTATTAAAGAGTTACAGAGAATCTGAGTTTTATGAGCATTTGTGTGCAAATGAAGGCTCTTGTTATTTTGCTAAAGTAGAAGCAGGCTTAATGATGAGAGATCTTTCCGCTCATTGCCCATTCAAATACAATCGTAGATCGAAGGCGGCCTTGTCACGTTGAGAAAAAGTGAATTTCTAACATCCAGGACGTGCCTGTCTACTTTCAGCGAATTGCATCCAATCACCCCCAGGGAATTCAGCTAATGTCTCAGTCTCCACCCGGACAAGAGAGAGAAAGAAATCAAACATGGTACCACAGACGGCCTTAACATGAAAATATTTAAAAGGAAAAGAAAGAGTTTCCTTCAATTGATTGTAATACAGATTTTCTTGGTGGAGGAGCACAGTGGAAGGATTGAGAGTTTCTTTCTCAAATGTCCAAGGAAAGTTTATGACAGGGTAGAATGACTTAAGAGAGAAGAAACTATGTATTTCTTTGAATGAGAGCAGGAAAATAATTGAATCACAGAGAAACCACAGTGTTGCACATAAACAGGCTTTCATGCGGTCTTTTAGACCTGGGTAAAGAGACGGCAAATATTACCTATTCTATTTCCTCTTTGGATGCTCAGATTCACAAACATTCCTCCAGTTTTTATTTAACATGCGATCTTGTTTAAAAGGGAGAGAGGAAAGTAAGAGACACATGCACTAACTACCCAGTAAATTTAACTCCTGAGATAATATATGGATTTCTGGCTTGTACAGCTATTTGAAATGACACACAATATATACAGTATTTTTCTTCAATTAGACTTTTCCCTCTCCCTCGATTAATTTTTATACGAACAGCTTTATTAAACCCCTTTATGAACGAGCACTCACTCAGGAATAATAATTAAAACAGAAGTTAACAGCATGCATTATCGTCCAGACGTAGTAAAATGAAATTAAAATACTAAAGTGGAACATTCACATCTTATTTAAGATTTAAAGTAAAAAAAAAAAAAAGTCAACTTGATCGCATGGACCTTTTTGTGGAAGGGAGGGGAAGCCTTTGAAACCCCCATCTCTCTCCCTCTCTGCCTTCTCACCTCCAGTTTAAATTATATCAGCCATCCCTTCTTATTAAAGAGTTACAGAGAATCTGAGTTTTATGAGCATTTGTGTGCAAATGAAGGCTCTTGTTATTTTGCTAAAGTAGAAGCAGGCTTAATGATGAGAGATCTTTCCGCTCATTGCCCATTCAAATACAATCGTAGATCGAAGGCGGCCTTGTCACGTTGAGAAAAAGTGAATTTCTAACATCCAGGACGTGCCTGTCTACTTTCAGCGAATTGCATCCAATCACCCCCAGGGAATTCAGCTAATGTCTCAGTCTCCACCCGGACAAGAGAGAGAAAGAAATCAAACATGGTACCACAGACGGCCTTAACATGAAAATATTTAAAAGGAAAAGAAAGAGTTTCCTTCAATTGATTGTAATACAGATTTTCTTGGTGGAGGAGCACAGTGGAAGGATTGAGAGTTTCTTTCTCAAATGTCCAAGGAAAGTTTATGACAGGGTAGAATGACTTAAGAGAGAAGAAACTATGTATTTCTTTGAATGAGAGCAGGAAAATAATTGAATCACAGAGAAACCACAGTGTTGCACATAAACAGGCTTTCATGCGGTCTTTTAGACCTGGGTAAAGAGACGGCAAATATTACCTATTCTATTTCCTCTTTGGATGCTCAGATTCACAAACATTCCTCCAGTTTTTATTTAACATGCGATCTTGTTTAAAAGGGAGAGAGGAAAGTAAGAGACACATGCACTAACTACCCAGTAAATTTAACTCCTGAGATAATATATGGATTTCTGGCTTGTACAGCTATTTGAAATGACACACAATATATACAGTATTTTTCTTCAATTAGACTTTTCCCTCTCCCTCGATTAATTTTTATACGAACAGCTTTATTAAACCCCTTTATGAACGAGCACTCACTCAGGAATAATAATTAAAAACAGAAGTTAACAGCATGCATTATCGTCCAGACGTAGTAAAATGAAATTAAAATACTAAAGTGGAAACATTCATTTCTACTTTTCAATTGTTCAGGACCCTCAGAGAAATTCTCAGTGAAAAGACAAATAATCAATTCCCACCCACCCTGTAGCACAGATCTGGCAGGAGGGGCTCCGCCAATCTGGAAGCCTTTATTTGCACAAAGTAGTTAAGGGAGGAGGGGGAAGAGAGAGCGAGAAACGTACCTTGCACAAGAACAACAGAGCTCAGCTACAGTTCAAGCCAAGAACCGGGTCTGTCTTCTCCCCTAGTCTCCTTCCAAGCAAGCCTCGCTCTGTAATCTTTCCTCTAGCTCCATCCCTCCACTGTTACCCGGCTGTCTCAGGCCCCTCAACCCCAGCCACCTCCCCACCTCGCTTGGAAGGGAAGCTCTGGGCTTTCCCGCCTCCACAAGCCGGGGGTGACCAGGCGGGGCACCCCCTCCCTCCCGCGCACCGGCGGCTGCCGAGCTCGATCGCTGCTGCAGTGCAGAAGCAGAGCTTGGGACTGCCCTGGGTGTCGGAGTTCAGTCTGTGCTAGCCTGAACTGGGGGGAAGCCTGGAAGAAAAGGGGCTCCTTTCCCGTGTCAAGCTCTTTGCATTCCACCTGCAGCCTGCTTCAGGTGGCACTCTCCATCCCTGGACCTCCACTCGCCCATGATGCCCCGGGCCGCCCGTGGTGCCCTTCTGCCGACGCTGCTGGCCCTTGCGGCCTACAGTGTCTGCCTCTGCCCAAGTGGGGCAGGATTGGGCCTCTCAGACTAGGTACCATGAAGCGTTGCGCCTGGACAAGCTGTCCGCAAGGCCGGCGGCGGGGGTGAAGGGGAACCCTGGCTCTCGGGTTCTGGGAGGATCTGCAGAGTGCTCCAGGGTCACAAACTAGCTGGGGCACCGCGCTGGGGCAGAGGCTGTGGCCACTTGCATGCTCCCCGGTGGCCACCTCAGCGCCAGCTTCCTCCCTCCCTGCTTTCTGTGCCCGGGGTAAATAGAGAGAGGCTTGTGCGTTGGCCGGGAGCTCGGAAGGGCCTAGTCCGGCCTCGCCTCCACCGCCGGGCGCTCCAGCGCGCCCGGAGCGCGCCCTTTTATTGACAGGCAGATAAGAAGGCGGCTGCCGTGGCGTTTCCAGCGTCGCTCTCGAGCACCCTGCTGGGTTGCAGGGATCCGCGCACACTTAATGGCCGGGACTCCAAACAAGCCCGGCGGAGGCGCACAGAGAGGGCGGGTGGGGAGGGAGCCGCCGCCAGAACCTAGGCAGTCCGAAGGCCTGCTCAGGCCAGGGGCCAATCCGCCGTCCAAACTCCATGGCAGACCATGCGTTGGGGGAGACCTCAGGACATCTGGGGCCGGGGTCTGGACCAGATCCTGGAGGTGAGCTAGGAGCTTACCAAGAAACTAGGTCACAGGAGGCGGCCGATGGGTGACAGAGAAACCCGAGCAACCTCTTTCTGGAACGCCAGTCCCCGGCCCAATCAGGCTTGGGAGATAAGACCACAGTGGGGTCCTGGCTGAGATCAGAGTGACCAGTGGTGTGGAGGTGGTGGAACGGACGGTCATTGCCCCCGACTCGAGAAGACCAGGCGGTTGGGATGGGGAGGCGTGCGGGGAATGTTTGTAAAACGCTACGCTTAGATCTCTCGGCCTACAAGCTCCCATGTCCCTTTTCCGTCGCTACCCGACCCTCGACGGACCAAGCTAAAAGAAAAGAAAGAAGAAATCAAGTCCGGCCGGAAGCTGGCCTGATCTAGAGGCGTCGGCAGGCGGGCTGCCCGGAGCCGCCTCCGGGCCGGTTGCGAAGTCGCGCACCCATCCAGGTGTGCCAGGGGCGGGGGCGGGAGCGGCAGCTGCTCGACCTCGCGCGCCTCGGCGCCATCTGCGCCCAGCTCCTCCTTGGCCGCCCCCGCGCGAGCGAGGGGCGCAGCGACTGGCGCTGGGGTCATCCTCCGGCCTAGGAGTACCCCTCCTGGCCTCGGCACACGCTCGCCCGGGTCTACCAGGGCTAGGCCTCCCACGAGCTGCCTACAGGCGATTCCACGCCCCACCTCTTTCCCTGCCGTCACCTCGTCACGCGCCCCCTGCCCTTCCAGGCCGGACCTCTGTCACTTCCAAGTTCGAGACCCGGAAGGAAGCAGACAGGGAAGGGATTGGACACTGAGAAGCCCCCTCCCCTGTTTGGGAGGAGAGAGGAAGACGCCAGAACGACAACGCGGGTCTAAGTCCCAGTCACAAGACCGCCAGGCCCAGCCCGACTGAGCCAGCTCCCAGCCCACAACGGAGGATGAAAGGCAAACGCGCACAGACCACCAGGTCAGTATCAGGCCAACCCTGCACCGATTTCTGTTGTGGCCTCGGCTCCAGGAAGGGGAATCTTGACTTCAGAATCTCGGACTCTCCTGTGTTCCTCCTCTGGGCCACACACTCAACAGTTAACCTCCGAGTCAAAGATTCATACACCTACATTTCCTACGTGACTGGAACCCAAGGCGGGGGGCTGAGGCGATCCCGGCCAGGCGCCGCTTCGGGCTCTCCTCCTGAGCACCCAGGGGACCTGATGAGAGCTTTGGCTGCGCCTGAAGGAAGGGGTTGCCCTTGATCGTCCCAATCCCTCGTCTATACCCAGCTGGAGACTTGTGGGCGCGATGGCCACGTTGGGGCACCCATGGCTCCTCAAAGTCCTCCAGAAAACGATTCCTGCCAAGTCTCCCTCTCAGCCCAGCGCCACCTCCAGCCCCTCTGATGAACTGACTTCCTCGGAGGATCTGGAGGGGATTCCCGGGTGGGCACCCGGAGAAGGCCGCTGCCCAGCCCAGGGAAAGGGACTCGCGTGCCTGGAGGGGACGAAGCGCGCACTCCGGACTCGTGTCCTTGGGGTGGACCCTAAGGCCTAAAGCAGGGCGAGGCGGGTCAGGATGGGCTGGGTGTGGGCAGCCAAGGGCTGCGTCCGGGAAGGCCGAGGCAGGGCACGGAGCGGGCCGGACTCAGGATGGGGAGGGGAGGCTCCCGCCCGGCGCGAGCGCTCGTCTGCGCGGAGCTGAGCCCAACTCTGGCCGCCATGACGTCACGCGGGTCGGGCAGCCAATGAGGACCTCGCTGGCATGGATATTAAGGAAAGTTAGCGCCTGCCTGAGCACCCTCTTTTCTTATCATTGACATTTAAACTCTGGGGCAGGTCTTCGCTTAGAACGCGGCTGTCAGATCTGCCACTTCCCCTGCGGAGCGGCGGTGAGAAGTGTGGGAACCTGCGCCGCCAAGCTCACCTGCCTCCCCGCCCTCCGTTCCCAGGTAACCGCCGGGGCTCCGGCCCCGGGCCGGCTCGGGACCCGGGCCGCCTCTCTGCTGCCCACGACGGGTGTCCCCACACCAAGCCCGCCCCAAGTAGCCAGGGGCTTGATTTTTTTGCTTTTAGAAGGAGACAAAGATGGAAGGGAGTTACCGAGGGCAGAATAAGCTGGGGGTGGGGGCGGTGTCTTGTCTTTGCCGTGGGGGCTTTTCTGCAAAAGTGGGAAAATGTTCCAGTCTCCTGAGTGGACTTCCAGTTGAGTGCTGAGCTGGGGGGAGGGGGGAGAGGGAAGAGGGACAGGGAGACCGGGATCTGCTGCTACTGTCTGCTGCAGCCTCTTGCGATCGTGAGAAATGCTGGGGGAGGGGGGAGGCAGTGTGCACCCGGAACTCCCTCGAATGGCAGTTGGCGATATTCACGCGTGCAGAGGTCTCCACCCGAGCCTGGAGCGCCTAGAAACACCCCACCGCGGGTCGGGCGAAGTGCAGCAAAAGTTTCCCTGCGGCTGCCAAGTGTAGATGCTTGCGCCGAAACAAAGTCGTAGCGATAGGAGTTCGTTTCTCAGAAAGGCGAGGAGGACGGAAGAATGCTGCCCGTAGAGCTGGGCAGCGCGTAAAGCACCCAGCGTGTGATTTGAGCTTCCCTGCGGAAGACCTAATAATTAGCGATTCTCACTGAGCTAGAACGCGGGCTCGGGTTACCGCGGGCGCTGAGCTCGCTGCCCGGGTGGGAAGCTCCTGGGCGCCAGGGTAGTCGGGCCTCTGAGGGCCGGGAAGAGCAGCGCCCAGCTACTCTCCTGCCCCGAGAGGACCCACGCCGGCTGCCAGAAGTTTCTCCAAAGTGGGTCAGGTTAGAGACGACCCGAAAGTACCTCGTGGTTCCGTTGGGCCAAAGTTCCAGGAGTCCAGTCCCAAGCAGCTGGAGACGCCAGGAAGGCCCTGGAGCACCGGCCTCAGCGGCTGGGGGGGCCTCTGGGTCAGGGCCCGGTTCGCCTCCCACTCCCTCGTGCTCCTGGCACCCCCTCTCTAGACCTTGGGAGGACATCTGTATCTCAGGCACCTGTGACAGGTGCTCAGGACCACCGCCCAACTCCGAGCTATGACTGCTCCTGCGCGCCTTGCTCGGGAAGCCAGGGGAGGAGAGCAGTGGCCACGCGGCCGCGCGCCTTACCTGGGCCTGGGTCCTCCGCTGCGCGGGCTGCTTTCTCCAGAGCTGGGCGGCGAGCAGGTTGCCCGCTTCGCAGTGGGAAGTGGACCTTCTCCTCCAGTCATAAATCAAAGCCAGCCATCCTCGGGCCTCCTCCCTCATTAGAGATGTTTATTGGAGATTGTGTTTATTCGGCTGTCACGGCGAGAAAACGCTCTGACATAATTACCTCTGACCAGAGTCCTCACCCCGCGCCCAGGGCGAGCCGGGAACCTCCTCTGTCGCCTTCTCAATCCCCTGCCTTCCTTGATCGGAGCATGTATGCGATTGGCTTTTTTTTTTTTTTTTTCTCTCAGATCCTCTCATATAATTTGGATTATTGAATGAATTACTATTCAAATTTCCCCAGGGTCTGCACGTTTATTTATTTATTTATTTTAGAATATGAAAGGAAAACTGAAGGGACCCAAATGCCCCTCTAGGGCAGAAGAGGGCAGCGCGAGAGAGACGGAAGCAAAGTCCCTCTCGCTGCGCAAACTTTCCGGCCCGCCCCGCTGCCTCGCGCGGGGGCCAGACGCCGCCCGGCCGCAGGAGCCCGGCCAGAGCAGCGGGGACTTTCCCGGAGGGACGGGTGTAGACCTTGGTGGCGATATGCATTGTTTTATTTATCATTCTCTCTGCTTTCCGGAGGAATGAATCTGAGCGTCAGAGCTCCAGGCTCAGGATTCTTAAACTCACGCGGGCTGAGCTCAGCGGAGCCTACCCGCAGCTCCTCCCACGCCTCTCGCCCGGGGCAGCTCCCCGGCTTTGGTTTTCCCCGCTAGTCAGATTTGTAAGTCACCATCTGTGAGACTGAGTTAGGAAGTGGCGAAAAGTCGAATTGTTTTCTGGAGACGCCAGGAAGGCCCTGGAGCACCGGCCTCAGCGGCTGGGGCCTCTGGGTCAGGGCCCGGTTCGCCTCCCACTCCCTCGTGCTCCTGGCACCCCCTCTCTAGACCTTGGGAGGACATCTGTATCTCAGGCACCTGTGACAGGTGCTCAGGACCACCGCCCAACTCCGAGCTATGACTGCTCCTGCGCGCCTTGCTCGGGAAGCCAGGGGAGGAGAGCAGTGGCCACGCGGCCGCGCGCCTTACCTGGGCCTGGGTCCTCCGCTGCGCGGGCTGCTTTCTCCAGAGCTGGGCGGCGAGCAGGTTGCCCGCTTCGCAGTGGGAAGTGGACCTTCTCCTCCAGTCATAAATCAAAGCCAGCCATCCTCGGGCCTCCTCCCTCATTAGAGATGTTTATTGGAGATTGTGTTTATTCGGCTGTCACGGCGAGAAAACGCTCTGACATAATTACCTCTGACCAGAGTCCTCACCCCGCGCCCAGGGCGAGCCGGGAACCTCCTCTGTCGCCTTCTCAATCCCCTGCCTTCCTTGATCGGAGCATGTATGCGATTGGCTTTTTTTTTTTTTTTTTCTCTCAGATCCTCTCATATAATTTGGATTATTGAATGAATTACTATTCAAATTTCCCCAGGGTCTGCACGTTTATTTATTTATTTATTTTAGAATATGAAAGGAAAACTGAAGGGACCCAAATGCCCCTCTAGGGCAGAAGAGGGCAGCGCGAGAGAGACGGAAGCAAAGTCCCTCTCGCTGCGCAAACTTTCCGGCCCGCCCCGCTGCCTCGCGCGGGGGCCAGACGCCGCCCGGCCGCAGGAGCCCGGCCAGAGCAGCGGGGACTTTCCCGGAGGGACGGGTGTAGACCTTGGTGGCGATATGCATTGTTTTATTTATCATTCTCTCTGCTTTCCGGAGGAATGAATCTGAGCGTCAGAGCTCCAGGCTCAGGATTCTTAAACTCACGCGGGCTGAGCTCAGCGGAGCCTACCCGCAGCTCCTCCCACGCCTCTCGCCCGGGGCAGCTCCCCGGCTTTGGTTTTCCCCGCTAGTCAGATTTGTAAGTCACCATCTGTGAGACTGAGTTAGGAAGTGGCGAAAAGTCGAATTGTTTTCTAATTGATAATACTTTTTTTTTTTTTTTTTGATGACGGGGCTGACAAATATCTGGGATACCGGCTTTTGATCCCTCGAACCGCCTCTGTTCTCCAATCGCTAATAAAACTCGCATTGAGCCCCTTAGTGCCTTGATTAACAGGCAGATTAACTCTTACCGGGGTGGGGAACAGCTTGTCCCAATCAATGTCATTTTAAAAGCCCGTCAGGATTCGCTTAGCTCCGGTTCCCTGACTGCTCAAGCGAGTCAGCCATGACATTTCTCCCCCTCTTCTTGCCCTGCCCCAAACCCTACAGCAAACCCCTAGTGTTCCCTGCTCCAATCCAAGACTAATTGCAGGACTCAGTCCCTGGTCTTTAAAACAGGCGGCTGTTTAGAGAGGGGTTCTTCAGGGAGTGGGGACCGAGGTGGCCTTGGCTTACTTTTTCTTTGAAGCTGAACTCTGGCCTCTGGAGGGCGGAGGTTACAAGGAAAGGAGCGATGGAGCACTGTCCTGGGTGTTGAAATGGGACGCAAACTTCCCTAGAAACCGTATTTGCAAAAATTGGAGAATGCCCTTACTTGCAACTGCCCTCCACATCAGGAGTTTTAAACCTGGTCCCTTTCTGGACAACTGTAGGGTCTGGGAAGCAACGGCTTGAGAGTCCAACCTGCTGGGCTGTAGGGATCTCTTTGCTGAAAGACATAGTTAGAAAATGTGTGTGTGTGTGTGTGTGTGTGTGTGTGTGTTAAGTATAGGGAGAGATGGGGAGAGAAGGAGATGCTTGCCGCCTAATGTGAACGGAAGAGAATCGAACCCAGAAAGTGCTGAAACACATTTGCCCTTTGGCAGGAGGCAAGGAAGGGAGAGGGCACCGCCGCTTTCCCCAGCCTAGCAGAGCCGAAGCTGGGAGGCGCCACCCGGCCAGTTCCAGCTCTCCTCAGCTTCCCCGCGCTCTGGGCTCGGCGAGGCTGCCGAATGAGCTGGAAAGTCGCAGGTTACTGGAGGAAAAAGAGGGTGAAAGGCCCCGAGCTGAGGAGGCGCCCCTGGCTGGGCGGCAGGATAGTTGCCTTTGCCTTTGCTGCTCATTGGACCCGTTTCGTCCGCTCGCGTAGGCAGGGAACCCACCTTCCCCGGGCCTGCAGAGAGAGAGAGAGCCGTTTGAGGTCTGCAAAGTGACGCAGGTGTCTGCGGAGACTTTGCTCCTCCAAAGAAAACCTCGCTTCCGCCCTTGCCAGTACACGAGCACCGCTCCCCTGCCAGGCGGTGGAAACTGCAGTTCGGAGGTGTCACAGCCCCGGGTGGGAGACTCTTGCTTCTGAAGCCGAGAAGCGAACGAACGTCCTCCAAGAGCTGGGCACGGCTTTGCCTCGCCGGAGGGCGCCTGCGGGCGGGAAACCTGGAGAGCGGGCAGGGTGAATGCCAGGGGGCGACATGCTGCCCGACCTCACACTCACGCACCAATACTGGCCAGAGGTTCCGGGCACTCTTGGGCGAGCGGTGATCCCCCGGCGTGACTCCTCCGGCAGAGACAGCCTCCCCCTCCCGGGTGGGAAGACCCGGGCAGCTCCTGCGGGAATAGGCCGGAGAGAAGTCCTCCTTGAACTCCAAGCGGGAGGAGGGCGAGGGCGGGAGTACCTGGGGAGAGGCGGGAGCAGGCGAGAAAGAAATGCAAGGCGCGACTCCCCCTTCAACTCCGACTCGGAGGGCCGCGAGTGGACCTCGGTCGTGTTGGAAGCCTCAATTAAAATGGCGACCTACGAATTGTCTCAGTTTTGCTCACACGCCTGGCCCTGGCGCGCTGCACCTCCGTCCCAGTTCCCCCAACGGTCCGCGTCGCCCCGGAAAAGGTACTTGGCAGAGGGTGCAAGGCGACCCGAGAAGCAAAAAGGAACCCCCACCCTCCTTGAGATTAGCCCAAAGAGAACAGGAAATCCAGCTCTCCACCCCGCTCTCCTTAAACTTTGAAAACTCTGCCTCCCTGCGGGGCTGAGCTCGTACCCCCTCCCCAATATTGACACTTTGGAAGCTGCCAAGTCCTTTTTGTTTCTTGTTTGTGCAGAGGGGTTTCCAAGAATCCTTCTCTGAGCCCCCACCTTCACCCAATGACGTCAGTGGCATTCACTCCCGCTCCTCGCCTCTTACGATTTTTTGTTGTTAAAACTTTTCTCCGAGGTGAGGTGGGGGTGGAGGGTGGGAGAAGGAGCTGATTCAAAGAGCCAGTGCCCAGGGGGGAAATAGCAACAAGATTACGGCTGCTTCTCTCTGAGGCAAAGCTTAAGAAGGTGCTAATCCAGTCGGTCGCTAATTGAGAGGTTGTAAAAATGATATTCGCCTCCAGTTCGGACAGTTTCTGGGATTCCTTCCTCCACCCCTTAAGCTCAGTGGACTTGAGTTCGAGTTTCTTTCATGGTTGTTGAGAAGTAAAGGGGGAGAGAGAAAGAACGCAGGCTCTCGCTGGTCTGGGATGGGCCCGCTGCCTCCTATCCTCTGAAAGCCGCGGTCCTACGAAGTCTCGCGCAGGAGGCCGCCGACCCCGGCACCCAGCGCCACCTGCTCAGCCTCTTTGGTCTGGGTTTTCTCCCGGCCCTAAGCGCTCCTGGGCCGCGAGAAGGGCCTTCCTCAGGCCGAGATGGTGATCAGGTTGTGCTACCCCAACTCTGGCCCAGACAAGGGGAGACCTCCGCTCATGCCGGGGCCAGCTCCTGCGGAATAGGCCGGAGAGAAGTCCTCCTTGAACTCCAAGCGGGAGGAGGGCGAGGGCGAGTACCTGGGAGGCGGGAGCAGGCGAGAAAGAAATGCAAGGCGCGACTCCCCCTTCAACTCCGACTCGGAGGGCCGCGAGTGGACCTCGGTCGTGTTGGAAGCCTCAATTAAAATGGCGACCTACGAATTGTCTCAGTTTTGCTCACACGCCTGGCCCTGGCGCGCTGCACCTCCGTCCCAGTTCCCCCAACGGTCCGCGTCGCCCCGGAAAAGGTACTTGGCAGAGGGTGCAAGGCGACCCGAGAAGCAAAAAGGAACCCCCACCCTCCTTGAGATTAGCCCAAAGAGAACAGGAAATCCAGCTCTCCACCCCGCTCTCCTTAAACTTTGAAAACTCTGCCTCCCTGCGGGGCTGAGCTCGTACCCCCTCCCCAATATTGACACTTTGGAAGCTGCCAAGTCCTTTTTGTTTCTTGTTTGTGCAGAGGGGTTTCCAAGAATCCTTCTCTGAGCCCCCACCTTCACCCAATGACGTCAGTGGCATTCACTCCCGCTCCTCGCCTCTTACGATTTTTTGTTGTTAAAACTTTTCTCCGAGGTGAGGTGGGGGTGGAGGGTGGGAGAAGGAGCTGATTCAAAGAGCCAGTGCCCAGGGGGGAAATAGCAACAAGATTACGGCTGCTTCTCTCTGAGGCAAAGCTTAAGAAGGTGCTAATCCAGTCGGTCGCTAATTGAGAGGTTGTAAAAATGATATTCGCCTCCAGTTCGGACAGTTTCTGGGATTCCTTCCTCCACCCCTTAAGCTCAGTGGACTTGAGTTCGAGTTTCTTTCATGGTTGTTGAGAAGTAAAGGGGGAGAGAGAAAGAACGCAGGCTCTCGCTGGTCTGGGATGGGCCCGCTGCCTCCTATCCTCTGAAAGCCGCGGTCCTACGAAGTCTCGCGCAGGAGGCCGCCGACCCCGGCACCCAGCGCCACCTGCTCAGCCTCTTTGGTCTGGGTTTTCTCCCGGCCCTAAGCGCTCCTGGGCCGCGAGAAGGGCCTTCCTCAGGCCGAGATGGTGATCAGGTTGTGCTACCCCAACTCTGGCCCAGACAAGGGGAGACCTCCGCTCATGCCGCAGCTCTGGCCGGCTTCTCGGCCGCGGCCTTAGTGCGTCCAGGTTGCGGAGGAGATCGTGAGACCCACGTTAGGCCCGGCGCCGGCCCAAGGCAGCCCGCAGCCTCCTCGGGATCCCAGCTCCCAGGGGCAGCCGCCGCGCCGCGGGTCAGCGGTGAGTTCTAGTTGCACAGACTTTACTCAGAAGCTCTGACCTTCTGCACTTTGCATAAGTCGAGAGGTGTACCTGGCGGTGGCTTCCTCGCAGCCTCCCAGCATCACTTCTTCCAACCGCGTTCTCTTTTGCAGGGTCCTGGGATGTGCGCCCCATCCCAGATCCGCCTTCCTTGCTTCACGGCCTGCACGCTCCAAGAGAGCCGGCAGTTTGCAAGGGTAGCCGCTCCCTCCCCGGTCACCTTCACTGCGGGCACCGAGGGGAGCCTTTGGAGTGTACTGAGGTGTGTCCTAATCGTCCGGCATTCAACAAATGAACTTCTAGTGTGTGGTCAGAAGAGAAAAGCCATTTACTTACTTTCCTCCCTGGTTTTCTGGCAACAGCTGAATGGGAGTTGCCTCCGTGGACTGAGCAGACCCAGGAGAGAGAACCGGGGTGCGTAGAGACTCGCACACCAGCCGAGATAACGGGCGGCACACACGGATACACGCTGACACACCTACATCCCTGGTGCGCGCGCACAACACACACACACACACACACACACACACACAGAGTCTCTCTCCCAGCATCGGTCGCGTCCCTTCACTCCAGGCCTCCCCCCTTCTTATCTCCCCCTCGCGTCCCCTCCTCTCGGGCGCCTGGAAAAACAGCCGCACTTAGTCAACAAATGGCACGTGGGAGAAGTTGGTGAGTGTTTGGTGAGGACTCTTCAGGCTTTTCACAAGAACCCTCTGTACACAAAGTAAGTGGCGTGTTTGCTCCGGCCTCTCCAGCCCTGGCCGCGCCTCCGCTCCAGTGCGCACCGCGCCTTCCGAAAGGAGAAAGAACAGAAGAAAGGGCCGGGGGAGCGAGGGTGGGGGAATGGGCAGGCCCGGGAGGCCTGGACTGGGAAGGCCGCCCGGCCTCGCCGAGTTCCCAGGCGGGCGGCCTCCGCTCGGCCTAAGCTTCGGCTCGGCCTCGGCGCGAATGTAGGCTGCCGGGACCCTGGGACGCTCACGCTCACGCCCCTTTTCTCGTCTTCTTCTTAGCGGCCAGGTGGGCTAGGGCGCGGCCACGGCTGGGTTCCGCGTCCCGGGGTCCAGGCGGAGATGGGGTAGGGGCGGGAGGAGAGGGCGGGAGGAGGCGGGGCTGCAGGCCACGCTGCGCTGGAGTTGGCAAGAAAGGGACGCGCGGAGCTACAGAAACTTGCTCCATCCATGAGCGGAGTCTCGCGCCCAGCTTAAGGGTGTGGGAGGCGCGACCCCCTGCTCAGCGGCCTCCACTCCACCCTTCAAGTTCGCGGCCACGGTGCGGGCCGGGCTGATTCCCGGAGCGCTCCGAGCCTAAGAGATGTCGCGAGCGCCAGCCCCAGAGCCCAGGCGCGGGGGCCCAGCGCCGGGGCGAGCAGCCGGGACACACCGGCGGTGCCGAAAACAAGTGTATTCATATTCAAACAAACGGACCAATTGCACCAGGCGGGGAGAGGGAGCATCCAATCGGCTGGCGCGAGGCCCCGGCGCTGCTTTGCATAAAGCAATATTTTGTGTGGGAGCGATCGGTGCATTTGCATGTTGTGGAGTGATTAGTGGGTTTGAAAAGCGAACCGTGGCTCGGCCTCATTTCCCGCTCTGGTTCGGGCGCAGGAGGAAGTGTTTTGCTGGAGGATGATGACAGAGGTCAGGCTTCGCTAATGGGCCAGTGAGGAGCGGTGGAGGCGAGGCCGGGCGCCCGGCACACACACATTAACACACTTGAGCCATCACCAATCAGCATAGGTGTGCTGGCTGCAGCCACTTCCCTCACCCACACTCTTTCTCTCTCATTCTCCAGCCGCTGACAGCCCATTTTATTGTCAATCTCTGTCTCCTTCCCAGGGATCTGAGAATTGCTCTCACATACCAAACCAGCAGCGTCCGTGGAGAAAACTCTCGCCAGCAACTCCTTTAAAACACCGTCATTTCAAACCGTTGTGGTCTTTAAGCAACAACAACAGAAAAAAAAAAAAAAAAAACCCAACCAAACAAAACTCTTGACAGGAGCTTTGATGAGAGAGGATGCCTCAGAAAGGTGAGTCTGCTTCTTTCTTCTCGCTTCATTTTTATTGCAGTCTTCAGGCAGGTCTCCCCCTTCCTCCCCCCTTCCTTCCTCGCTCGTCCCCTCCCCCACTGCTACGCCGGGAGAGTTGGACCGGAGAAGTTTCCACGCAGGAGCCCAAACTTTCTACCTCCAGCGAAAGCCCGCGTCCGAGGGCGGCGGCGGTCGAGCGGGAGCGGCGCAGGGCTCGGGGTGGCCGGCCCGCTCCACCGCAGCGCCAGCGCCAGCGCGGGTGGAGCTCGCAGGAAGCACCGAGGCTCCGGGCGCCGCAGCCGCCTCGGTCCCCGGTCACAGCGTCGCCAAATGCTCCCCGGCCGGCCGGAGAGGACGAAGAGGCTCTGCGGTGCTGCAGGCCCGGGAACGGCTGCCGCGATCAGCCGCCGCCGGCCGCTTTGTCCAGCCGCGGGTCGAGCGAGAGTGCAGAGAGCCGCGCGCCGAGACCGAGGGAGCCGGCTCGCCGCACCGCCGCCCGCCCGCCCGCCCTCCGGCTTTGTGCCACGCTCTCCCGGGCACCGAGGAATCCGCTGGCGCCCGAGCGCCGAGGGCCAGCGCGCCCGCCGCCAGCCCGAGCAGCCAGGCTGCACGACAGCCCCACGCCAGAGACGGAGAGAAAGAGCGAGGGAGCGGGGGCCGGGAAGGAAGCTGCCAGGCCCAGGCGGCGGAACGCGCGCTCCGGGGGAGCTCGGAGCCAAGCCGGAGAACTGCCCGCTTCCAGCAAGCCCGCAGGCTCTGGCCTCCCACTTGGGCGCAGAGCTCGGAACTTGAAAACTCTCCGCGTCCCGGGCTTCCCCCAGCACTCGCCCTCGCCTTGCGAAAGGTCCTCCCTGTCCTCGGGCCCCCAGCGCTCGGTGGGTATTTTCCCTTGTCTTCCTCTGGCACAGCTGCACCTGGTGTTGCTATTTCACCAAGTTTCGAGGTGGAAAGGTAGATTTTTTAAAAATTTTAATCCAAAGCTCCTTCCCCCCTCCCCACCCCTCTTGTGAGGCTTTTAGAAAAATCAGTATGAAAGCAGTGGCTTTCCCGTTTGTCTGACCACATCCTCTCCCTGCTAATTAGTTTGAGTAATTTGAGAGCTTTTCGATTTCAAGACCTCGGGAGGAAAAGTGTCTTTTCAAAGTTCATAAAGTTGTTGTCTCTTTCCTTGGGCTGAGTCTCGCAGTCTCCTGCACCCTAATAGCCGTGAATTTTAGAAAGTGTAATTGGGGGGAAATGGAGTTGAATTTCAAGTGGAAATGCATTCTTTTTCGAGTGCTAAAACCCGGCCCTCCAGTCATGAGTGGAAAGTTTAAGAACAAAGTGAACGGTGGTTTCTTTTTTTCCCCTCATTTGAGCCGAAGCTCCCTAAGCCATATTGGACGTTTAACTCAAACTTGGGAAGATTTGAGGAGGGGGTGGGAGCAGAAAACGGAAAGCAAAGAGCCTGAACGCCTGGCGAGTTTACGGAGGAGAAGTAATCGTTGTTGCCGTTGACATTACATTTTTTTTTTTAATAGCCAGTGACCTTTGCAAACGTCTGAAGGCAGTTTGATTAGTTCTTATTTGGCCCTAGAGAGTAAAACTTTGTCATCTTAATTGTTAATTACTCTTTGGCTGGGGGCCGGGAGGGCCAAAGTGAGCTCCACTTCACCTCAGCTAAGAAATTTGGAGATGGTTTTGAGAATTAAGTTTAAACAGCAGCATTAAATGGGCTTGGATCAGGGAAGGAGAAGAGCGAGGGAGCGGGGGCCGGGAAGGAAGCTGCCAGGCCCAGGCGGCGGAACGCGCGCTCCGGGGGAGCTCGGAGCCAAGCCGGAGAACTGCCCGCTTCCAGCAAGCCCGCAGGCTCTGGCCTCCCACTTGGGCGCAGAGCTCGGAACTTGAAAACTCTCCGCGTCCCGGGCTTCCCCCAGCACTCGCCCTCGCCTTGCGAAAGGTCCTCCCTGTCCTCGGGCCCCCAGCGCTCGGTGGGTATTTTCCCTTGTCTTCCTCTGGCACAGCTGCACCTGGTGTTGCTATTTCACCAAGTTTCGAGGTGGAAAGGTAGATTTTTTAAAAATTTTAATCCAAAGCTCCTTCCCCCCTCCCCACCCCTCTTGTGAGGCTTTTAGAAAAATCAGTATGAAAGCAGTGGCTTTCCCGTTTGTCTGACCACATCCTCTCCCTGCTAATTAGTTTGAGTAATTTGAGAGCTTTTCGATTTCAAGACCTCGGGAGGAAAAGTGTCTTTTCAAAGTTCATAAAGTTGTTGTCTCTTTCCTTGGGCTGAGTCTCGCAGTCTCCTGCACCCTAATAGCCGTGAATTTTAGAAAGTGTAATTGGGGGGAAATGGAGTTGAATTTCAAGTGGAAATGCATTCTTTTTCGAGTGCTAAAACCCGGCCCTCCAGTCATGAGTGGAAAGTTTAAGAACAAAGTGAACGGTGGTTTCTTTTTTTCCCCTCATTTGAGCCGAAGCTCCCTAAGCCATATTGGACGTTTAACTCAAACTTGGGAAGATTTGAGGAGGGGGTGGGAGCAGAAAACGGAAAGCAAAGAGCCTGAACGCCTGGCGAGTTTACGGAGGAGAAGTAATCGTTGTTGCCGTTGACATTACATTTTTTTTTTTAATAGCCAGTGACCTTTGCAAACGTCTGAAGGCAGTTTGATTAGTTCTTATTTGGCCCTAGAGAGTAAAACTTTGTCATCTTAATTGTTAATTACTCTTTGGCTGGGGGCCGGGAGGGCCAAAAGTGAGCTCTCCACTTCACCTCAGCTAAGAAATTTGGAGATGGTTTTGAGAATTAAGTAATTAAAACAGCAGCATTAAAAATGAGGCTTGGATCAGGGATAGGGAGGCAGTGGCCTAGTGGACCAAGACAGGGCGACACCGAGGTGTTTGGAGACTCCTTTCTTTCCAAAGTGGGTCTTTGACCGACCCGGGGCCATAGGAAGCCCTGAACTGGGGGGGCTGAGGGTGCAGCTGAAGTGCGGGGGAGTCTAGTCTCTTCCCGCGAGACTGCTTCCGGGTGTCGGATGCCTGGCTTCCCGGGTTTCTTTTGCACTAAGTGTTAACGATTACTTAAGTAATGAGATAGCTTCTTAGTTGAGAGGAGGGTGAGAAAGGAGCAAAACCAGAATTTGAAATGCTTCCACTTTCCCAGCTGCTTGGAAAATTAATCGGCTAGGCCTCTCTGGAATCAGCTAATGATTTTTTAAAAATGGCTCCAAGAATGTACGGACCTGGATGGGGGCATTCGCATGTGGTTAAGTATCGTGTAGGTTATAGTATATGAGTTTAGGAAGTTTTACCCTTCTAGAGGAATTCCAGTTCCCTTCTCCCCACCAGCTACTATTTGCAGTTTCAGAATCCCACTTGGGTGGGGGTATATTTTGCTCAAAGTTGAGTTTTCTGCCTGTCTTGGCCTTGATTTGGTCTTGGGGACCCAGAAACAGGGGGGAAGTTCTGGGAAGCTGCCTTTGGAAGCTGGGGAAAGGTCCTCTGTTTAAGTTTATTTTTATGGATTTAAGCTGCCTCCCAGCTAGTTAATAAATTAGACCATGAATGGCCTTGAAGAGGGGGGAAAAAAGTGTTTCTTGGAATTCTCTACTGGCAGGCAAGCAAAATTAATAATAATAATAGACAAAACAGGGGAAAAGATGAATATGTTAGTTTAAAAAAATAACAGGGAAAATGACGCTCTGACTATTTAATTATTTTACCTTTTTTTTTTTTTGCAAACCTTTTGAATAGGTTCTTTATTGTAACTCTCTCTTCCCAATTGAGCTCCCCACGGTGCCGTTGTATCTTTTTACAGCCCCTAACAACTCACACCAGTAACACAATTACCTCCAGATATTTATAACAAGAAATTACTTTTCTGTTTTCTCCCCCACCCAGAACCTTCTTCATCAGAGAAGGCTGGAAGGGGGGGTGGTGGTGGAGGAGGTGGTAACCTTGGAGGACTAGCACCGGGTCAGGACTTACAAAGCGAGACGTGTCCCTCAGTTGCCTTTGTGAGTTGGAGAGTTGTTGGTACCTTCGGTTGGAAGCTGTGTTGCTGGTTAGGGAGACTCGGTTTTGCTCTTTGGGTTTGGGGAGAGCTGGAGAATAGAAGCCATTGTTCGTTCTCTGTAGGCTTTGTCGACCACGCTCACCCCCTCCTGTTCGTACTTTTTAAAGCAGTGAGGCGAGGTAGACAGCGTGTGTCACAGTACAGTAAAAGGGGGGACGATCTAAACACCAAAAGAGAAGTTAATCACAATAAGTGAGGTTTGTGGGGGAAAAGTTGGGCTTGCCACTTTCCACGTCCCAGAAAGAATGGGAAGGGAATGGCAAGCAAGCCGGACTGGGACGCTTTGAGGGGGAGAGGGAAGGATAAAGGGGGGTAACCAAATAATTGGGTTCTGGGGTGGCTTGGGGGCAGCTAGGGTGGTGAAATTCTTGAAAGAAGGAGTCATGACTCTGATGCCCTCCCAAGCGGCCCCAGCCGGCCTGCAAGTACCCTGAAGTTCCAAGATCCCATTTGCTTTACCTCTAAACTTCAGGTCTAATCTGCCCCCCCCCCCCCCCCCCACCTTCAGGTCTTAGGCTATTCTCCTAACCCTGCTGTTTCTCTGTTCTCCCTTTTTTCTTTCCCTGCTTCTTGATATTTTTGCAAAATGGGGTCCCAACTTGTCAGGGTCTCCAAATCTCCCAAGCCCGGCCAGAGCAGCCACTACCAAAATGTGGAGACCTCTGCAGGGTAGGCTGCTAGAAATGTGGGTGTAACTCTGGGAGTTAGGGGTTTTATGGCAGTTTGAGTGCTAGTTGCATTTTTTTTTTTTCTTTCTAAGAGTGTGGATCAGAGAGTCCATGACCTATGCATGTGAGTCCTAGTGTGATATATCTTTCTTTCCTTCTGTTTTGTCTTAGGGGGAAGACTTTAACTAGGGGCGCAGATGTGTGAGAGGTTCTTTATTGTAACTCTCTTCCCAATTGAGCTCCCCACGGTGCCGTTGTATCTTTTTACAGCCCCTAACAACTCACACCAGTAACACAATTACCTCCAGATATTTATAACAAGAAATTACTTTTCTGTTTTCTCCCCCACCCAGAACCTTCTTCATCAGAGAAGGCTGGAAGGGGGGGTGGTGGAGGAGGTGGTAACCTTGGAGGACTAGCACCGGGTCAGGACTTACAAAGCGAGACGTGTCCCTCAGTTGCCTTTGTGAGTTGGAGAGTTGTTGGTACCTTCGGTTGGAAGCTGTGTTGCTGGTTAGGGAGACTCGGTTTTGCTCTTTGGGTTTGGGGAGAGCTGGAGAATAGAAGCCATTGTTCGTTCTCTGTAGGCTTTGTCGACCACGCTCACCCCCTCCTGTTCGTACTTTTTAAAGCAGTGAGGCGAGGTAGACAGCGTGTGTCACAGTACAGTAAAAGGGGGGACGATCTAAACACCAAAAGAGAAGTTAATCACAATAAGTGAGGTTTGTGGGGGAAAAGTTGGCTTGCCACTTTCCACGTCCCAGAAAGAATGGGAAGGGAATGGCAAGCAAGCCGGACTGGGACGCTTTGAGGGGGAGAGGGAAGGATAAAGGGGGGTAACCAAATAATTGGGTTCTGGGGTGGCTTGGGGGCAGCTAGGGTGGTGAAATTCTTGAAAGAAGGAGTCATGACTCTGATGCCCTCCCAAGCGGCCCCAGCCGGCCTGCAAGTACCCTGAAGTTCCAAGATCCCATTTGCTTTACCTCTAAACTTCAGGTCTAATCTGCCCCTCCCCCCCCCCCCCACCTTCAGGTCTTAGGCTATTCTCCTAACCCTGCTGTTTCTCTGTTCTCCCTTTTTTCTTTCCCTGCTTCTTGATATTTTTGCAAAATGGGGTCCCAACTTGTCAGGGTCTCCAAATCTCCCAAGCCCGGCCAGAGCAGCCACTACCAAAATGTGGAGACCTCTGCAGGGTAGGCTGCTAGAAATGTGGGTGTAACTCTGGGAGTTAGGGGTTTTATGGCAGTTTGAGTGCTAGTTGCATTTTTTTTTTTTCTTTCTAAGAGTGTGGATCAGAGAGTCCATGACCTATGCATGTGAGTCCTAGTGTGATATATCTTTCTTTCCTTCTGTTTTGTCTTAGGGGGAAGACTTTAACTAGGGGCGCGCAGATGTGTGAGACCTTTTATTGTGAGAGTGGACAGACATCCCAGATTTCAGGCAAGTTCTACCTTGGTTGCTTTGGATTCCCAAACCTGAAAGAGTCAGAATGTTTTTTCATTGTTGTTCAGTTGGAGGAAAAAATTCAAAATCATCGATGATTCAAGGTCATCGATTCTCCCGATTAAAGGGTTAGCTAATAAAAGGGGAAACAGATTGGGACTACTGGAGTGCTCGTAGTGCCAAGGAGTAGATTTTGCATGTACTGGAGGGCATAGCCGGACGACCCTCCGAGAGCCCCAGACTGATGGAGTGGAACATTTCCTTAAAGAGGAGGCTTTCTCCTGGTCTAACTCCAGAACACCTTCTGCAGGGCGGTAGGCCTGCTTGGTGCTGGCCCAGAATTAATGCCTATGTTCTTGCTAACAGAGCCCCATATTCGAGCCCCGTGGGATACCGTGGCCCCCAGCCAGCGCCAGCATGCAGAACAGTAAGTGCCTCTGGTCTTTTTGGACTTTGGGCCCGCGCGCGCGGATAGGGGAAGGGTGCGGAGGTTCTCGGCATCCGCGCTGGCCAGACTCTGGGCAGGGGTGTGCCGTGAGGAAAGAGGCCCGGGGGGCCGAGGCAGCTGTGCCCCTCTCTGCGCCCGGCAACCCGAGAGGGGTGGCCGTTTGGGCTGTTCTCCCTCCTGGAAGAACAGGGGCTGGGCCCTTCAGAACAGCCCTCACGAGTTTGTGAAGCTGCGGTAGAGAAACCCCATCCCCCCCCCAATCCTGTAACTCACACCCCCTCCCCGCCCCTGCCCGGGCTCTGACCCCAGAAAGGGGGGCTGGGCTGAGCAGGGCGGGGCGGAGGCTTCTCGTCGTAGCGAGAAGGAGGCCCCTTGGGCTTAGTGAAGACTGAACTTCTCCCTGTACGGGCGGGTGGGGACTCCTTTCACCCCTCATTTTAAGAGCGGCTCCTCCCATCCCCACCCTAGCGAGGGGCCTGGAAGGCCAGGGGAGCGGGGCACCCAGGCCTGTGGTGAGGTGGGGGGTACCCTGGAACCATGCGCCTGTTACAGGGGCCCGGCGAGAGCGGGATTATTGGGTCTGGGGGGAGAGTGGGGCTCGAGCCCAGGAGTTGAAGCAGCTCAGCCCTGGCAGCTACTGTGTGGGTCCGGGTCATTCCAGGCCCTCTGTGCCTTTGATTCTCAGGGTCTTGCATCTCCCATCCCCCCTCTGCCGAGGCCCCTAGCCCACCTTCCTGATCGGTCCGCGGGTGCTGATATGTGGCACGAGGAATCTGAGACCTGGCCTGGGAGCCTGGAAGCCCAGTGAAACCAGGCCCGGGTTGAGGTGCGGAGTCTGGACGCGGTTTAAGGGCTCAGCTGTATGGAGTGCCCGCAGGCCTAAGACTTCTAGAAACCTCCCCTGGCCGAACTGCAAACTGAGGGGGATCCCTAGCGCCTGATCGCTCTGTCCTGCAGCCGCTACCTGGTGGGCGTGAAGCGCAGGAGAGAGCGCAAAGGGGGCAAGCTGGAAGTCGAATTAGTTGTGCAGAACCTGCCAGGCCGCGGGACTTGGCCCGGTAGGAAGGCTCCTTGGAGAGGCTCAGCCTGGTGCCCATCCTTCCCGGCTACTGGGTTCTCCCCTTCCAGCACAGGGTCTCCAGCCGCAGGCTCTCAGGCAGGCTGGCCCCGGGCGCGCGGAGCTGAGCATTTGCGCTGCGGCCTGGCTGGCGGGCCCCGAGGGGCGCGGGGTCGCGGGCCGGCCTGCAGGGCTTTGTGCCTCTCGCTCCCGGGTGTGCGCGAGGCGCAGAGCATCCAAATTGACACCATATGTTTTCCTATTAGATGCTTCGCGGTCGAATTCTAGGCGCATAATCATCGCCCCTGGGCGAGAGCGCCCGCCGTCCCTAGGGAAGGGACACAGTGATTGAGGCTTAACCTCTGAAGGGGAACTTAGAGCGACGCTTCCTCGCTGCCATTTCGATGTTGGCAGAGGCGACCTGGCCCTGGGCGAGCCCCCGCCGGTGGTCTGGTCGCTGAGGAGGTGGCGGGCGGGTTATTATTATTATTGTTAGGTTTGCAGTCGGGGGAGGAGGAAGGAGGTCTAGGATTAGGCGGCTTCCTAAACCGTGGCATTCCCAGATTGGGAGCTGCCCAGGCTGCCTGTGAAGTTTGGAAGGTCTTTCTCGATCTTTCTCTGGGGCAGCCCTTCTTTTTCCTGGAAGGCTCCCTTTGCCCAAAGAGGGGGCTCCATAGCTGGGGCCGTAGAAGGGCTATCGAGGCAACGGAAGGCAATAAAGGGAATTCAGAAGACACCGGAAGCGGGGTGGGAGAGGCGGTGTCCCCGCGATGTCCCTGTTCGCGCCGGCCCGGCGGAGCCTAGATACCCCAAACGCCTGTCACTTCTCATCGAGCTGAGGTTCCAGCACGCCCCCTCAGTCAGGGCCCCCCTCTGCCCCAAGCCTCCGGCGACCCTGAAAACGCGGCTCCCCTCGAAGGGGAAACGAGTGCGGTTCAATCTCGTCTGAGCGATCTACAAATAAGGACGGAAAGGGTCGTTTTATCACGGTCGCGTTTGTCGTGACGATGCAATTTCCCGGAGCGGAGCCCTGCCACAAAGTGACAGTGCTGCCACAAGCGCCCCGACTGATCTTTTCAATTAGCCTTCCATGCATGATCCGGAGCGACTTCCGCCTATTTCCAGAAATTAAGCTCAAACTTGACGTGCAGCTAGTTTTATTTTAAAGACAAATGTCAGAGAGGCTCATCATATTTTCCCCCCTCTTCTATATTTGGAGCTTATTTATTGCTAAGAAGCTCAGGCTCCTGGAGTCAATTTATCAGAGGCTCCAAGGAGAAGAGAGGAGAGGAGAGGAGAGCTGAGCGGGGAGCCACATCTTCTCCTGGAAGGGCTGTTCTCTAGAGTCGGGGCTGCAGGTTGGAGATTTTTAAGGACGTGGAAATTGGCAATTGGCTTTATTTGCGTGCCTGTGGTTTCTGGGGAGGGGGCTACAGAGGTGCTAACTCCCTCTCTTTCTTCTCAGATTAGACAATGGGGTGAGGTTGGGAGATAACCAGATAAAGGAGGGACGGGGACACGGTGGTGTGGCCTTTTTTCTTTTCACTTTTTGATTTTGCTCCTATCTGTCCTGGGCTGTGGGGAGGGCAGAATTTAGCATCGGAATAAAGCGGAGCGGGCCGCTGCAAAATTCCCAGATTGGGAGCTGCCCAGGCTGCCTGTGAAGTTTGGAAGGTCTTTCTCGATCTTTCTCTGGGGCAGCCCTTCTTTTTCCTGGAAGGCTCCCTTTGCCCAAAGAGGGGGCTCCATAGCTGGGGCCGTAGAAGGGCTATCGAGGCAACGGAAGGCAATAAAGGGAATTCAGAAGACACCGGAAGCGGGGTGGGAGAGGCGGTGTCCCCGCGATGTCCCTGTTCGCGCCGGCCCGGCGGAGCCTAGATACCCCAAACGCCTGTCACTTCTCATCGAGCTGAGGTTCCAGCACGCCCCCTCAGTCAGGGCCCCCCTCTGCCCCAAGCCTCCGGCGACCCTGAAAACGCGGCTCCCCTCGAAGGGGAAACGAGTGCGGTTCAATCTCGTCTGAGCGATCTACAAATAAGGACGGAAAGGGTCGTTTTATCACGGTCGCGTTTGTCGTGACGATGCAATTTCCCGGAGCGGAGCCCTGCCACAAAGTGACAGTGCTGCCACAAGCGCCCCGACTGATCTTTTCAATTAGCCTTCCATGCATGATCCGGAGCGACTTCCGCCTATTTCCAGAAATTAAGCTCAAACTTGACGTGCAGCTAGTTTTATTTTAAAGACAAATGTCAGAGAGGCTCATCATATTTTCCCCCCTCTTCTATATTTGGAGCTTATTTATTGCTAAGAAGCTCAGGCTCCTGGAGTCAATTTATCAGAGGCTCCAAGGAGAAGAGAGGAGAGGAGAGGAGAGCTGAGCGGGGAGCCACATCTTCTCCTGGAAGGGCTGTTCTCTAGAGTCGGGGCTGCAGGTTGGAGATTTTTAAGGACGTGGAAATTGGCAATTGGCTTTATTTGCGTGCCTGTGGTTTCTGGGGAGGGGGCTACAGAGGTGCTAACTCCCTCTCTTTCTTCTCAGATTAGACAATGGGGTGAGGTTGGGAGATAACCAGATAAAGGAGGGACGGGGACACGGTGGTGTGGCCTTTTTTCTTTTCACTTTTTGATTTTGCTCCTATCTGTCCTGGGCTGTGGGGAGGGCAGAATTTAGCATCGGAAGTAAAAAGCGGAGCGGGGGCCGCTGCGAATAGATTCCCAGACCCCCGCTCACACGGTAGCAGCCGGACTACTTTGTGGTTGGAGCCGATCTGGGGGCGCTGGGGCTTGCGGGAGCCTGCTGAAGGCGGTGCTGAAGCCCAGGCTGTGGTTCACTGGCCACGAATTTGCCGTCCTGGTTCTTCTCTACTCCATTCCTTTTCTTCTCCTATTTTATTATTGTTTTAAGCCGGGTGCTTGTGTGGTGCCTTCTTCACCAGAGTTTGGAGTATGACAACAAACATTTCTGGACTCTAGCATCCGAGGGAGTGCTGAAGAGCTGTAGGGTTTGCTGTCATCGTTCTAACAATGCAGAGATCTTGAAGCTTCAGCGTGGGTCCTGTAGGACTCGTGGTTTTTTCGTCTCACTCAGAGGGGATCTCTGGGAGGGTATTTTTGAGGATTATTTGCACCTTGCGGGCTCCAAGTTTGGCTGCGGTGTTTCTGGAGGGCAGCGGTGGGCTGGGGGTTCTGCTGGCGTGAAGACGGTGGTGAGGTGCCTGCGTTCTTGCATGTGTCTGCAGCGTGCTTCTGCAGTCTGGCGGGCAGGAGCTCGGCTGTGTTTGGGCTGGGCTGCCCGATGCCTAGAACGCCTTCGAGGTCCTGTTGTCGTTCTTGATCGATCGCAGGGATCTGATCACTGAGGTTGGCCAGGGTTGGCAGGGAGCTGAGGAGGCATTGTGGTTGTCTTCTCTCCTTCCTCTTCTTCCTCCTCCACCTTCTCCTTCCCCCTCCTCTCTTTACTCTTTTTCCTCTCCTCTCTGCTCTGCTCTCCTCTCCCTTTCTTCAGGTCACAGCGGAGTGAATCAGCTCGGTGGTGTCTTTGTCAACGGGCGGCCACTGCCGGACTCCACCCGGCAGAAGATCGTAGAGCTAGCTCACAGCGGGGCCCGGCCGTGCGACATTTCCCGAATTCTGCAGGTGATCCTCCCGGCGCCGCCCCATTCGCCGCCCCCGCGGCCCTCCACTCTCAAGGCCCTCTCTTCATTTCTTACTGTAAATGCAAACCTCCCCCCCCCCTTTTGCTCCTATCTGTCCTGGGCTGTGGGAGGCAGAATTTAGCATCGGTAAAAAGCGGAGCGGGGCCGCTGCGAATAGATTCCCAGACCCCCGCTCACACGGTAGCAGCCGGACTACTTTGTGGTTGGAGCCGATCTGGGGGCGCTGGGGCTTGCGGGAGCCTGCTGAAGGCGGTGCTGAAGCCCAGGCTGTGGTTCACTGGCCACGAATTTGCCGTCCTGGTTCTTCTCTACTCCATTCCTTTTCTTCTCCTATTTTATTATTGTTTTAAGCCGGGTGCTTGTGTGGTGCCTTCTTCACCAGAGTTTGGAGTATGACAACAAACATTTCTGGACTCTAGCATCCGAGGGAGTGCTGAAGAGCTGTAGGGTTTGCTGTCATCGTTCTAACAATGCAGAGATCTTGAAGCTTCAGCGTGGGTCCTGTAGGACTCGTGGTTTTTTCGTCTCACTCAGAGGGGATCTCTGGGAGGGTATTTTTGAGGATTATTTGCACCTTGCGGGCTCCAAGTTTGGCTGCGGTGTTTCTGGAGGGCAGCGGTGGGCTGGGGGTTCTGCTGGCGTGAAGACGGTGGTGAGGTGCCTGCGTTCTTGCATGTGTCTGCAGCGTGCTTCTGCAGTCTGGCGGGCAGGAGCTCGGCTGTGTTTGGGCTGGGCTGCCCGATGCCTAGAACGCCTTCGAGGTCCTGTTGTCGTTCTTGATCGATCGCAGGGATCTGATCACTGAGGTTGGCCAGGGTTGGCAGGGAGCTGAGGAGGCATTGTGGTTGTCTTCTCTCCTTCCTCTTCTTCCTCCTCCACCTTCTCCTTCCCCCTCCTCTCTTTACTCTTTTTCCTCTCCTCTCTGCTCTGCTCTCCTCTCCCTTTCTTCAGGTCACAGCGGAGTGAATCAGCTCGGTGGTGTCTTTGTCAACGGGCGGCCACTGCCGGACTCCACCCGGCAGAAGATCGTAGAGCTAGCTCACAGCGGGGCCCGGCCGTGCGACATTTCCCGAATTCTGCAGGTGATCCTCCCGGCGCCGCCCCATTCGCCGCCCCCGCGGCCCTCCACTCTCAAGGCCCTCTCTTCATTTCTTACTGTAAATGCTACTAATTATGGACCCCCACCCTCAACCCCACTCCAGCCCCCACCCCACTCCCCTGCCTTCTGCTTCCCCCTTTCCTTCCACCATCCTTCCCGATCTCTTTCAACCTGGGTCAGTCACATAAGATGAATCATCTGCTTAAGAAAAAAAAAAAAAAAAAAACTGGGTGTGAATTTAAACAAATTTTCTCTTTTCATTTGTTAAAAACATTTATGGTGGTAACAGTTTATGAACTGCAATAAGATGAGTTATATAAATCTGCATAATTTCATTCCCTTTTCCCTCATCTCCTGCTTACCTCTCAGAGTTTGAGATATTTATTTGATTTCTTTACAGTCATGAAGAATATATATTGATTTTAAAAGACAAATGCTATTTACCTCCCTCTAACTCACATTTACTCAATTGGGCATATTTTTAAAGGAAAAAAAAACCTAAAAAATAAGTTTACTTTTCCCCTTCACTCATTAAAACATAACACCACTTTAAGCCAGATCAACACAAAACAATCTGACTTCGTTTTGATGCATCTTCAGGCAGTACTTATTTACAAAAAGAATCTTAAAAACTTTTAAATTAGTTTTTTTTTTTAGTTCAAACTGTTTGAAAGTATCATCCTATTTGTAGTTTTTAGGGCTACAAATGTAATTTTAAGAAAAAAGCTCTCTACAGTAAGTTCTCATACCATTGAAGGTATATTTTTGTGTTATAGACCCATGCAGATGCAAAAGTCCAAGTGCTGGACAATCAAAACGTAAGCTTGTCATTGTTTAATGCATACTTAAACAATTTTACTTTTGTCTTGAAATTATTAATAATGTGGTTTTCTGTCCACTTCCCCTATGCAGGTGTCCAACGGATGTGTGAGTAAAATTCTGGGCAGGTATTACGAGACTGGCTCCATCAGACCCAGGGCAATCGGTGGTAGTAAACCGAGAGTAGCGACTCCAGAAGTTGTAAGCAAAATAGCCCAGTATAAACGGGAGTGCCCGTCCATCTTTGCTTGGGAAATCCGAGACAGATTACTGTCCGAGGGGGTCTGTACCAACGATAACATACCAAGTGTAAGTTCACTGAGAACACTGCCTCTCCCTGCCCTAAGCTCCACGCTTTCCCCCTTCACCATCACTTTCTTTACGTCCCTCTGCTCTCCTTCCTGCCAATGTCTTTCGCTCTCTCTCCTCCCTGCTCCACGTTTGTCACCTCTGTACCTGGGGGTCTTGAGAGGAGCACCCTGATCTTTTTTTAATTGACCTTTTCGAAATGGGAGTCAAGTGTGGGAGGGTTATTCACCTCATGTGCATGTGGCAAAGTAGAGAGTAGAGGCACCTGGAGAAAGTCACTGGGATCTAGAAGGAAAATGAAAATGGAAACCAGATTCGAGCTTCCTTCAGACCTGCCAGTTTGAACTTTCTTTTAGAAATCAAAAATCCATTTCTGCCCTAAAATACAAACAGATAACAGCGAAAGAAATCTCTTAGCCAAGTCCTAATATTGGAGCGGGGGACTCTTTAATAATCATAGCAAAAAAGCTGCAGCCACGTGAGTTAGGTCACCAAAGACACTGAGCAAAAAGGGAAGCACCCGCTCTCTCACGTCGTCTTCCAAGTTTCTGCCCAGCCTAGTTTCCACGCCCAAAGTGATGGCTAGCATTCTTTCCACAATGTCCCTGCAAATCCACCCACTGTCCCAGATGACTGAGGCTTAAAAAAAAAAGAAATGTATTAAGGGTCATTCTTTAAGGGGTGGGCATACTGAAATGGAGACCTAAGACAGGGCCACTGTGTCTTCAGGAGACTCTGCCATTTGGTTTGATCTTGATTTGATTTGCAGGTGTCATCAATAAACAGAGTTCTTCGCAACCTGGCTAGCGAAAAGCAACAGATGGGCGCAGACGGCATGTATGATAAACTAAGGATGTTGAACGGGCAGACCGGAAGCTGGGGCACCCGCCCGGGTTGGTATCCGGGGACGTCGGTGCCAGGGCAACCTACGCAAGGTAAAAACCCAAACACGCATCCTCAAACTCTCTGCATATACAGCCCTTGCGTATCCTCTTCTCCTTCAGTCTTTTCCCTCTCAGGACTCTGGTGCTTGGAGAATGTGATAGAGAGACACAGCAAGGGCATGGGGCACACTGACTTGCGCTGGATCTAGGTGGCGTTTGTGGGACTATCTGGTTGGCCTGGGAACTAGAGGGTTGTGGAGTCAGGAGTGGTACTAACGTGGCTGGTGTGTGTGTGCGTCGCGCACGTGCACACTCCGGTGTCTGTATGGAAAAGAGTATGTATGTGCGTGTATGAACTGGCTGCATGGCATCCTATTTAAACGTGCCATTAAAATGCACGGAGAGCCCCCTCGCTGTAGAAGTGTGACAAGTTAACACACTGACAGACTGCAAGGTAAACATAATTGTATCATTTTGCTTTTTGCAGTATTTGATAAATTATGTGACGATGAGTAGGGTGTATAAAAGAGGGTGAACAGTGAGTTGTAGGGCCAAGTTGAGGATGGGGCATTGGAAGGGGTGGGTTCCCAACTAAAACAACCCTACCTTACACTCTGGGGCTCCTCTGTTCGTCGGGGCCCCAGTTCTCCCTCAGTGTAGACGGTGACTTTGTAGGACGTCCATAAAGCTGCAGCCACGTGAGTTAGGTCACCAAAGACACTGAGCAAAAGGAAGCACCCGCCTCTCACGTCGTCTTCCAAGTTTCTGCCCAGCCTAGTTTCCACGCCCAAAGTGATGGCTAGCATTCTTTCCACAATGTCCCTGCAAATCCACCCACTGTCCCAGATGACTGAGGCTTAAAAAAAAAAGAAATGTATTAAGGGTCATTCTTTAAGGGGTGGGCATACTGAAATGGAGACCTAAGACAGGGCCACTGTGTCTTCAGGAGACTCTGCCATTTGGTTTGATCTTGATTTGATTTGCAGGTGTCATCAATAAACAGAGTTCTTCGCAACCTGGCTAGCGAAAAGCAACAGATGGGCGCAGACGGCATGTATGATAAACTAAGGATGTTGAACGGGCAGACCGGAAGCTGGGGCACCCGCCCGGGTTGGTATCCGGGGACGTCGGTGCCAGGGCAACCTACGCAAGGTAAAAACCCAAACACGCATCCTCAAACTCTCTGCATATACAGCCCTTGCGTATCCTCTTCTCCTTCAGTCTTTTCCCTCTCAGGACTCTGGTGCTTGGAGAATGTGATAGAGAGACACAGCAAGGGCATGGGGCACACTGACTTGCGCTGGATCTAGGTGGCGTTTGTGGGACTATCTGGTTGGCCTGGGAACTAGAGGGTTGTGGAGTCAGGAGTGGTACTAACGTGGCTGGTGTGTGTGTGCGTGCGCGCGCACGTGCACACTCCGGTGTCTGTATGGAAAAGAGTATGTATGTGCGTGTATGAACTGGCTGCATGGCATCCTATTTAAACGTGCCATTAAAATGCACGGAGAGCCCCCTCGCTGTAGAAGTGTGACAAGTTAACACACTGACAGACTGCAAGGTAAACATAATTGTATCATTTTGCTTTTTGCAGTATTTGATAAATTATGTGACGATGAGTAGGGTGTATAAAAGAGGGTGAACAGTGAGTTGTAGGGCCAAGTTGAGGATGGGGCATTGGAAGGGGTGGGTTCCCAACTAAAACAACCCTACCTTACACTCTGGGGCTCCCTCTGTTCGTCGGGGCCCCCAGTTCTCCCTCAGTGTAGACGGTGACTTTGTAGGACGGGTGAGGTGAGGACACCATGAGCCTTACTTGGGTGTGCTGGGAGCAACGCTGAGGCTGAGATCAAAGATAGAATCTGGACCGTCCCAGGGTCTGTGGGAAGGGATGCGGCAAGAGGAGCAAATGGGGTGGAGTCGGGTCGGTTGGCGCTCCCCTCCCCTCCACACACCGGAGGTAGTTTGGTCAAGAAGAGGAAACAGTTTACTCCGAAGATTAATCGGTATTTGTTGTCCTCCTGACAAGGAGATAATATGCGGGATAATGGGACGTGGAGCCTCACTCCCCGGAGCACCACGAGGCCTGGGGGCTCCTGGCCGGGGGAGGCGGCCAGGGGACGCAGACTGGCCTACCCTCGCGTCCGTGCGCTCTCGACCCAATCCGGGTGCCCCGCGCCTTTACGGAGCCCGGCTAGAGAAGGGAAAATCGGTAACAGTATGCGAAATATCTGGTACAAAGGATGCTTCTGTCACTCGCAAGAATTTGTTATGGGAACAATCCTGTCGCTCTGTAATTGCTCATTAGAGAACGTTTTGTTTCTCATTAAGGCGACATGAATAAGCGTCTAGTTGAAGGAGACAGCTGTAGAAATGTTCCACAAGAGACCTCTGGACACGATTCGGCACCAATTGCCAATTAGACATGTCAGTTTTAAGAGCAGAAAACAATATAGGACGGACACTGGGAAGATAGGGAGCAAAGCGCTGGCTCCGTGGTTCCCAGCGCGGCCGCTCCACCGGCCGAGGCCTCCCGAGGCGCAGGGCCCCGGCTCCCCCGGTCGACCCGCAGCCTCTCGGGGTGTGGCGGGCTGCACCCGAGGAGGCAGTGCCTCTGCCCTGGCCCCCTCCAGGCCCTGGTGCCGACGAGGGAGTGACCACCGTACTCTCACCAGATCTTTGAAACTTGTAGGGTTCCCACGTGCGCACACCCAAGGGACGCACGCCCACGGCTCGCCCCCCGCCTCCCCCACACCAGGCGGGCCCAGCGAGTCTGGCTGGAGAGGTCTCGGGGAGGCCGCAGGACACAGCGGCTGGGCTGGGAGGGCTGAGGCCTGGGCGCGAGGGCTCCTGTTTGCTTGGGGCCTAGAGCAAAGACACCCCCGCCTGCTCCCCGGAGCCCAGCCCGCAGCCCCTCCGCTGCCACCGGCGGTGGCGCCCGACTGGGAGGCTTTCCGTCGCGGGGAGCTCCAGGGGGCAAGGATCTGGAGGTGACGGTTGGGGCGAGAGGTGGCGCTCGTTCAGGAAGGGGCCTTTGAACTTTCAGGCGCCGCGTTGCTAGAGCCTTCTGGCTCACCAACTGCCAGTGCTCCCTCGGCCCTCCACCCCACCCCCAAACCCACGCCCGTGCCTGGTCCCCGCTGCGTGGGGAGGACGGTCGCGCCAGCGGAGCGCGGAGTCCCGGGCGCGGGGGCCCCTTGGCGCTGGCGGCCGCTGTTGACTTGGCTCTTTGGTCCCTAAGAAGGCCCTCCTCCCTCCCTCGCTCCCTCCCGCCCGGAGCCTTTTGGGGTTAAAGAGCCTTCTGGTTAAAAGACCTAGAGAAAATCGGTAACAGTATGCAAATATCTGGTACAAAGGATGCTTCTGTCACTCGCAAGAATTTGTTATGGGAACAATCCTGTCGCTCTGTAATTGCTCATTAGAGAACGTTTTGTTTCTCATTAAGGCGACATGAATAAGCGTCTAGTTGAAGGAGACAGCTGTAGAAATGTTCCACAAGAGACCTCTGGACACGATTCGGCACCAATTGCCAATTAGACATGTCAGTTTTAAGAGCAGAAAACAATATAGGACGGACACTGGGAAGATAGGGAGCAAAGCGCTGGCTCCGTGGTTCCCAGCGCGGCCGCTCCACCGGCCGAGGCCTCCCGAGGCGCAGGGCCCCGGCTCCCCCGGTCGACCCGCAGCCTCTCGGGGTGTGGCGGGCTGCACCCGAGGAGGCAGTGCCTCTGCCCTGGCCCCCTCCAGGCCCTGGTGCCGACGAGGGAGTGACCACCGTACTCTCACCAGATCTTTGAAACTTGTAGGGTTCCCACGTGCGCACACCCAAGGGACGCACGCCCACGGCTCGCCCCCCGCCTCCCCCACACCAGGCGGGCCCAGCGAGTCTGGCTGGAGAGGTCTCGGGGAGGCCGCAGGACACAGCGGCTGGGCTGGGAGGGCTGAGGCCTGGGCGCGAGGGCTCCTGTTTGCTTGGGGCCTAGAGCAAAGACACCCCCGCCTGCTCCCCGGAGCCCAGCCCGCAGCCCCTCCGCTGCCACCGGCGGTGGCGCCCGACTGGGAGGCTTTCCGTCGCGGGGAGCTCCAGGGGGCAAGGATCTGGAGGTGACGGTTGGGGCGAGAGGTGGCGCTCGTTCAGGAAGGGGCCTTTGAACTTTCAGGCGCCGCGTTGCTAGAGCCTTCTGGCTCACCAACTGCCAGTGCTCCCTCGGCCCTCCACCCCACCCCCAAACCCACGCCCGTGCCTGGTCCCCGCTGCGTGGGGAGGACGGTCGCGCCAGCGGAGCGCGGAGTCCCGGGCGCGGGGGCCCCTTGGCGCTGGCGGCCGCTGTTGACTTGGCTCTTTGGTCCCTAAGAAGGCCCTCCTCCCTCCCTCGCTCCCTCTCCCGGCCCGGGGAGCCTGTTTGGGGTTTTAAAGAGTCCATTACTCCGAAAAGCATAAGGCGAGGTTAGGTCTCAGAGGGAGACAAATATGGTTTCCATCTGATCAACGCCATGCGGCGGTGAATAAAATTGTGCCGACGTGGGCTGACAACAAGAGACAACTCTATCCGGCCCCAATTCTCCAGCGATTTGGTAGTTTTAGGGATCACGGAGACACTTTTTCTTATCTCCTCCCTCCCCACCCCGAGTAATACCCAGGCCCTCTATAGGATTTAGTCAGTCTCTTTTTCAACAGATGCTACAATGTTTTGATCGGCGCTCCAGAGCTGAAAAGGTGCCGCAACCGGGTTGCTATCTTTTCTTGCTTGTTTTCCGCCTCACTGATTAAGACACTAAGAAACTAAGGAATGATTTTATTTCCCAGCGTCTTTTTTTTTTTTTTTTTTTTCTTCTCGCTCTCTTCTCCTTCTTCCAGGAAACAAATCCTATCCCGAGCGTCAGATGGTCCTGGGGCTGGGATAATGGGAGGCGCTTTCATTCGCCTTCTCGCGGATTAGGCTGTAAGGTGGACGGCGCCCATTGAAGGCCTCTTCTTTGCGCTCTGAGGGGTCGCCTTTTAAAAGAAGATATCTTAATTGTCTGCCACTTAGGTTTATCATGTGGGGAATCCGAGATCCAACTTCTAGTTTTATTTTGCTAAAAAGCTTTAAAAGTGGAAGGTAAATCCACTAAAGAAAAGGGATTGGGTGGGTGGGGGGGACCAGTTTAACAGTGACCTCTCCCACACCGCCTGATGGCAAAGTTACTATTTTAAAAGTAGCAAACAAACTTTCAATAGTGCACACTGGCTCTGCAGGGTCATGAAGGGATCTTGAAGCCTGGACTTTCTCCTCCTCCTCCTCTACCTCCAATGCTGTTTGTTTCTCCCCAAAGAGGTTTAATATTGACCTCTTCCTCATTCTTCCTTAAATGACTTCCCTTAAGGGTCAGTCACTGGGCCTACGTTCCTGAGAGAGAGAGAGAGAGAGAGAGAGTGTTCGGGGTGGGGGGAAGCAAGGAGGAAAGACACTGTGAACAAATGTCCATATTTTAAAATTAGGAAAACGTCAGCAAAGCAAAGGGGAGCAGAGAATGCTGTCTGCGGGGGTATTCTGAGGCAGACCGGTGTAGCTTTGTTTGATTGGAGAGATCGAATGTGCCAGAAAAAAAAAAAGCCTGGGGTGGGGCCTCTTGGAAGGCGTCAGTGGCCACCCCTGCGAGATGGGCTCGCGTTCTCACCAGTCCCTTTCTTAAACGTTGTCGGGTGATGGCAGGTCTTTATTTGTGATTTCCAGAAGCAGTAACTGAGGGCCTTTCTAGTTGGCCCCCCAAGGGTTATTTCTATTTTTTGTTTTTTTTATTTTTATTTTATTTTTCTATTGGGTTATTTCTAGAGTCTTCCGAATCCGAAAAGAAAAGGGACTCTTCATTTTGCATCCTGAAAAACACTTTGAAAAGTCACCTGCAAACTTGGGGCGGTAAATTCGCGCAGACGCAGGTGCCAGCACGCGTGATTCAGTGGCTCTCACGAGGCTAAGGAGCCCTCCACACGTCCCACCTTTCTGATGTCGCTGCAGATGGCCAAAGTAGAGCCACAGCCCATTTAGCAGGAGTCTCTCTCCCTTATCTCCTTCATTCCGTTGTCCTCCGGCCCTCTGGTCTCTTTTCCTCTCAGCACTCTTTTTTCTGTCTGTCTTATACCTTTCTGGCCCCTTTCCCTTTGGTGGCCTCTTTCTCCCTCCACCTTTCCACATCCCTCCCCTCCTCCATCAACCAGGCCTCTACGTCCCTCCCCCCTGTCTCTCTCCCCCTTGGTCTCCTCCTCCCTGACTCTCCCCACCACGCCCCATCCTCATCCACCGGTCCCTGCGTCCTCCCCCCTCTGCCTTGGTCCCCCATCCACCCTCCAACCCCCAGCCAAGCGCCCTAAATAGTATTGAGGCGCCCGCTCTTCGGACAGTGATTAATGATAGCAGAGCAGAGGGGTTAACACACTTCACTGAAAAGTCTGTTGACTGGGCTTCTTGTAACACAATGTGGCCCGCTGCACGCCTCAAGAGAATCCTTTTGTTGTCCGCGCTCATTGTGGCCTCAAAATTCTGCCCACGAAAGTTTGCCAACGCTCCTGCCCCAGGAGTTTAATAGTTTCCCTTACTCGCGGGGCATTGTGCTGCGCTGAAAAGCAGGCCCTAGCTATTCAAGTGTTGGTGGTCATCTCAATAGATCTCCAAGGGCCCATATGGTGGCCAGCGCTGATGAATCCGCCTGTTTAAATGGGGGAGAAAGTTGGGGTTTTAAAACATTTCAAAGTTCCTGAAAAGATCCCACTAGATCCTGTCACAATTCCCTGAACTCTTTGAAGGCACTGCCTATTGTCTCCTGGTTATAAATGATATTCCTGGCCAAGTCGATTCCCACCAAGGCGCCCCTAGAGGCCCCTCCCCCAGGGCCAAGTCTCTAGGATGGGGGTGTAGCCTGACTGGTATCCCTTAGGGACCTTAGGACCCAAGACCGAGGACCCAGCAGGCAGTGGCCCTGGAGGGAGCCTGAGTGCTTCCCTTTAGACAGGCTGCGGCCCCTAGAGCAAGGCGCAAAAGGAGACAGCTTGCCCAAGTGCACATCTTGCCCTCCAATAGCGGAGGAAAACAATAAAACTTTCCCCTGTTTAATGATAGAAATTACATTAAAAGTGGTGGAAATGCCCTAATTAAAAATGTACCACTTAAATGATATGCCAAGGATTCAGCTGCAGCATCGCATAGTTAGCTAGTTAGTGAACTCTCTACTATTTCTTTTTTAAAATTACACGTTAAAAATTTAAAAGAAATCTTACTTTTCTCTGGTGCAACACATTACAAAGAATGGACAGTCCTTTTATCTAAATATAAAATTCCATTTTCAGCAATTATAGCCTGTTCTTGGTGATGATATAATTACAGCTGTGCTCGTAATAGGTGTCAAGGCAAAGCACACTCATACAATAGTTGAATAAAACTGCAGAACAATGCGAGCACTTCTAAATTCACAACCTTTAAAATGAAATTGACTGTGCAGAATTCAAATAAAAACTAGATAAATATTTTTTTTAAAGATTACAAGCTTGGATTGGTTTCTTAATAGCATTTTCTACAAACCTATCAACATCTAATTGATTAGATAGGAATTACTGATTATAGATCAGCTGAAATCTTGAACATCATCACTCTTCTATTTTCTCAACACAGCCATAGGTCAATAAATTCTCAACAGCAAGGGAGCTGGGCAAGGCATTTGGAGGGTCAGGGTTAGTTATGAAAGATCATTTCATTGGAAACTTCACCCCTTGGTTTGCCATTTAGAGAAATGCCGTTCTCTAAGTATCTTAATTGTGCACTCTCCTCTTAATAAAAACAGAAAGAAAGAAAATGGTGGTCAGGTAACGTATATCACTAGTGTCTTTTGAAGGCTGACAATTACCTTGGGAATTTTTTTGGTGAGACTGTCAAAATAGACTACTCTTGGAGGTTATGACTGTAGGAGGCCCCTTTTGGAGGCTCCAAGTTATCCCAGCTCTCTCTTACTGTCCTGTTCTTTTTGTTCCAGATGGCTGCCAGCAGCAGGAAGGAGGGGGAGAGAATACCAACTCCATCAGTTCCAATGGAGAAGATTCAGATGAGGCCCAAATGCGACTTCAGCTGAAGCGGAAGCTGCAAAGAAATAGAACATCCTTTACCCAAGAGCAAATCGAGGCCCTGGAGAAAGGTGATGGAGTTTTTTTAAAAGTAGAGAAGCAGTAAATCAAAGTAAATGCCACGTATTCAGTACAAAGAGCTAAATTTAGCCAGGGCCCTTGCACAGAGGCCTGAAAACATTTCTTCTTTTTTCTTTTTCTGGGCATCTTTCCTTTTTAGCATATGTGTTTTCTTTCTTCTTTTCATGTACCAGTATTTCAAAGATGAAAAGTCTGATTTCTAATGAAGAAAAAAATGATGATTTGGCTAATTCAGGCCACAGAAGAGACCTTGAATGAAGGTCATTTTGAAGAAAATAGAACTTGGTTCTGATGAGATAGTTCTTCCAAGTACAATCAGTGCTGATAGCATTTGAAAGGGAATTGGTTGCTGGTGATGGAAGTCGGGAGGTGGAAACCAGCTTGATCCAGGGTTTGGTTGACACATTTTGTATAATTCTGGCACAACATAGAAAATGCAACTTACTCTTTCAGAGTTTGAGAGAACCCATTATCCAGATGTGTTTGCCCGAGAAAGACTAGCGGCCAAAATAGATCTACCTGAAGCAAGAATACAGGTACCCAGAGACTGGGTGTTCATGCTTTGTGACTTTTACCATTTATAAGGAATACCATTTGTTTGTATAAATAGTCACAGATTCTGTCTGATAAATGCTTTGCCGCCTCTCGGGGTCCGGGGAGGAGGACTGTGGACATGTGTGGGATGGGTGGAGCTGGGAGCGGGCACAGGGCTAACCTGTTCTGTCTGATTTCCAGGTATGGTTTTCTAATCGAAGGGCCAAATGGAGAAGAGAAGAAAAGCTGAGGAATCAGAGAAGACAAGCCAGCAACACACCTAGTCATATTCCTATCAGCAGTAGTTTCAGCACTAGTGTCTACCAGCCAATCCCACAACCCACCACGCCTGGTAATTGGAACGATTAATACTACTAACCAGTGTGTTTCGGCCTGTTTGCCCTTGGCTCTGACTCTCACCATGGCTGTCATATTCCTCTCCCTGCAGTTTCCTCCTTCACCTCTGGGTCCATGTTGGGCCGAACAGACACAGCCCTCACAAACACATACAGCGCTCTGCCGCCCATGCCCAGCTTCACCATGGCGAACAACCTGCCTATGCAAGTAAGTGTAGCCGGTGGCTGCCTGCTTAACGGATCCCTGGGAGAGAAAGAAAGGAGTGGGTTGGGGTCTACAGGCCTCACGGACCCTGTATTTACCCTTGGGAGCCTTTCTCTGTACAGTGATTGGCTTGACCCGTCAAGTTTGAGATGAAAACAGTCAATCCAGTCTCTTAGTTGATTGATGCATTGATTGATTCATGCTTTTAATAAAATAAAAACTTGAGTTTCAGTCCAGTTAATCTGCTCTTGGCTCTCAGGGAATGTCAACTTGATAATGTTGGGTGAGAATGGGGCATGCTTTAGGGACCAGTGTGAAACTTGTACCAGAAAACAAAAATAATGCTGGCAGATTATTAGCTAGTAAGGGTTAATATACATAAAACTTAGGTTTATATTCAAGTGTTAATATCAATAAATGTATAGTCCTTATGTACTTTTTGGATATTATTTAAGATGTTTGTTATAAACTAGTGAGGAAGAAGAAACGGATCAAAATTGGGATTCATATTTGCAGAGTGCGGTAACAGTTAACAAAGCTAGTTTTCTTTCTATATCTTAGAGTTAAAAAAGGAATAGAAGGTATTTGCTATAAATTCAGTGTATCTTTGCTGTGAATGATGTGATGAGTTTCTGGCGTTCTTAGATGCCTGGAAAGGTTGATGCTATTCACTTGGTATAACAATCTGCCCCTACTCTCAGTTCCATCTCGAATGTGTACTAGCCCCTTACATGTGCTAGGCCCTGAAATGGGTTAGCCCTTTATAATGGGTAGGGTGTAAGGTAGGTAGGGGGCTCGGAGCTAGAGGGCTTCTTGATAGGGAAGCATGTTGGTCATCTGGTGTGCCTTCTGCAGGGGCTTCCCCAAGGACTGCTGTTTCGTTCGTACAGCAATTAGAGATGCCAGGTAGTGTGATACTGGCCAGCATGAGCCCCTGGTGGAGACAGATATGGGGTTACACAAATAGTTCATTCTCCACTGAACATCTTTTGCTGGGTTTCTAACCCAAATCACAACAATAAATGTTTCACAGTCCTTAGACTCATATAGGAGCAGCTAGATAAGTAGCTTCAGAGGAATTATTCATGTCTATTTTTATTACATCTGGATATTACTGGCCATAGAGCAATTAATGTAAATTAAGGGATTAACAGCCCATTAGTTGGGGTTGCTACCACTGCCTTGGAATTTTCTAGAAGTCAAGGTTGCCTGGAGGAAGTGATTTCAGGAATTAGAAACAAACACAAACTGAAATTCTGGCAGGGCCCCGAGGGCCTGCTTGCCTCTTTGAACTCGATGTTAGCAGTCCTTCTCTGACTTGAATAAGGCCACTGACTGTCTGGTTCAGTTTTGTAAATTGTAGCAACATATCAGTTTCTGTGAAGATAAAAAAGCATGTATATGAGAAAACAATGAAACAGATGCTGCCATTCTGTTTGAGTTGTTTCCACATATAGACCCATGTGGGTCAATTCATTTCAAATGCTGACTTTTAAAAATGTATACAAAGTTTATATCATTCAAGTCATCTATATTCATAAAGCATAAAGGAAATGAAAACATCAACAATTCTACTCTTCAGAGAACATTACTCTTTGAATTTTGGAATTGGGTAAGGGCTGTCCGTTCCTATTTATCCCGTTGACCAAAATCTTCGACCATTTAACAAGGGCTGGGTTTCTTCCTCTGAACTTTCTCTAACGTATTTAATCCTCTCTGAGGAGGTGGATCTTGGAATGTTAAACATTTCTACAGTTTGCAGATCAGAGCAGTACCAGTGTCTGCTTTGTTCCTGGCATTATGCTTCTCTCAGTTCATCCCAAGCTTGCTGCCCCATCATAGCCCTGCGAGGGATGTTTGTCCCAACCTTGTGTATATATTTAGTTGGGATAAAGGCTTGTCTTTTCACTACTTAGAGGGCAGCAGCACAATTTTGTGGCTAAAACCCAGATACCAGTTTGGAGTCTGTAAGAAAGTCAGAGCTAATTTTCATGATGGGGCTAGTTATTTGCTGATTCTTCTGACTCCTTCAACCTGAGATCGTTATTGATCTGCCTCTTCAAGAATCTGTACATCCGTGAGTCCAACCCTGGAAGGCTTTCAAGGTCCTTCAGTCAAGCTTTACAGAGACTTCCCCTCCCTGTTCTCTGCCTCAAAGCTTGAAATACAGGGTTTAAGTGGTAGGGGTGTCCTTGGAGTCCCAAATATTAACAGATTGAATTTGTGGGAGAGGGGTAATGTATTTATGGAAGTCCTCACGTTGTAGCTTTTCTAAAGGTGCCGGCAGAGGTCCAAGATGGAGATGGACAGAATAGGGCCAAGATAGCAGTGGACAATGGAAGGACCGATTGGAGGCCCGATCTTAGAGTTCCCTCCTGGAATCCCAGTGTTTACTCAAGGGTGTCTTTAATGCTCAGACTTGTTGGCAGAGATCCCGAGGAGGAGGGGCCTGGGGATGTGGCTGTGCAATGTGTCTCTCAGTAACCACAGGTTTGCCTTTCTCCTCCCAGCCCCCAGTCCCCAGCCAGACCTCCTCGTACTCCTGCATGCTGCCCACCAGCCCTTCGGTGAACGGGCGGAGTTACGATACCTACACCCCTCCACATATGCAGACACACATGAACAGCCAGCCCATGGGCGCCTCGGGCACCACTTCCACAGGTGAGCTGCAGCTCTCGGCAGGCTGCACAGAGGTGGCCTTGCAGCTTCTTTTGCCAGGTGATCTCCCTTCAGAGTTTACCTAGAAAGAACCTCCTGGGCTTGTGTGATGGTGTGGTTTACTCTCTGTTGCTTGCTTCTCTGGGGAAAACTAATTAAAAAGGAAGATTCAGTCAAGCTAGTTAGTAACTTAATGCCAGATACTGATAAAAGAAAGTGGTTTTTTTTTTAATTGAATTTGATCATGGAAATTGCTTATGAATGCAAGGCCTGAAAGAAAATGTAGCTTTCAGAAGGAAAGGTTATTGTATTAGCCAAACTCGACAGTGAAGGACCTCCCCATCCCAACTGCGCCAAAACTTCAAGTCACGGGCAGCAGCACAATTTTGTGGCAAAACCAGATCGTTATCTAAAATCGTTTTTGATGGGGCTAGTTATTTGCTGATTCTTCTGACTCCTTCAACCTGAGATCGTTATTGATCTGCCTCTTCAAGAATCTGTACATCCGTGAGTCCAACCCTGGAAGGCTTTCAAGGTCCTTCAGTCAAGCTTTACAGAGACTTCCCCTCCCTGTTCTCTGCCTCAAAGCTTGAAATACAGGGTTTAAGTGGTAGGGGTGTCCTTGGAGTCCCAAATATTAACAGATTGAATTTGTGGGAGAGGGGTAATGTATTTATGGAAGTCCTCACGTTGTAGCTTTTCTAAAGGTGCCGGCAGAGGTCCAAGATGGAGATGGACAGAATAGGGCCAAGATAGCAGTGGACAATGGAAGGACCGATTGGAGGCCCGATCTTAGAGTTCCCTCCTGGAATCCCAGTGTTTACTCAAGGGTGTCTTTAATGCTCAGACTTGTTGGCAGAGATCCCGAGGAGGAGGGGCCTGGGGATGTGGCTGTGCAATGTGTCTCTCAGTAACCACAGGTTTGCCTTTCTCCTCCCAGCCCCCAGTCCCCAGCCAGACCTCCTCGTACTCCTGCATGCTGCCCACCAGCCCTTCGGTGAACGGGCGGAGTTACGATACCTACACCCCTCCACATATGCAGACACACATGAACAGCCAGCCCATGGGCGCCTCGGGCACCACTTCCACAGGTGAGCTGCAGCTCTCGGCAGGCTGCACAGAGGTGGCCTTGCAGCTTCTTTTGCCAGGTGATCTCCCTTCAGAGTTTACCTAGAAAGAACCTCCTGGGCTTGTGTGATGGTGTGGTTTACTCTCTGTTGCTTGCTTCTCTGGGGAAAACTAATTAAAAAGGAAGATTCAGTCAAGCTAGTTAGTAACTTAATGCCAGATACTGATAAAAGAAAGTGGTTTTTTTTTTTTTAATTGAATTTGATCATGGAAATTGCATATGAATGCAAGGCCTGAAAGAAAATGTAGCTTTCAGAAGGAAAGGTTATTGTATTAGCCAAACTCAACAGTGAAGGACCTCCCCCATCCCCGCAACTGCACTTGGCCCTGAAAGACTTCTCAAGTCCCTCCTAGTTCTTCTGCGCCTTTCACTGCAACTGAAGAAGTATTACTCTGGTTTTCCAGGATGGTTTTGTTGCTAAAGGTTCAAACATACAAACAAGTGGAAAGTGAAAGCGTGTGATGCTCAGTCGTGTCTGAGTCTTTGCGACCCCTTGGACTGTAGCCTGCCGGGCTCCTCTGTCCGTGGCATGCTCCAGGCAAGCATACTGGAGTGGACAGTCATTCCCTTCTCCAGAGGAGCTTGTTGACTCAGGGACTGAACTCCAATCTCCTGCACTGCAGGCGGATTCTTTACCGTCTAAGCTACCGGGGAGGCCTGGAGTTGTGTTTTTGTGTGGGGGAGGGGGTGAGATGGGAGGGGGTTGTGATTCAGTAGGTGCATGTAAACATGTTTTCTGGTTTCTGAAGGTGCTATATTTGTTTATAAGACTTGAAAGGTGTTTTCTTTTTTTAAAATATAGTTAAAATGTTAGAAAGTACTATTTTTTTTTTAACTTATAAATTCATACTCCATGTCTGTCTCTCGAAGGGAATCTCTACATGGCTATTTCTTTCATCCACTTCTAGGACTCATTTCCCCTGGTGTGTCAGTTCCAGTTCAAGTTCCTGGAAGTGAACCTGATATGTCTCAATATTGGCCAAGATTACAGTAAAAAAAAAAAAAATCAAAAAGAAAGAATATATTGTGTTAATTCAGTCAGTGACTATGTGGACACAGCAGTTGGGCGTTCAGGAAGGAAAAAAATGGCTGTTAGAAGCACTTCAGTTCTGCAATTGTGTCCTGTGTTGTACCACTGGGGAATGGACTTGAAACAAGGACCTTTGTATACAGAAGGCACGATGTCAATTGGAACAAATCTTCATTTTGGTATCCAAACTTTTATTCATTTTGGTGTATTATTTGTAAATGGGCATTTGTATGTTATAATGAAAAAAGAACAACGTAGACTGGATGGATGTTTGATCTCTGTTGGTCATGAAGCTGTTTTTTTTAAAAAAAGGAAATTATGATCAACAAGCTTTGCCACAATTTAAGCAAAGGTTATTGTATTAGCCAAACTCAACAGTGAAGGACCTCCCCCATCCCCGCAACTGCACTTGGCCCTGAAAGACTTCTCAAGTCCCTCCTAGTTCTTCTGCGCCTTTCACTGCAACTGAAGAAGTATTACTCTGGTTTTCCAGGATGGTTTTGTTGCTAAAGGTTCAAACATACAAACAAGTGGAAAGTGAAAGCGTGTGATGCTCAGTCGTGTCTGAGTCTTTGCGACCCCTTGGACTGTAGCCTGCCGGGCTCCTCTGTCCGTGGCATGCTCCAGGCAAGCATACTGGAGTGGACAGTCATTCCCTTCTCCAGAGGAGCTTGTTGACTCAGGGACTGAACTCCAATCTCCTGCACTGCAGGCGGATTCTTTACCGTCTAAGCTACCGGGGAGGCCTGGAGTTGTTTTTTTGTGGGGGGAGGGGGTGAGATGGGAGGGGGTTGTGATTCAGTAGGTGCATGTAAACATGTTTTCTGGTTTCTGAAGGTGCTATATTTGTTTATAAGACTTGAAAGGTGTTTTCTTTTTTTAAAATATAGTTAAAATGTTAGAAAGTACTATTTTTTTTTTAACTTATAAATTCATACTCCATGTCTGTCTCTCGAAGGGAATCTCTACATGGCTATTTCTTTCATCCACTTCTAGGACTCATTTCCCCTGGTGTGTCAGTTCCAGTTCAAGTTCCTGGAAGTGAACCTGATATGTCTCAATATTGGCCAAGATTACAGTAAAAAAAAAAAAAATCAAAAAGAAAGAATATATTGTGTTAATTCAGTCAGTGACTATGTGGACACAGCAGTTGGGCGTTCAGGAAAAAAAAATGGCTGTTAGAAGCACTTCAGTTCTGCAATTGTGTCCTGTGTTGTACCACTGGGGAATGGACTTGAAACAAGGACCTTTGTATACAGAAGGCACGATGTCAATTGGAACAAATCTTCATTTTGGTATCCAAACTTTTATTCATTTTGGTGTATTATTTGTAAATGGGCATTTGTATGTTATAATGAAAAAAGAACAACGTAGACTGGATGGATGTTTGATCTCTGTTGGTCATGAAGCTGTTTTTTTTAAAAAAAGGAAATTATGATCAACAAGCTTTGCCACGAATTTAAGAGTTTTATCAAGATATATCGAATACTTCTACCCATCTGTTCATAGTTTATGGACTGATGTTCCATGTTTGTATCATTCCTTTGCATATAATTAAACCTGGAACAACATGCACTAGATTTATGTGAGAAATATCTGTTGGTTTTCCAAAGGTTGTTAACAGATGAAGTTTATGTGCAAAAAAAGGGTAAGATATAAATTCAAGGAAGAAAAAAGTTGATAGCTGAAAGGTAGAGTGTGTCTTTGATATAATCCAATTTGTTTTATGTCAAAATGTAAGTATTTGTCTTCCCTAGAAAAATCCTCAGAATGATTTCTATAATAAAGTTAATTTCATTTATATTTGACAAGAATATCTATAGATGTTTTATACACATTTTCATGCAATCATAAGTTTCTTTTTGGCCAGCAAAAGTTAATTGTTCTTAGATATAGTTGTATTACTGTTCACAGTCCAATCATTTTGTGCATCTAGAATTCATTCCTAATCAATTAAAAGTGCTTGCAAGAGTTTTAAACTTAAGTGTTTTGAAGTTGTTCACAACTACATATCAAAATTAACCATTGTTGATTGTAAAAACCATGCCAAAGCCTTTGTATTTCCTTTATTATACTATTTTCTTTTTAACCTTATAGTGTGGTGTTACAAGTTTTGTTCCCATTTTAGATTAACATTCTAAACCAATGGTTACTTTCACACATACTCTATTTTAAATGCTGATGATCCTTAAAGAAATAATTTTTACCAGGTACCATAAATTGCAAATGTGTTAGAAAACAAATTCTACTCAAAGCTGCGCCCATTTATACCCAAATACAAAATGGTAGCATTTCCCAGTTAGCTGTTTAATTCACAAGCTCAAAGTCTAGAAATAATTTAAAAAATGCAACAAAGGAATTGTTTTTTGAATTAGGGCTGGCATTTTCAATCTGGGCAGATTTCCATTGTCAGCCTGTTTCAGTAGCGATTTCACTGAAGTATATTCAAAAGTAGTTTTTAAGCTGCTGCCTTCTAGACTGGATGGATGTTTGATCTCTGTTGGTCATGAAGCTGTTTTTTAAAAAAAGGAAATTATGATCAACAAGCTTTGCCACGAATTTAAGAGTTTTATCAAGATATATCGAATACTTCTACCCATCTGTTCATAGTTTATGGACTGATGTTCCATGTTTGTATCATTCCTTTGCATATAATTAAACCTGGAACAACATGCACTAGATTTATGTGAGAAATATCTGTTGGTTTTCCAAAGGTTGTTAACAGATGAAGTTTATGTGCAAAAAAAGGGTAAGATATAAATTCAAGGAAGAAAAAAGTTGATAGCTGAAAGGTAGAGTGTGTCTTTGATATAATCCAATTTGTTTTATGTCAAAATGTAAGTATTTGTCTTCCCTAGAAAAATCCTCAGAATGATTTCTATAATAAAGTTAATTTCATTTATATTTGACAAGAATATCTATAGATGTTTTATACACATTTTCATGCAATCATAAGTTTCTTTTTTGGCCAGCAAAAGTTAATTGTTCTTAGATATAGTTGTATTACTGTTCACAGTCCAATCATTTTGTGCATCTAGAATTCATTCCTAATCAATTAAAAGTGCTTGCAAGAGTTTTAAACTTAAGTGTTTTGAAGTTGTTCACAACTACATATCAAAATTAACCATTGTTGATTGTAAAAACCATGCCAAAGCCTTTGTATTTCCTTTATTATACTATTTTCTTTTTAACCTTATAGTGTGGTGTTACAAGTTTTGTTCCCATTTTAGATTAACATTCTAAACCAATGGTTACTTTCACACATACTCTATTTTAAATGCTGATGATCCTTAAAGAAATAATTTTTACCAGGTACCATAAATTGCAAATGTGTTAGAAAACAAATTCTACTCAAAGCTGCGCCCATTTATACCCAAATACAAAATGGTAGCATTTCCCAGTTAGCTGTTTAATTCACAAGCTCAAAGTCTAGAAATAATTTAAAAAATGCAACAAAGGAATTGTTTTTTGAATTAGGGCTGGCATTTTCAATCTGGGCAGATTTCCATTGTCAGCCTGTTTCAGTAGCGATTTCACTGAAGTATATTCAAAAGTAGATTTCTTATACAAGATTCCCTGAAAGCTGCTGCCTTTCTCAAACAGGCCCTCTCCCTTTTCTGTCTCCCTCCCCTTTGCACAAGAGGCATCATTTCCCATTGAACCACTACAGCTGTTCCCATTTGAATCTCGCTTTCTGTGTGGTTGTGGATGGTTGGAGGGTGGAGGGGGGATGTTGCATGTCAAGGAATAATGAGCACAGACACATCAACAGACAACAACAAAGCAGACTGTGACTGGCCGGTGGGAGTTAAAGGCCTTCAGTCATTGGCAGCTTAAGCCAAACATTCCCAAATCTATGAAGCAAGGCCCATTGTTGGTCAGTTGTTATTTGCAATGAAGCACAGATCTGATCATGTTTAAAGTGGCGGCACGCAGGGCAGGAGTGCTTGAGCCCAAGCAAAGGATGGAAAAAAAATAAGCCTTTGTTGGGTGAAAGAAGCCTGTCTGAGACCTTTTTTTCTGTCTGTTCTCTGTAACATATAAGTCAATATGGATAAGTTTTCTTCTGCAAGCGTCAGTCAAAGGCTGGGGGTCTGGCAGTCTAGATTAAATGCCTGCACAGGCAAAACCCTCTGGGGACGAAGACATACTTCCACTGAATTGTACTCTGCTCTTTTTTGGTTTTGTTTTTAACCACGGAAGGCAAACACTCAGAAATAGAGAAATCAATTGGAAGCTTTAAAAAAATAATCTTCTAGTTCAGCGTCCATTTGCTATTTAAAGAATGTACTTGTGAACAGACCGTTGCAATTCTCTCTCTGGCATGGTGAATATTAATAATTTTATTCCACCAGACTTGCTGCGCACTGAGACAGCCGACTGCAGTGTTGAGACGCGTGCAGGTAGTATGATCCCCAGCCTGTGTTGCATGTGTGCACACTTCTACAATGGAGCGTGCGCACATATGCACTTTGGTACAATTGCCTGTGCAGATATTTCCACTTCCTGACATTTTGATGCCTGCTGTCCCTGAGGGACGTGTGCCTGGGGATCTGTCCGAGGCGGGCTATGTGTGAGCGTATGTGGCGGCTGACTGGCGGCCTCGCCTCTTCTGTGCACGAAGGGTCAGATTTCCAACTGGCCATGATTTGGACCAGGGTCAGGCGGCCAGTCTGGGCCCACGGCTCTGCTGTGGAGGGAGCAGAGACTTTGGGGAACTGGCTGTGACATTTGGGTGCAGGAGGCGGGGACCGGAGAAAGGGAGGGTTGTGGAGCAGAGGAGCTGCCTGGGTGCACATAGGCACGTATGCTGTCTGCTGAGGGTCAGGCTTGCCAGGGCACTGTTGCTCAGCAGCCTGGTTTAGTCTGATGCAGCTGCTCAGCTGCAAAGGCCCTCTGATCCAGGACAGGTCGGCTGCCTTGTCTTCTGCCCCTCTTGTTTTTCAAAGGAGGAAGAAATGATTATGTGAGCCATACCAAAAGCTTGGGGAGAGGAGCTGTCCTTTTGACAAGAGCTCCGGGCACCATTCCGGGGACAGCAAGGCCAGCTCTGGGAGGAAGCAGCGCCCAGAGGTGCCCTTTTCTTCATCCTTGAAATAACTTTTGTCTATTTACTTACTAAGTGGTATCTTTATATATTTATGGATGGGAACTCTTCAGGGATGCCCTGACACCACCCTCCAGGATGGTGGTCATCTATTTGTGATGTCCTTGGTAGACTCCCAAGATTTTTCTCCAGACTTGACTGACTGAGAGAGACCAGGTGAACAGAATTCGAGCTGAATGTTTAAGAAATACTTAAATTGCCCCGAGTAAATAAATCATGTTTACTCTAATGAATTATCAGAATTATCCTTCCTCCCCAACCTCAAAGCTGTGCCTTTTTCTTAAATGGGAAACAAGTGGCTTTTGGTATGGCTTACATAATCATTTTTTCCTCCTTTAAAAAGAAAAAAAGATTACTAGGTTTCCTAAGAGTCATTCACACAGTATTATCCCAAGATTCAGCTTTGTTTTGTGGATTTTTGTCATCTTAGGACAGTGTCCATATTCTTCTGCTTATTTCTTTTTGCTCAGGGCCTTAAGAAGAGTTTTTTTAAAAAAAGAGTTTTCTTCTTTGTATATTTGGCTCACCAAGGCCAAACCCAAATTCTTCGTTTTTCTGTTCTTCAAGAATAAACCTCATCTGTCTCTTATTTAAAAAAAAAAAAAAATTCTTTTTTTTGGCTTTGGTTCTGAATGACTGCACTGCTCAGTTTTCAAGTTCAAAGTGTAAGTATTTAGGGTTAGTACTGCTTAAATTTGGTGGTGTTGATGGTGACTATCTTTGGAAAGCATTGACAGGATGCTTTAGAAATAACATTCATAATGGGCTTAAACACATGAATAGGGCTCTCTCTCCTTTTGCTTTGTATGCGCATTTGTGTGTCCAACGCTAAAAAGATAGACAGGGAATTGATTGAAGAGTGTTGCATCCTTTTGAAGTAGTTTCATTTTGTCTAGTGCTAGTGTGTGCAGATCCTGGAGGTGGAGATAAAGAATAAATGGAAAAGTGGAAATTAGTGGCTACTGAAAAGAAATTCAGAAGGTCTTAGAACCCCAGTACCTGAGCAGGCTCTAGCAGTCAAAATATTTACCTCGTGTTAAAGAAAGGCAAATCTAGCGTAAGAAATGAATCCCAGAGAGGGTTTAGAAGTTTTAGAAACACTTAAAAGATATGAGGACATTTCAGACACTGCTTAGCATGGGTAACTTAACTATCTTTGAGACAAGCTGATAGTTGAAAAATAAAATCTGTTAACAGAGTGTATATTTCATAATATATCAAAATTGCCAGTAATTTTAGAATCAAATGTTTATGTTTAAGAAATACTTAAATTGCCCCGAGTAAATAAATCATGTTTACTCTAATGAATTATCAGAATTATCCTTCCTCCCCAACCTCAAAGCTGTGCCTTTTTCTTAAATGGGAAACAAGTGGCTTTTGGTATGGCTTACATAATCATTTTTTCCTCCTTTAAAAAGAAAAAAAGATTACTAGGTTTCCTAAGAGTCATTCACACAGTATTATCCCAAGATTCAGCTTTGTTTTGTGGATTTTTGTCATCTTAGGACAGTGTCCATATTCTTCTGCTTATTTCTTTTTGCTCAGGGCCTTAAGAAGAGTTTTTTTAAAAAAAGAGTTTTCTTCTTTGTATATTTGGCTCACCAAGGCCAAACCCAAATTCTTCGTTTTTCTGTTCTTCAAGAATAAACCTCATCTGTCTCTTATTTAAAAAAAAAAAAAAATTCTTTTTTTTGGCTTTGGTTCTGAATGACTGCACTGCTCAGTTTTCAAGTTCAAAGTGTAAGTATTTAGGGTTAGTACTGCTTAAATTTGGTGGTGTTGATGGTGACTATCTTTGGAAAGCATTGACAGGATGCTTTAGAAATAACATTCATAATGGGCTTAAACACATGAATAGGGCTCTCTCTCCTTTTGCTTTGTATGCGCATTTGTGTGTCCAACGCTAAAAAGATAGACAGGGAATTGATTGAAGAGTGTTGCATCCTTTTGAAGTAGTTTCATTTTGTCTAGTGCTAGTGTGTGCAGATCCTGGAGGTGGAGATAAAGAATAAATGGAAAAGTGGAAATTAGTGGCTACTGAAAAGAAATTCAGAAGGTCTTAGAACCCCAGTACCTGAGCAGGCTCTAGCAGTCAAAATATTTACCTCGTGTTAAAGAAAGGCAAATCTAGCGTAAGAAATGAATCCCAGAGAGGGTTTAGAAGTTTTAGAAACACTTAAAAGATATGAGGACATTTCAGACACTGCTTAGCATGGGTAACTTAACTATCTTTGAGACAAGCTGATAGTTGAAAAATAAAATCTGTTAACAGAGTGTATATTTCATAATATATCAAAATTGTTTGTGTACCTGCAGTAGCATTATTGAAGACCAGTATTTTTATGTAGTAAGTTATTAGTGTATGGATAACTGATAGTTTCTGGAAGGCAGAAAACACATGTTTAGAGTAGGTTTTTATCAGAGGAAAACAAAAATATACATTCTCTCTCCAGTGGCTTGTTTTTACAAGGCCTGCCTAGTGAATCAGAACAAAGCACTTGGATCTGATTTTTGAAAAGCCCAGGTATTTAGTTTTCAAAATGCACTTTTCCTGAGTTTTAAAAGTTTCTATTTAAAATAAGGGTTCAAACATGCACATTCAATTTTTATAGTATTTATCTATTTGCAAGGCATATATTAACTAGTAATCGGCTGTTAATTTTATAGCTGTGTTAGTTAGGGTAGTAAATCAGTGACCTACTAAGTATTTTTGACAAGCAATTTTCATATCCGATGACCTCACATTTCCTTTTCAGAGTCAAATGCTATGTAATTGTTCCACTGTGTGTTTGTATAAAATGAATCACAACATGGTAAGGAAAAGGTTAGACTTCTTAAAATAATAACCTGACTAAAATATTCACTTGAGTTTATTCAGATTGCTCTAATGCTTTCAAAGGACACAGCAAAGCTTTTGTGGAGTATCTGCATATTATTTATCATCGATGGACTAAATGGATTTTTTGAAGTTGCTTGAAATTTTAAAAGCACCTTTGCTTAATATAAAGGCCCTTTAATTTTAACTGACAGATCAATTCTTAAACTTTATTTTGAAAAGAAAATGGGGAAGAATTCGTCTTTCGAATTAAAAGAAGTGAAAAAAATAAACCAGACATCCTAAAAAAATAGAAGAAACCTGATTTTTAGTACTAATGAAAGAGTGGGTGACAAAATAGTTGTCTTTTTGATTTCGATCACAAAAAATAAACTGGTAGTGACAGGATATGATGGAGAGATTTGACATCCTGGCAAATCACTGTCATTGATTCAATTATTCTAATTCTGAATAAAAGCTGTATACAGTATGTGTTTATGCTACAGTGGGCTTTTTTTAAGTGACTGACATTCATCATATTGGTTAGACAGTTTTAAAAACCTTGTCTTTGTTTTCTGCAATGTTGTCAAGAACAAATAAAGTATAATTTGTGGTATATTAAAAGCAAACTGCTTAAAAGCGCTAGATATAACTGCCTCAAGATAGTCTAATATATTTGGAAATGGATTTTGAAAATTCAGTTTCTTCTAACAGATGTTAAACAGCTTTGGAAAAACCAAGAGTCTTAAAGATGCAAGTTACTTTTTAACTTTTTTTTTGGCCTGTTTGTCCAAACCTTTGAGAATATGGAACTGTGATTCAAAAAACTAGTGTTTCCTATGAAAACTAGTTCAATATGCTATATATCCCCAAAGACATGTTTCTATGCTTATAAATGTACACACAGTGTTCATAATTAACACAGGCTTTTACTTGATGCAATAGATATTTGAGTTAGCTTTAGTTTTATACTTTGTCTCAGATCTATATTTTGAAAAAAGTCTCTCACTGAGCTTCCATATGGGTTTCCCCAGTATCCTCACACTAATGTGGCTGTCAGTTTGAATTTCAATCCTGAAATATGTCTATTGACATAATTTCATAGTGTGGACTCTAATTGTTTAAACAGAGACCATCTACTTCTTTGTCTAAGTTTTCTATCACTCAAGTCCTTTATATTTATTAACTACTGTGGCAGACTCATTATTTTTAATGGAGTCTTCCTCCCAAAGTATTATCTTAATCAATTTCATAATAGGATACATAAATGCAAGTTTATTTTATTGTAGTCTACATATATTAGCAAAACGTTCATCTCAAAAATGCCTTAGCATTTTTGAGGGCAGCGGGTGTCTTTTTCAGAAATGAAGAGAAAAACATGTTTCTCATATACAATTTTGACTTTCATAATGTTTATTATGCTACCTGCTAGAACATGCACTTTGCCATGAACCGAGTGCCTTAAATACACACACACTAATGATCACTGTAAGGCATCCTGAATTTTAGACACTTTTTTTTTTTTTGCTTTTATTTAAAAATAAAATTCTGTACTAGATACAGCATGAAACAAAATTTTCAAGTGAAAGTATTTCTGCTGTACTATTTCTTTATAAAAAGTTGGTTAAAATCCTGAAGAACGGTGGCCTCATTGTGCAATCCTAACTGTTTTTTTTTCAAGGATTGGAGGGTCACATCGTTAAGAAAAATATTTACATAAGCTATTAGCAATCATAATTAGGGTGTCATAGAATGCTGCATGCAGTGACTAAGGAGGAATCACTAGAAGTCCAGGTGCTTCTTGCCTCCGGCCATCTTGCCACAGCCTGGGCCCAGCAGCTTGGCAGATTCTGCCAGATCCTGTTTGCTTGACCCCGGCCTGGAGGCAAATGCAGTCGCTAAGGCAGACGATTTCAAAAGGAAGCAAAAACTAGTGTTCCTAAAAATATCAACCCAAAGACATGTTTCTATGCTTATAAATGTACACACAGTGTTCATAATTAACACAGGCTTTTACTTGATGCAATAGATATTTGAGTTAGCTTTAGTTTTATACTTTGTCTCAGATCTATATTTTGAAAAAAGTCTCTCACTGAGCTTCCATATGGGTTTCCCCAGTATCCTCACACTAATGTGGCTGTCAGTTTGAATTTCAATCCTGAAATATGTCTATTGACATAATTTCATAGTGTGGACTCTAATTGTTTAAACAGAGACCATCTACTTCTTTGTCTAAGTTTTCTATCACTCAAGTCCTTTATATTTATTAACTACTGTGGCAGACTCATTATTTTTAATGGAGTCTTCCTCCCAAAGTATTATCTTAATCAATTTCATAATAGGATACATAAATGCAAGTTTATTTTATTGTAGTCTACATATATTAGCAAAACGTTCATCTCAAAAATGCCTTAGCATTTTTGAGGGCAGCGGGTGTCTTTTTCAGAAATGAAGAGAAAAACATGTTTCTCATATACAATTTTGACTTTCATAATGTTTATTATGCTACCTGCTAGAACATGCACTTTGCCATGAACCGAGTGCCTTAAATACACACCCTAATGATCACTGTAAGGCATCCTGAATTTTAGACACTTTTTTTTTTTTTGCTTTTATTTAAAAATAAAATTCTGTACTAGATACAGCATGAAACAAAATTTTCAAGTGAAAGTATTTCTGCTGTACTATTTCTTTATAAAAAGTTGGTTAAAATCCTGAAGAACGGTGGCCTCATTGTGCAATCCTAACTGTTTTTTTTTCAAGGATTGGAGGGTCACATCGTTAAGAAAAATATTTACATAAGCTATTAGCAATCATAATTAGGGTGTCATAGAATGCTGCATGCAGTGACTAAGGAGGAATCACTAGAAGTCCAGGTGCTTCTTGCCTCCGGCCATCTTGCCACAGCCTGGGCCCAGCAGCTTGGCAGATTCTGCCAGATCCTGTTTGCTTGAGCGGCTCACTGTGTCTGACAAGTCTGGAGGCAAATGCAGTCGCTAAGGCAGACGATTTCAGGGGAAGCAAAGAAAAAAGAAAAAAAAATTAAGTTTGCTTTTGCCAGCATACTTCAGAATACAATATTATGCTCTGTTGATCAGCATTTAGTCTTGCATATAAAATTCCTGCTAAAACAATTCTTCAGACTGAAGCCCAGTATAATCGCATCCTGTTGCTACTAGATTTTACAAATCGTAGCCATTACAGACACTAGACCAGGAATTTCAGTGGCACCTTTCCAGAGTCCAGACCTAAATGTAGTAAGATTTTCTTATTGAGGTCGAAATGAAAACAGGTTAAGTGTACATATAAAAGCATAATTGAAAAATATCACATAATAATGGCAGGGTTGTTTTTTGGTTTTTTTGTTTGTTTTTCCCCTAGTGCTCCAAGATGATCTTTTTCAATTGAATGTAGCTTTTCAGCAATTATGATTCCCACAAATGCTTGTTTCCCTTTGTCTATTAAGTTGACCTGATTATTTATTTCAAGGCTATACTTTCTTTAAGAAACTTACAGTTTTCATAGACATGTGTCATATCGACATAGGGAAAAAAATGATAGCAATCAAAGGGTCAATGCTTTTTGTATGCTCAAATAGGTCAGCGTAACATCTGCTGTAGGTCTTGGTGAGTTTTTTCTTTGGGTGCTGTTGGGTCATGTTTTCGAAAGTATAGTGTGGCTCTGAACATCTCTCCATCCTATCTATTTTTCTGCAGAGACTGGTTGATATAAAGAGACCCGGTAACTAATCACAATTGTGGAACAGTTATTGTAAAATTAGGGAAAAATGTTCACATTTCAAAAGAACTTTTTTGGTTTTCAGAAGGACCTCTATTGAATTCCTTTAACCACCAGTGCTTCCAGGCTACATGATCTGTTTCATAAAAATTCAAGCTCAAAGAAACATGTTTGTTGTGTGAGGCAGAGTGGGTATGGGAACCTAAAGGTAAGGAGGGAAGCATGGGGTCATCCTCTGATGACGAAGTGAAGCCTTGACAAGAGACTGACCTGGAGACAACCTACCTGAAAACACTTCATTTGAAAATTCCCTTCATTATGAAAAAAAAAAAAATCAAGATGAAAAAGGGGAAAACCATTTTTGGGGGGTCAGAATATGACACACTAGCATATGTTCTGGCTGGTTTCTTTCCTGATAAAAGGCTTGTTTATTGTCATGTAAATACAAGCTGTGTGCAAGGATCAAAATACTTTAAAATATTAAAAATAATTTATGAAAATATTCTTCCTTGATTTCAGTTTGCTGGTACAAATAGAACTAGGATGAAAGACTACTATATTGATATATGATCGACCAAGGTGTCAGGAAGGTTCAGAAAAGCTCTACTGCCCGTTCAGTTATGTACAGTATATTCATTTGTATTCTTAGCACTCAGTCTGTCACTTATTAAGGCACTTGTCTATTTCTTCAATAATAAAAAAGAACTTAAATAAAGACACATTTGTCCCTTTGTTTTAGACAATTCTTCCATTTCTTCATACCCTTGTTTTAGAAAGGATCTTAGGTAGAAATGAAGGTGTGAAAGGCTCAGGAATGTAAAAGACACGCATGACTCTAAAGTCTGAGATCATGAAGATCTTTGTAGTGTTAACTCTATCAATGTTTGGGCAGAGTAGAATGACGTGCTCTCAGCTCCTGCCAGGTCACCAAGATCACAACTAGCATCTGAACAAACATCAACAAGAAGACACTGGAACCCACCACTGTTCCTGTGAGGAAGCAGGAGGAAAGAGATACTTAACTAGATGTTCGAGCTCTTCCAATCCTATCTATTTTTCTGCAGAGACTGGTTGATATAAAGAGACCCGGTAACTAATCACAATTGTGGAACAGTTATTGTAAAATTAGGGAAAAATGTTCACATTTCAAAAGAACTTTTTTGGTTTTCAGAAGGACCTCTATTGAATTCCTTTAACCACCAGTGCTTCCAGGCTACATGATCTGTTTCATAAAAATTCAAGCTCAAAGAAACATGTTTGTTGTGTGAGGCAGAGTGGGTATGGGAACCTAAAGGTAAGGAGGGAAGCATGGGGTCATCCTCTGATGACGAAGTGAAGCCTTGACAAGAGACTGACCTGGAGACAACCTACCTGAAAACACTTCATTTGAAAATTCCCTTCATTATGAAAAAAAAAAAAATCAAGATGAAAAAGGGGAAAACCATTTTTGGGGGGTCAGAATATGACACACTAGCATATGTTCTGGCTGGTTTCTTTCCTGATAAAAGGCTTGTTTATTGTCATGTAAATACAAGCTGTGTGCAAGGATCAAAATACTTTAAAATATTAAAAATAATTTATGAAAATATTCTTCCTTGATTTCAGTTTGCTGGTACAAATAGAACTAGGATGAAAGACTACTATATTGATATATGATCGACCAAGGTGTCAGGAAGGTTCAGAAAAGCTCTACTGCCCGTTCAGTTATGTACAGTATATTCATTTGTATTCTTAGCACTCAGTCTGTCACTTATTAAGGCACTTGTCTATTTCTTCAATAATAAAAAAGAACTTAAATAAAGACACATTTGTCCCTTTGTTTTAGACAATTCTTCCATTTCTTCATACCCTTGTTTTAGAAAGGATCTTAGGTAGAAATGAAGGTGTGAAAGGCTCAGGAATGTAAAAGACACGCATGACTCTAAAGTCTGAGATCATGAAGATCTTTGTAGTGTTAACTCTATCAATGTTTGGGCAGAGTAGAATGACGTGCTCTCAGCTCCTGCCAGGTCACCAAGATCACAACTAGCATCTGAACAAACATCAACAAGAAGACACTGGAACCCACCACTGTTCCTGTGAGGAAGCAGGAGGGAAAGAGATACTTAACTAGATGTTCGAGCTGAAATGTTTCTTTAAGATCTTGTACTTATTGCTAATGAGCAAAGGGAAAAATGACAAAAGAACATCCATGGCCTAAAGGCTCTCTGAACTTTAAAGAAAAGTCACCGTAAAAATTGTGTGTGATTGTAGTTTTGGTTGAGACCTCAGAGAGATCAGGTGAGATGGTGATTAGGCTGTTAGGAAATCAACCAGAGTCAATAAATATTTAGAATCTACTCAGAGAAAGGCATTCTGCAAAGATATGTGAACACTCCATGTGGCCTCCACACTCCATGTGGCCTTACATCCCAATAACAGGCATGAAGCAAGCACACAAGCAACCCCTATAGTGAGCAGTCCAAGTTACGTCTACAAAATTGTAGAGACAAAGCAGAAATTGTGGTGGGGGGATGGGGACCAAAGAAAGCTTCATGGAGATGGGCTAGGTGTTAAATAATGAATTGGATTCTGGCATGTAGAAATGGTGATCTGCTGAATGGCAGAACTGATATATTTTTGAGATGCATTTTGGTTGAAGGATCCTACTGCTTTGACAAGCCAAATGAGGAAACTACGGTGCTTTATTCAGAACCAGCATAATACAATTTATTTCAGGAGCTTACCTATTTGCTAAAAATTTCTCTTCCTTTGCTTCTCTAGGCAATGTACGTGAGCCAGTTGGCTGAAAGCCCTTCACAGCAAAAGTAGTTAAATGTGACGGGGACACGCTTGGACATCTTTCAGGTTGAATGGCTTTGAAGAAAAGTCAAATACCATTCGTGTGTAACTTCTGAACACAAAAATTTGGGGCGATGTGGTTAAATGCTCCTAACCAAATGTTACACTGTAAACGCTAGTTGAGCACCTGTGTCCTTTGAAAAAAGCCCAAGGATGGCTCTTGGAATCATGTGAATTTATGTGCGATTCTGCAGGCTTTTGTTGAGTATTACTCGAATGAGCTTACTAGCAGCCCACATTCTCAAGCAGGGGATTTTGTCTTCTCCCTTTCTAAGCCTCCCCTGTGCTCCGTGTCAGGCGATGTGAAGCAGCGAGGAAGAAGGAGAGATCGGGTTCCAGGCTTGCCAGGTGTGTCAGGCACTTTCCCTTTGAGGCTTCCAAAGCATTTGCACACTTGACATGTAAACGTTCGGAAGCTGCTGTACCCCAGAAATCTGGTTCCTTCTTGAAAAAATGAACTTCTGAACTTTAAAGAAAAGTCACCGTAAAAATTGTGTGTGATTGTAGTTTTGGTTGAGACCTCAGAGAGATCAGGTGAGATGGTGATTAGGCTGTTAGGAAATCAACCAGAGTCAATAAATATTTAGAATCTACTCAGAGAAAGGCATTCTGCAAAGATATGTGAACACTCCATGTGGCCTCCACACTCCATGTGGCCTTACATCCCAATAACAGGCATGAAGCAAGCACACAAGCAACCCCTATAGTGAGCAGTCCAAGTTACGTCTACAAAATTGTAGAGACAAAGCAGAAATTGTGGTGGGGGGATGGGGACCAAAGAAAGCTTCATGGAGATGGGCTAGGTGTTAAATAATGAATTGGATTCTGGCATGTAGAAATGGTGATCTGCTGAATGGCAGAACTGATATATTTTTGAGATGCATTTTGGTTGAAGGATCCTACTGCTTTGACAAGCCAAATGAGGAAACTACGGTGCTTTATTCAGAACCAGCATAATACAATTTATTTCAGGAGCTTACCTATTTGCTAAAAATTTCTCTTCCTTTGCTTCTCTAGGCAATGTACGTGAGCCAGTTGGCTGAAAGCCCTTCACAGCAAAAGTAGTTAAATGTGACGTGTGACACGCTTGGACATCTTTCAGGTTGAATGGCTTTGAAGAAAAGTCAAATACCATTCGTGTGTAACTTCTGAACACAAAAATTTGGGGCGATGTGGTTAAATGCTCCTAACCAAATGTTACACTGTAAACGCTAGTTGAGCACCTGTGTCCTTTGAAAAAAGCCCAAGGATGGCTCTTGGAATCATGTGAATTTATGTGCGATTCTGCAGGCTTTTGTTGAGTATTACTCGAATGAGCTTACTAGCAGCCCACATTCTCAAGCAGGGGATTTTGTCTTCTCCCTTTCTAAGCCTCCCCCTGTGCTCCGTGTCAGGGCGATGTGAAGCAGCGAGGAAGAAGGAGAGATCGGGTTCCAGGCTTGCCAGGTGTGTCAGGCACTTTCCCTTTGAGGCTTCCAAAGCATTTGCACACTTGACATGTAAACGTTCGGAAGCTGCTGTACCCCAGATCTGTCTTCTGAAAAAATGCTCTGTGAGATACTCTACACAGCATGGTGACCTCCTTTAGACAAAAGCTGCAAGGCTGTGAGGGCATGTAAACTTTCAGACACTGAAGTTTCACTGAGTAATGGCTTCAGTACAAATGAGGACCATAAAAACAATCTTGTGGAGATTTAATCTTGTAAACCAAAGCTAGGGATTCATCGTTTTCATTGTAAACCTTGGGTTCTGAAAGTGAAAAATTGAGAGTGAGGTCGTGCAGTCATATCCGGCTCTTTGAGACCCACGGACGAGCCACGGAATTCTCCAGGCAAGAATACTTGGAAGGGGTAGCCTGCGGTTCTGAGGTCAGGGCCAAACACATAGCTTACCTCCTGAGCTAAAATTCTGCCACCTGATTTTCTTTTTCCAGATTCTGGGAGGAAGGGATTGTGCTGCTAAGGCAGGAGATGCTTATCTGGCTGCCTGCCTGCCTGCCTGCTTTTTTCCCATGAATGTCTGCTCCAGAATGATGACTTCTATAAGGGTAAAGGGATCCGGGGAAGGTGTGACAGCGCCCAAGGGTCTGCAGAGGCCAGGGGGGCCTTAGAGCGATTCATTCCACTGGATTAATGGGTCCCCTTTCTTGAGTGCAACAAGGTGGGAAATAGCGAAGCTGGCAAAATGCTCTAGAGGATTAGGGGTGTTCCTACCAAAGGCACCCTGAACAACCCACAGGAAACCCTGGGTCCCCCAGCTGTACTTTGCTCCTAACCAAATGTTACACTGTAAACGCTAGTTGAGCACCTGTGTCCTTTGAAAAGCCCAAGGATGGCTCTTGGAATCATGTGAATTTATGTGCGATTCTGCAGGCTTTTGTTGAGTATTACTCGAATGAGCTTACTAGCAGCCCACATTCTCAAGCAGGGGATTTTGTCTTCTCCCTTTCTAAGCCTCCCCCTGTGCTCCGTGTCAGGGCGATGTGAAGCAGCGAGGAAGAAGGAGAGATCGGGTTCCAGGCTTGCCAGGTGTGTCAGGCACTTTCCCTTTGAGGCTTCCAAAGCATTTGCACACTTGACATGTAAACGTTCGGAAGCTGCTGTACCCCAGATCTGTCTTCTGAAAAAATGCTCTGTGAGATACTCTACACAGCATGGTGACCTCCTTTAGACAAAAGCTGCAAGGCTGTGAGGGCATGTAAACTTTCAGACACTGAAGTTTCACTGAGTAATGGCTTCAGTACAAATGAGGACCATAAAAACAATCTTGTGGAGATTTAATCTTGTAAACCAAAGCTAGGGATTCATCGTTTTCATTTTAAACCTGGGGTTCTGAAAGTGAAAAAGTGAGAGTGAGGTCGTGCAGTCATATCCGGCTCTTTGAGACCCACGGACGAGCCACGGAATTCTCCAGGCAAGAATACTTGGAAGGGGTAGCCTGCGGTTCTGAGGTCAGGGCCAAACACATAGCTTACCTCCTGAGCTAAAATTCTGCCACCTGATTTTCTTTTTCCAGATTCTGGGAGGAAGGGATTGTGCTGCTAAGGCAGGAGATGCTTATCTGGCTGCCTGCCTGCCTGCCTGCTTTTTTCCCATGAATGTCTGCTCCAGAATGATGACTTCTATAAGGGTAAAGGGATCCGGGGAAGGTGTGACAGCGCCCAAGGGTCTGCAGAGGCCAGGGGGGCCTTAGAGCGATTCATTCCACTGGATTAATGGGTCCCCTTTCTTGAGTGCAACAAGGTGGGAAATAGCGAAGCTGGCAAAATGCTCTAGAGGATTAGGGGGTGTTCCTACCAAAAGGCACCCTGAACAACCCACAGGAAACCCTGGGTCACAGCACAGAAGCAGCGGCAGCTGTACTTTGCTCTGTGGCTCCAAGGGGGACATGCTGAGTCAGACTGGGATTCTCCCCCCATCTCTGCTGACCTCTCTGTCCCTCTGGTGTGCTGAGCCACTGTCTTTTGTTCCTTCCTGAATCAGCAGCTCCACTGACCGTACACAGGACTGAGTCTCCTGGCTCCACAGTTCTCTTCCTAACTCCGTTTCTACCAGCCTACCAGGCCTGTGCTTCGCACTCAGCATTCCCAGGCGGATGGGGAGAGACAATAAATCTAGATTACGCCTGGGTTTGAGACAAATTTCAGGTAAATATCCATTAAAATAAGTTTAATCAACTTCCACTTTTCATATTTTTTCCAAGACCAAACCACTGGGCACTGTTTTGTTTTTGAAAACAATTGATGTAGTACATTTTATTTATTTATTTTAAAAGATTTATTTATTTATTTTTGGGCGGGGGTTGGGGAGGAAGGCGAGTGGGCGGGCCACTTCTATTGGTCTTTCATTTCTCTATTTTCATCCGTCTTTGTTCTTTGGCTCCTGTGGGCCTCCCATCGCGGTGGCGTCTGTCGTTGCAGAGCGCCGGCTCTGGGCGCATGCGCTCCAGAGCTCCGGCTCGGTGATTGGACACATCTGTCCAGCCGCTCCGCGGCACGTGGGATCTTCCCAGGCCAGGGATCGAACCAGCGCCCCTTGCACTGCAAGGCGGTGTCCTTATCCACTGGACCACCAGGGGAAGCCCAGTACATTTTAATCTTTAGCAAATGAATAGAGATTTGTTTGTGTCCTTTTAAAATTTATGACATTTCCTGAAAAGGCACACTTTCCATTACTCACAGTTACAGAAATAGGGGTTAATATTTTCAAAAGACTTCCTAATAAATTTTGTTTTTTTAAAACATAATCAATTTCCCCTAAAACTAGGTTACATTCTATAAGGGTAAAGGGATCCGGGAAGGTGTGACAGCGCCAAGGGTCTGCAGAGGCCAGGGGGGCCTTAGAGCGATTCATTCCACTGGATTAATGGGTCCCCTTTCTTGAGTGCAACAAGGTGGGAAATAGCGAAGCTGGCAAAATGCTCTAGAGGATTAGGGGGTGTTCCTACCAAAAGGCACCCTGAACAACCCACAGGAAACCCTGGGTCACAGCACAGAAGCAGCGGCAGCTGTACTTTGCTCTGTGGCTCCAAGGGGGACATGCTGAGTCAGACTGGGATTCTCCCCCCATCTCTGCTGACCTCTCTGTCCCTCTGGTGTGCTGAGCCACTGTCTTTTGTTCCTTCCTGAATCAGCAGCTCCACTGACCGTACACAGGACTGAGTCTCCTGGCTCCACAGTTCTCTTCCTAACTCCGTTTCTACCAGCCTACCAGGCCTGTGCTTCGCACTCAGCATTCCCAGGCGGATGGGGAGAGACAATAAATCTAGATTACGCCTGGGTTTGAGACAAATTTCAGGTAAATATCCATTAAAATAAGTTTAATCAACTTCCACTTTTCATATTTTTTCCAAGACCAAACCACTGGGCACTGTTTTTTTTTTTTGAAAACAATTGATGTAGTACATTTTATTTATTTATTTTTAAAAGATTTATTTATTTATTTATTTATTTTTGGGCGGGGGTCGGGTTGGGGAGGGAGGGGAGCAGGCGGGCCACTTCTATTGGTCTTTCATTTCTCTATTTTCATCCGTCTTTGTTCTTTGGCTCCTGTGGGCCTCCCATCGCGGTGGCGTCTGTCGTTGCAGAGCGCCGGCTCTGGGCGCATGCGCTCCAGAGCTCCGGCTCGGTGATTGGACACATCTGTCCAGCCGCTCCGCGGCACGTGGGATCTTCCCAGGCCAGGGATCGAACCAGCGCCCCTTGCACTGCAAGGCGGTGTCCTTATCCACTGGACCACCAGGGGAAGCCCAGTACATTTTAATCTTTAGCAAATGAATAGAGATTTGTTTGTGTCCTTTTAAAATTTATGACATTTCCTGAAAAGGCACACTTTCCATTACTCACAGTTACAGAAATAGGGGTTAATATTTTCAAAAGACTTCCTAATAAATTTTTTTCGTTTTTCTTTAAAACATAATCAATTTAGGGAAAAACTTGCAAACACCTTAGAACACATAGGTTCTACAGTGGTCTCTCTTCACAGAGGCAGCCAGTGACAGCCTGATACTCCACCTGCTGCCAGTGTGGCTGCAGATAAGACACTTCACTTGTCCAGCATTAGTATCCTCCTCTATCACAAGGGAGTAATTCTCTCCTCATAAGACTGTTATCAGGATCAGATACGAAGTGTTTTATGAAGTATTAAGTGCTACACTCGTTTATCTATACCTCTTCTTGTTCCAAAAAAGCCATCTGAGGTGGCTTATAAAAATACGTATGGGACAGGATAAAAATAAGTGACCCTATTAGGGCAAGGAAAAGAATCTATCAATTTAATAAAAAAGTACATTAAAAGCAATAGCAACAGAATATCATAGTTGGCCAGCAGGTCTGGTCACTACATCTGAGCATTTATTATACCTTGCCCTCTACTGTGGTGCTGTTACGAAAAATAAAAGGAAACTCCAGCATCTTTGTTTCTGATAAGATTTAAAAAGTCTAAATAGGGGCTTCTCTTGGTGGTCCAGTGGGTAAGGACACTGCCTTGTAGTGCAAGGGGCGCTGGTTCGATCCCTGGCCTGGGAAGATCCCACGTGTCGTGGAGTGGCTGGACGGATGTGTTCAATTACCGAGCCGGAGCTCTGGAGCGCATGAGCCCGGAGCCGGTGCTCTGCAATGGGAGGGGCCACTGCCATGGGAGGCCCACGCAGGCCAAGGAACAAAGATGGATGGAAATAGATAAATGAAAGCGCCATAGAAATAGCCAAAAAAAAAAAAAAAGGTCTAAATAAGACTTCTTTGGTGGTCAGTGGTTAAGAATCTGCCTGCCAATGCTGGGGACACAGGTTCAATCCCTGGGCCGGGAAGATCCCACATGCCGCGGGCAACTAAGCCCATGTGCCACAACTACTGAAGCCTGCTGACCCTAGAGCCTGGGCTCACAACAAGAGAAGCCACCACAACAAGAGGCCTGTGTACTATAGGTAGAGAGCAGATTCCATTCGCCACAACTAAAGAAAGCCCGCACGCAGTAATGAATATCCAGCTCAGCCAAAAATAAATAAATAAAAAAATGCAAAAAATCTAAACAGTTTCTCTCATACTCAGTAAGACAATAGTGGAAATGGGGCTATTTCAGGTGCCTGGCTTCTGCGCCAGTGAAAATATGCATGACTGTATTAAGGAGGCATTTTGGAGTCCATTTATGTTTAAAAATCTTGCACATGCCTTTGATGCTGACACAAGAGTGAATTAAGGAAATGTTAGAAGATGAAGCTTCACTCAAGTTTCAAAAGCATTTCCCCCTCTTTATATAATAGGGAGGAAACAGATGCACAAAAGACTTGCCATTTCACTCCGTTCTAGATTGTTTCCAGAGCTGTGTGATCCCTCACCTGGAGCACAATGCACTCGTCTCTGTAGCTATGTTCCATGTTAAGATGGACCGCTCTGGATTCAAGGGCATGAAACAGAGTACAGGGTAAGTATTGTCACATAATAGATACCCCAACCTGCTCCAAAAAGAAAAAAACGAACCGGCTGAAAAAAGACATAAGTTTATTTCTCTCCCACTTAACAGACCAGAAGTAGGCAATTCTGAGCTGGAAGGATTGGGCTGCCATCCTCGACAAGCAGCTCCCACTTTCTGCTCCAAGGCTCTCTTTGAGCTGGTGGGAAGGAGGGGTCATGAAGGCAAGACTTGCAAGTTGGACATATCACTTCCACACACCTTTAGAACTTAGACATGGACACACCTAGTGGCAAGGGAGGCTGGAAAATATTTTAAAATGTTCAGCAAATCTATCACTATGGAACAAGGAGCAGAAGGATACTGGGAGATCACCAGTAGTCAGATCACAGTTTTGACAAGGGCCACAGCAGAAACAAACACCCTTCAGAAGGATGCATGCTGGGTGTGAGGTTCTGCTGATGGCTGAGGATCCATTCTTAGTTTCTGTCCAAGGCAATACACACCTGATGCCCCCAAGAGCCCAGAGGGGAGGGTAAAGGAGTTGCTCAGAATCATTTATATCATAAAGAAATATATATTTCCTTTGTGGAATCACTAATCTCCTTCTGGGGACACTAGGAGGAGGACAGAGGGAAGGTAACAGGTGAACCAGGCTTTGATATATTATTCATCATCACTATTATTTTTATTAGCATTATAAAGGGAGACTTTCCTTTTTTTTAAAAAAAAAAATGACTTTTATTTATTTATTTGGCTGTGTTGGGTCTTAGTTGTGACATGTGGGATCTAGTTCCCTGGCCAGGGATCAAACCCAGGCCCCTGCCTTGGGAGCATGGAGTTTTACCACTAGACCATCAGGGAAGTCCCATCACTGTTACTTCTTCACAAGATGTCAGAATGTTATTTCAACTTGCAAAAAACTGTGATGTTATACGTTATTATACAATTATTATTACATTATTACATTCATATTATTCCATACTCATGATTACAATGCAAAGTTACGTTGCAATTATTCTACATTTGGTTCAACTTTTAACAGTGCGGAAGATGCGTCTAATTTTGGTGAATATTGTGTTACTCTTTTAATTTTTTTAAAATTTATTTTTATTTTACTTTTACAGACTTTTGTTGTTTACTGCTATACATACATAAACCCAAATCAGCCATAGGTACACACATGACCCCTCCCACTTGCACTTCCCTCCCCTTATGTACCTCTTATATGTGAATGGGACAGTGGAAATCATGCCAGAACCACATTTTTGCTCTTTTTTCGATTGATAAGTGTATATCTGAGAGTGGTCGAATATGTCTGGAAAAAATTCTGCCAAAATATGGTCAGGTTTTAGCCTTCACTTTTGTTTATTTAAGACCCAATTCATTCTCAGGGTTTCAGATTAAAATTGTTTCATTGACTCTCATAACCTCTGAATTAAAAAAAAAAATTCATTTGGTTCTTCCTGATTGATCTGAAAATTAGACAAAATTTCAGAGTTGGAACACTGCACATTGGCTGCCCATTGAAAAATGCTCAGGTGTGCAATTATTTTGACCGTCAATTACAATTGACAGTATTGTCTTGCCTCCAAGCTCACCTCTCTGAAAGCAGATTGTGAAGAACTCACTTGTCTAAACAAAAGTGTGATTTGTGAAAAGGCATGTGTCTGTGGCAGAGATTGCTAGCTTACTTCCAGTATCTATTCTCTTCCTTTGCAGCAAGTAAAAAAAAAAAAAAAAAAATCTGAGTGGGACACATAGCCTCCCAGAATAAAGTCCATGCTTCCCAGCTTCCGTGGCCAATAGATGAGGCCGAATGATTAAGCTCTGGCTACTTCATCTGGAGCAGAACTGCCATGGTTAAGTTCAAGGTCAGATCCTGAGCGAGGGGAGGTGCCATTCATTTCTCTTTTCTCTTGGCATCATTATTCAACCCCAGCAAAAGGGCCCCTACCCTGGGCTCTGACCACCCCCCACCCCCTGCAGGGTGAAGAAATTAACAGGGTGAAGGGCATATGCCCATCTAGAGCCTGTACCCTTCTTTGATGGACACACGCTGGTACTCAGGGCCTCAGAACTCCCTGAGCAAATGGCCACAAAGCCTGCACAGGTCTGTTCCCCAGGTTGGTCCCCTGTGGGTGACCTGGGCTGTCTGTGTGCACATCCTGGGACCCCAGGAGGAGCCAAGGGATGTTGTGTGCAGCGAGTGTGAACAAAGTCTGCTTGTGCAGGCTAGGTGTCCCTAAGCACATCACGCTGCCTGTTCTGTGTGGAAGGAAGTCAGCCAATTCTTCCTATGTCTCTATCTTCTGGAGTGGTCGTTGATCCTAAATTTAAACTTGGCTTCCCAGGAAGATGTATGTGTGAAGAAAGTGAAGTTGCTCAGTCCTGTCTGACTCTTTTGCGACCCATGGATGAGTCATGGAATTATCCAGGCAAGTGTACTGGAGTGGGTAGCCTTTCCCTTCTCCAGGGAATCTTCCCAACTCAGGGATCGAACCCAGGTCTCCCACATTACAGGCACATTCTTTGCCATCTGAGCCACTAGGGAGGCCCATGTGAGAAAAGGAAGATAAAATGAACTTAATGATCAGGGGCTAGAAGGTAGGGGCAGTGAGGTCAGTATTGCAGGTTGGAAAGCTGATGACTTTTGTTAGGTTTGTGACAATTTGAAAGGCAAACCTCTTATCTCCTAAGGGTCAACGGCTCTAACTGAAATGTTGGAGAAATTCAGAATATTGGCGTGTTAGTGGTTTCTTGCCACTTTCAGCAAAGTTACTTACCAAAGAGAGAGAACTTAGGCTGGAGCCATCGAATGTGCTAGAAGAGGTTGAGGGATGATAGTTCTATTAAAGGAGGCACCCGCCACTTGAAGCTCCAGCCTACATTGACTAAAAACTTGGTAATCTGGGGGCATCAGAGGATTGAAAAAGTCCAGCTACTTCTGCGGTTGCACACGGAAGCAGGCAACCTTCACAGAAATTTGTGCCCATGAGCTGTGGTGCAGCACCTCCTTAAAAAGGCTGGCCAGAAAATGGGAGCCGCAGACAACAGTCAGATTAAGGGTGTTGTCTTCCTTCTCAAGTCAATTATTTCAGATGGTTTCAGGCTTATTTACAAGTAAGATGAAAGAGAGGGGTAGAGGCAGAACAGAAAGACCAGAAAATAAGACTAAAGCGTTACAAGGTGAGAGTTGTGGACGGGCGACCATTTCAGCTGCCCTGTGCTGTGTTTGCCTGCAGGTAAGAGGCTGGAAAGGTGTGAATTAAGCTTATCCAGTTAGATGCCGCTGTTCAGTTCAGTTGTTTACTCGCTCAGTTGTGTCTGACTCTTTGTGACCTCACGGACTGCAGCACGCCAGGCTTCCCGGTGCATCACTATCTCCTGGTGCTTGCTCAGACTCATGTCTGCTGAGTACTACAGGCTCTAGAAGATTTAGAAGGCGCCTGCTACTGTGACTGCTGCAATTGGCAAGCACTGTTGCAGGGACAGTGAGTGTTTGTTTTGTTGCATTCTAGTGACTAGTCAACAGCTTCAGAGGTGTCACAGGAGCGGAGAGGCGGCATGGGAATGGAGGCTCGCCCAGGGTGTCAGTGTCCAGTGACTGGCTTCCGGGGAGCCGAGAAACACTAGCAGCAGTGGCCATGGGAAGTTTCTAGCCCCAGGATGGCAGTCACAGCATTGTGTGCTTTCACGAAGTAGCTCTAGTTTCGGTCTCCCAATTCTTCCCCTAACTGGCTCTGGTAGAGGCCACAGGCTCCCTGGAGGCCAGTTTGGTGGGATTACCCTTCTGCCCTTACAGTTATTTCACTGGCTCCCGATTTTCTGATATAAACATTCTGACTGCATAAAATAATTAGACCGGAACTGTTTCCTGCTGTTGAATCCTAGAATGATCAATATGCTTGGACAACTCTTTGGCTCTGATGACTCGCTTGTGGAAGCGAAGACAAGCAAATCGACTGAGAAGCTCATAAAAATTTTTAAGGGGGTTGTTTTGCCAAAGAAACTACAAGCCTGGTCAAGAGTCTGATTATTCAACCCCTAAGGAAACCTAGGTCCCCAAATCTGATCTATCAGTAAGTCGGCTGGAAACACGGTGTGGCCCCCAGGGACTGCTGGAGGTCCAGTGGCTAAGGCTCCATGTCCTTAATGCAGAAAGGAACTAGATCCCGCATGCCACAACTAAGAGTTTGTATGCTGCAATTAAAAGATTCCTCATGCCGCCAACTAAAAAAACTGGCATGCCATAACGAAGATGGAAGATCCAACACTAAGACCCAGCATAGCCAAATGAATAAATAAATGAATGAATACAAACAAACAAAACCTGCGCAGCTCCTAAAGGGCACAGACTCTAATAGTGACTTCATATAGCTGTCAATGATAACGAACATGGAGGAACTCCCTAAAGGGACGTGGAGGACAGTGGACAGAGTTCTTTCCAGAGAGCAGAACTGGGGGCTGCAAACTGTACTACCCTCTTCCACTGGGAGGGCAGAGAATTTTTGCAGTTTCTCACCAGCAGGATTCCCTACTCACCCCCGAAGAGGAGGTAACATGTTGGAAGAGGCTGTGCCTGGTTATTTGGGTTCCAAAGGTTTGAGGACGATGACAGTGACTGATCATTGACCTCCAGTGTCCACTCCTTTTCTCCTTTATAGAAGAACCTGTGAATATATGGCCATCCTGAATAAAGGCTTCACTTCCAGGCTTTCCTTTCTGCTCGTTGTGGAACATGTGATCACGTCTACAACGAGCATGGTGGGGGTTTCCCCCTTTTTCACGAAGTAGCTCTAGTTTCGGTCTCCCAATTCTTCCCCTAACTGGCTCTGGTAGAGGCCACAGGCTCCCTGGAGGCCAGTTTGGTGGGATTACCCTTCTGCCCTTACAGTTATTTCACTGGCTCCCGATTTTCTGATATAAACATTCTGACTGCATAAAATAATTAGACCGGAACTGTTTCCTGCTGTTGAATCCTAGAATGATCAATATGCTTGGACAACTCTTTGGCTCTGATGACTCGCTTGTGGAAGCGAAGACAAGCAAATCGACTGAGAAGCTCATAAAAATTTTTAAGGGGGTTGTTTTGCCAAAGAAACTACAAGCCTGGTCAAGAGTCTGATTATTCAACCCCTAAGGAAACCTAGGTCCCCAAATCTGATCTATCAGTAAGTCGGCTGGAAACACGGTGTGGCCCCCAGGGACTGCTGGAGGTCCAGTGGCTAAGGCTCCATGTCCTTAATGCAGAAAGGAACTAGATCCCGCATGCCACAACTAAGAGTTTGTATGCTGCAATTAAAAGATTCCTCATGCCGCCAACTAAAAAAACTGGCATGCCATAACGAAGATGGAAGATCCAACACTAAGACCCAGCATAGCCAAATGAATAAATAAATGAATGAATACAAACAAACAAAACCTGCGCAGCTCCTAAAGGGCACAGACTCTAATAGTGACTTCATATAGCTGTCAATGATAACGAACATGGAGGAACTCCCTAAAGGGACGTGGAGGACAGTGGACAGAGTTCTTTCCAGAGAGCAGAACTGGGGGCTGCAAACTGTACTACCCTCTTCCACTGGGAGGGCAGAGAATTTTTGCAGTTTCTCACCAGCAGGATTCCCTACTCACCCCCGAAGAGGAGGTAACATGTTGGAAGAGGCTGTGCCTGGTTATTTGGGTTCCAAAGGTTTGAGGACGATGACAGTGACTGATCATTGACCTCCAGTGTCCACTCCTTTTCTCCTTTATAGAAGAACCTGTGAATATATGGCCATCCTGAATAAAGGCTTCACTTCCAGGCTTTCCTTTCTGCTCGTTGTGGAACATGTGATCACGTCTACAAAGAGCAGAACTGATGTTGCAACTTCAGGATATTCAAATGGGATCTGCGCTCAGGTGTCCTGGCTTCAAAGTTCACATTCTTAGCCAGTACTCTGTATGCTAGACCTTTTCTATGCACTACGGGTAAGACAGTGAACAAGACGGGCAAAATCTCTGCTTTCAAAAAACAACTTCAGAAAGGGCCAGTAAACACAAAGCTCTCAAGGAGAGACTGTGAACATACAGGAAAGTCAACAAATGGAGAGCATAACTCAGATAGTGAGAAGTATTCTAAGGAAATGAAATAAGGTGATATGATACTGCCTGGGGGTACTACTTGGGTCGGCCAAAAAGTTCTTTTGGGTTTTTCCGTAACATCTTACAGGAAAACCTGAATGACCTTTATGGCTAACCCAATACTTTAATTGGTGAAAATCTTTCTGGAGAGTACATTTGAACTAAGATCTAAATTTTCACTAAGGACCATCATAGACCTAGAAATAGAAACTTTCAGGCAGAGAATGAAATACAAAAGGACTAAGGTAGAAATAAGCTTGGTGTTTTCGCAGGATGGAAAGGACAGCTTTTCCTTGAGTAGTCCCCAAACACAGGAGTGGCCACAGCTTGGTAGGGAGGTAAGCCATGGTAAATGACTTGGATTGAATTCTTCAAATAAAGTCGGGCAAGGGAGTGATGTAAGCTTATTTTTATGATCTCTCTCATATCATTACAAAACCACACATGAACAATTTTTCAGTAACAGAGAACAGTTGTGGCACACGTGTATTCTATTAAAGACAGACTTTTCCAAAAAGGGGGTGTACACAGACTGTTCTAGATCCTTTCTTCTGACTCAGAAAAGGCATTCTAGTCACTAAGTGACCCATAGGATCCTCCCACTCCCAGCATCTCCTGTGGGGAGTGGTGGTTCTCAGTCTTATGCCTGCACAGTTGGAAGATTGCAGGTGGAGGGGTTGGGCCCTGTGTAAAGCGTTCACAGTGGTGCAGGTTGTGGGCATGGTTTGCTGCACTTAAACACTGAGTCAGAATCTTTTGGATGACATAGTAATAAGAACACCATCATGTTTCAGTTTCTATGTTCTTGAATTTTCAACACATTAAAAATACAGGAAGTCATGTTACCTTCCTCCTTCATTTTATGTGTCAACAGAGAACAAACTAGATAATTCCTGAATAACTTTCCTTAAAATGGTTTTACTTTCTACTCAAACTAAAGGCAGGATCTTTTTCTTAATTTTTGGGTCTCTCCTTTGTGTTTTTTGCACATTTTATTCTGATTAATGTTCGAACACAAGCAGGACTGAAAGAAAAAAAACCATACATATTATTAAGGTAACAGCTGGAATAAGGTGACTTGAACTGTTACTTTAACTTGGACAGTAGAAACTATGAAAGACACCTCTCCCTCCCACCCATGAGCCTCTTCTCTGGGATGGATGAAGAAGAAAGGAAAGGGGGCGGGGCTAAGTTCCCCATGGTCACTGTGATTTCCTGGTTGTTGTGCACCAGGGCTTGAATGAGACTCCTCATATTTCCCGAATGGACTCCCTTCCATTCATCCTTCTTGAATTGTAGCGGGGTTTTTCACTGTGGCAACCTTTGGACTGGTCTCCAACTCTGCTTAACCCAAGGTTTGTATGGACTCTGGAGCACACAATGCAGGCAGGATCATATAAGCTCCAGAGTGTGTAGAATTTGAATTAAGCTTCAGCAGGGCCAAGCTGAGACACTCTCGAGATCTAGGGCCTACTGCTGCTCTGGCAGTTAGTAGAAGAGGAATGAGATCTTTCTGTAAATAGCTGGTCATTTTGATTGGTTCTTCAATACTGGTTTGCCCAGGAAGCTCTTTTTCTGCCTAAGCCAGGAAACATTTTCAAAGCAAGATATTGGCACTACTCCTCAGATGGCTTAAGAATAGTAAGATAGGACTTCCCTGGTGGTCCAGTGGGTAAGGACACCGCCTTGCAGTGCAAGGGGCGCTGGTTCAATCCCAGGCCTGGGAAGATCCCATGTGCTGAGGAGTGGCTGGACCGATGTGTCCAATTACCGAGCCGGAGCTCTGGAGCACATGTGCCCAGAGCCAGTGCTCTGCGACAACAGAGGCCACCCCAATGGGAGGCCCATGTGGGCCGAAGAACAAAGATGGATGAAAATAGATAAATGAAAGACCAATAGAAGTGGCCAGCCTGCCCCCTCCCTCCCCAACCCACCTCCCCAAAACAAAATTAAAAAAAAAAAAAGAATAGTAAGATATTTTAGGAATTTTTAGATCTGAATGTTGAGGCCGAAAAAAAAAAAACCCTTCTTTAAGGAATAAATTTGAACTATTAATTAAAGGAGAATTCCTTCTTACCCCCTTCTTTTCTTATAAAGCATACAGAAACTACTCCGGAGGTGGTTAAAGGTAACAATCTGTTTTTATCAACAAGAATTCAAACTATTGCTTGCTCCTTACTGTAAGCTGAATGAAGCCTCCAACTCAGTACACTGTCAGCAGATCACTGTGTGTGTGTGTAAGCTCAAGGTTGATCCCTAAAACCTAGAGATTTTATTATTATTATTTTGTATTCGTTTAAACCTAGAGATTTTTAAGACTACAGTAGATGCACTATTTCACCTAGGGACTGGCAGAGGTCTGACTGATACATAGCTAATGAAAGAGATGAGCTCTACCATGTGAAGAAGGCAGGAATCAGAGAATTTTGAATTCAGATAATTGCTTAAATTAGCACACTAATTTCAGTCCACCAAACAACTTGCAGACACTGAGATCTAGGGCCAAACTGCTTCAGCAGGGCCAAGCTGAGACACTCTCGAGATCTAGGGCCTACTGCTGCTCTGGCAGTTAGTAGAAGAGGAATGAGATCTTTCTGTAAATAGCTGGTCATTTTGATTGGTTCTTCAATACTGGTTTGCCCAGGAAGCTCTTTTTCTGCCTAAGCCAGGAAACATTTTCAAAGCAAGATATTGGCACTACTCCTCAGATGGCTTAAGAATAGTAAGATAGGACTTCCCTGGTGGTCCAGTGGGTAAGGACACCGCCTTGCAGTGCAAGGGGCGCTGGTTCAATCCCAGGCCTGGGAAGATCCCATGTGCTGAGGAGTGGCTGGACCGATGTGTCCAATTACCGAGCCGGAGCTCTGGAGCACATGTGCCCAGAGCCAGTGCTCTGCGACAACAGAGGCCACCCCAATGGGAGGCCCATGTGGGCCGAAGAACAAAGATGGATGAAAATAGATAAATGAAAGACCAATAGAAGTGGCCAGCCTGCCCCCTCCCTCCCCAACCCACCTCCCCAAAACAAAATTAAAAAAAAAAAAAGAATAGTAAGATATTTTAGGAATTTTTAGATCTGAATGTTGAGGCCGAAAAAAAAAAAACCCTTCTTTAAGGAATAAATTTGAACTATTAATTAAAGGAGAATTCCTTCTTACCCCCTTCTTTTCTTATAAAGCATACAGAAACTACTCCGGAGGTGGTTAAAGGTAACAATCTGTTTTTATCAACAAGAATTCAAACTATTGCTTGCTCCTTACTGTAAGCTGAATGAAGCCTCCAACTCAGTACACTGTCAGCAGATCACTGTGTGTGTGTGTAAGCTCAAGGTTGATCCCTAAAACCTAGAGATTTTTATTATTATTATTTTTGTATTCGTTTAAACCTAGAGATTTTTAAGACTACAGTAGATGCACTATTTCACCTAGGGACTGGCAGAGGTCTGACTGATACATAGCTAATGAAAGAGATGAGCTCTACCATGTGAAGAAGGCAGGAATCAGAGAATTTTGAATTCAGATAATTGCTTAAATTAGCACACTAATTTCAGTCCACCAAACAACTCCAAATTGGCAGCTTTGGATGAACACTCCCTCAACCATATAGTCTCGGAGGTAAGCATGGCATGTGAACATCTATGCTTGTGTAACGTCCTGCAGTGTCGACAGAACGCTACTCCACAAAGCCCTGAGATGAGGTGCGAGGGCTCAGTGGAAATGGCAATGTACAACATCTCAACAGTATTAAATCTCCCAACTGTTCTTTAGTTACTTTGAGACCCCCACGTTTAAGGGTCTGCTAGTTCCTGGGTATGAAGAAAGAATTTTTAATGGGGCCAAATGTAGGTGTTTACAAGGGGGGATTGTTGTTTTTTATTAGGAGCTGCCTTATGTTCAATAGTTGTATTTACTTTGTCAAGCTAGCCAGAATTAGAAATCCCCATTGCTAGGCAGCCCAGAGCGTCTGCAAAGTATTTCTGGGCATTCAGAACTGAGGCATGAGCTGCCCAAAGGCAGGTTTCATTACAGTGTGTTATTTAGTCCTTGTTTGTCCCTCCCTACCCCCATACCCACGGAGAGCAGTGCTTCTGTAACAGGAAATCTTGGATACTTTATGCTGAAACATATTTACATGTCTGAAATACGACAATTAACACATTTGTAAGGCTTGAGGGATGGGTACACTTTAATGGTTTTTTGAAGCAGGCTGATTTCCTGGAGCTTTTAATCTTATTTTATTTTGTTCTGCATGCATGAACAAGTTCTTCTTGACTATAGGTATTTGACAAAGTCTACCTGGTATGAATGTGAATGAAAAGAAAATAATACAAAAATTAACTTTAGGGTATCTTTGCCAAACTGTTCCTAACGGCTTTTATCAGTTCAATGTATATCGAGGGCTATTTTTGACATGTTGTATTAGCTTTTATACAAAAGCAGTTAGTTAGGTAGTAATGTTTTTGGCTTCACACAATGAAACGTGGTTTTCTCTATACTGACAGTATAAAACCTTTTTGTAATGAATGGGAAGGATCAATTACAGCACTGATTTTCTGCACTTCTCATGGTCAAAGGTAGGTACGCTCTCCTAGGTAGTGTATATTTCACTTGTTCCAAACTTAAATTACTAGCCAGGTGATCCTTTCCCGCCAACTCCAAATTGGCAGCTTTGGATGAACACTCCCTAAACCATATAGTCTCGGAGGTAAGCATGGCATGTGAACATCTATGCTTGTGTAACGTCCTGCAGTGTCGACAGAACGCTACTCCACAAAGCCCTGAGATGAGGTGCGAGGGCTCAGTGGAAATGGCAATGTACAACATCTCAACAGTATTAAATCTCCCAACTGTTCTTTAGTTACTTTGAGACCCCCACGTTTAAGGGTCTGCTAGTTCCTGGGTATGAAGAAAGAATTTTTAATGGGGCCAAATGTAGGTGTTTACAAGGGGGGATTGTTGTTTTTTATTAGGAGCTGCCTTATGTTCAATAGTTGTATTTACTTTGTCAAGCTAGCCAGAATTAGAAATCCCCATTGCTAGGCAGCCCAGAGCGCCTGCAAAGTATTTCTGGGCATTCAGAACTGAGGCATGAGCTGCCCAAAGGCAGGTTTCATTACAGTGTGTTATTTAGTCCTTGTTTGTCCCTCCCTACCCCCATACCCACGGAGAGCAGTGCTTCTGTAACAGGAAATCTTGGATACTTTATGCTGAAACATATTTACATGTCTGAAATACGACAATTAACACATTTGTAAGGCTTGAGGGATGGGTACACTTTAATGGTTTTTTGAAGCAGGCTGATTTCCTGGAGCTTTTAATCTTATTTTATTTTGTTCTGCATGCATGAACAAGTTCTTCTTGACTATAGGTATTTGACAAAGTCTACCTGGTATGAATGTGAATGAAAAGAAAATAATACAAAAATTAACTTTAGGGTATCTTTGCCAAACTGTTCCTAACGGCTTTTATCAGTTCAATGTATATCGAGGGCTATTTTTGACATGTTGTATTAGCTTTTATACAAAAGCAGTTAGTTAGGTAGTAATGTTTTTGGCTTCACACAATGAAACGTGGTTTTCTCTATACTGACAGTATAAAACCTTTTTGTAATGAATGGGAAGGATCAATTACAGCACTGATTTTCTGCACTTCTCATGGTCAAAGGTAGGTACGCTCTCCTAGGTAGTGTATATTTCACTTGTTCCAAACTTAAATTACTAGCCAGGTGATCCTAAGTAGTATTATTTGATAGGTGCTATTGTGTGTGTGTGTGTATTTGAGTGTGTATGTTTATATATATAAATATATAAAACTGCCAATATTATGAATACTTTAATATCTTTTACGTATATGGATTAATTGCTGAAATCATCGTAAAATTTAGAAAAAACCCCTTTTGTATCAGAACCCTCAGTAATGAAATGAAAACTTCCATTTTCCTTGTGATTTCTGAAAGCATGTTAACCCTGGAAACCCCCAGTTCTCACTTAAGAGTTGAAGGCAAATTTACAAATTACACTAGTTTCAAATAGTCACCCAATACATCTATCTCTCCCCTCCACCGACCTCCCTCCTTACCAATTTCAAAGGGAGCTCAGTGAGCAGACTGGGCAAAGCGAGAACCCTCTCTCTACATGCCTTAGGGCAGTGATGGGGCAGCACCAGACCCAGCGCTCCAGCTGAGGGATACAGATTAGAGATGAGGACCTGACTCCAGAGAAGTCTGCTGAAGTGACTTCACAGATAAGAAGTAAGTAAAGAAGCAATTTAGCCTTAGATAGAAAGCCTCTCCATGAATAACGGGGGAAAAAAGGTAAAAGACAGGAAGCAAATAAAGCAAGTAAAAGATACTAATGATCAGAAAAGAGCCAGATATTTGTGAGTATATAGATAAATGACTATGCCTACTTCTAGGGATTTTTTGTGTGTGTTTGTTTATTCGGCTTAATCAAAATGCATGTTTTTACAGAAATGGTTAACAAGAGCTAAGCTTAATTTTCAGAGAGATTATTTTCTATTCTTTAAAAACTCATTTGCTTTTATATGTGGAGGGTTTTTCTTCCCACTACTTAACTTTACCATTGAAGTTGAATCTTTTACAAGGAGCTCTGAAAACTCCTCAAAATGTAGAAGAACCAACAACTTGATATACTGAATTGGCTAAATCCTGCCTCAAGTTTTCACTGCAGTAGTTAAGAGTTACTCTGGTTCAAGTGGTAATTACCGGTGATAGGATGCTATTTTTGTTTGGTAAGTAGTACGCCTCCTAGGTAGTGTATATTTCACTTGTTCCAAACTTAAATTACTAGCCAGGTGATCCTAAGTAGTATTATTTGATAGGTGCTATTGTGTGTGTGTGTGTATTTGAGTGTGTATGTTTATATATATAAATATATAAACTGCCAATATTATGAATACTTTAATATCTTTTACGTATATGGATTAATTGCTGAAATCATCGTAAAATTTAGAAAAAACCCCTTTTGTATCAGAACCCTCAGTAATGAAATGAAAACTTCCATTTTCCTTGTGATTTCTGAAAGCATGTTAACCCTGGAAACCCCCAGTTCTCACTTAAGAGTTGAAGGCAAATTTACAAATTACACTAGTTTCAAATAGTCACCCAATACATCTATCTCTCCCCTCCACCGACCTCCCTCCTTACCAATTTCAAAGGGAGCTCAGTGAGCAGACTGGGCAAAGCGAGAACCCTCTCTCTACATGCCTTAGGGCAGTGATGGGGCAGCACCAGACCCAGCGCTCCAGCTGAGGGATACAGATTAGAGATGAGGACCTGACTCCAGAGAAGTCTGCTGAAGTGACTTCACAGATAAGAAGTAAGTAAAGAAGCAATTTAGCCTTAGATAGAAAGCCTCTCCATGAATAACGGGGGAAAAAAGGTAAAAGACAGGAAGCAAATAAAGCAAGTAAAAGATACTAATGATCAGAAAAGAGCCAGATATTTGTGAGTATATAGATAAATGACTATGCCTACTTCTAGGGATTTTTTGTGTGTGTTTGTTTATTCGGCTTAATCAAAATGCATGTTTTTACAGAAATGGTTAACAAGAGCTAAGCTTAATTTTCAGAGAGATTATTTTCTATTCTTTAAAAACTCATTTGCTTTTATATGTGGAGGGTTTTTCTTCCCACTACTTAACTTTACCATTGAAGTTAAATCTTTTTACAAGGAGCTCTGAAAACTCCTCAAAATGTAGAAGAACCAACAACTTGATATACTGAATTGGCTAAATCCTGCCTCAAGTTTTCACTGCAGTAGTTAAGAGTTACTCTGGTTCAAGTGGACACTCTGAAGTTTGGAGGTCATTTCAGCCAGGCTCTGCAGGTATGCTGTGGGAACGTTCCTTTTGATATACGCAAAATTATGCTTCAAAATTAAATAACGGAGGAAAGTGATTTTGTAATTGTTACATAGGGTCAATTCTCTAAGTGTTAAAGATCTGAATGAAATGAAATAGACATATTTGTATATTTTGGTTTGATTCCCTTAATGTAAATGCACAAAAATTTCTCTAGGCACTGAAAGCAAAAGAAGGCATGATTTGTGGAAGGAGATCATTAAATGGTTCCTAATTTCAACACTGACAAGTTTCAGAATTTAACAATGATGAAAAAAAGTTTTTCCTTTAAAAATTTATCAAGGAGTGGTATTTCTTCTTCTTTAATTCTAACTTATGTCCTAAAGGGCTATTATTTGCTCTAAATCAGTTTAACACATCAAATCATTACCCAGTTAAATATCTGTAAAGTACAGAATATATTACCACCACATAAAAGTCTGTTTCTAAATGAAAAAACTTATAAGCATCTTCAAGTTATCGTTATAAATATATTTTTTCACATAAACTAGTATTTATAATTAAATATTAATATCTCACACAAAGAATAATTGATCATATTTTAAAATCATGAGTCAAGAACTATCTGAAAAGCTATGGAAAAAATAAAAGTGGGAACATACTTCTTACTTCTAAACTAGTCAAAAGAATTCCCAAACTTCTGTCAATTAAAGGGATTTAGTAATAATCACACTCTATTCCAAAACCCTGAAACTATATGTATATATTTTACACTAATGAAGGCACTACATGAAAGTAAGTTCACAGGTATATCTATAACTTGAACTGTAATAAGGTTGAGTTTTAGTTATTATTAATATATCAGAAAAATATACTTACTTTTCCTGTACTTCCATGGTGTTTTTTAAAAAATTCAGGTGGGTAATAAAATGTCTCTCTCAGTTGATATATTACATAAAACACAATGTAATTTTAGGAAAATTATTCACATGTATACAAATAGGTTTACTTTATATTTAAAGTCTCTTCTGGTAACCTACACATTGCTACTTCTCTAAGAACTTTCTTTCCTAAATTAAGAACTTTTAAAAATAGATGAATGCCCACACTGGAGATGAACTATCACAGTTTATAAAACTATGCTTATATATGCAGTTTTCAGACATAATACCAATGCTTGGATGGGAACAAAAAAATAATAGTTATTTTTTAAAAATAAATCTCTTAAGATACTGTAAGGGATAATG